>CM052897.1:23950412-23990719 GCA_028534135.1 Potos flavus
TTTTTTTTTTTTTTTGTTCTCATGCTGCTGTGCTAACATTCGCTAAGCTGGGCAAATGTTTCTGTTTTCAGTGGAGAAGAGGCACTGCTCATTGCTCAGATGGGGGAGCAGTGGATTAAGCTGTTGGATTTATAGTAGATCTCAAACTGGCTCAAATCATAGATCCTGGGTGATCCCTCCTCAACTCTCCTAAAGGGGGGGCCATTTGGGAGGGGAATTGGTGGTTGGGGAATTGGTGGTTGGATCCCTTGAGGGTGTGGGGCTCCCTGTATGAGCTTTAGATTTTACAAGCCTGTTACACAGTTACAACAAAGGAGTTAAGTCTTTGTCTATCAATCAATAAATCAATCAACCAACCACCATATATATATATACACACACGCACATATATATATATATATATACATATATATATATATATATATATATATAGTAGCTGCTTGAATGCAAGGCACTGTGTTGAGTTCCTAAAACGTATGTAAAGGGGCATTGGTTAAATCCTTGCTTTAGAGATCTATGGTTTGATTCAGGAAATTTACATATATATACACACACATATCTGTGTGTGTGTATATATATATAAGTTACATGCATAAGGTATTATTTATCGCATGGGGGGAATTCAGAAAGGGGAGCTCATTGTGAGTGGAAATGTCTGGGGAAGACTTCCTCAGGAGAAATGAAATTTAAACTAAATATGAAAGACTAACTGATACGTTGAGAGTTGAGTGAACCCAGATAGATAAAAACATATAGTTGTAAACAGAGCTATTCTTGGACATACAATAGTTATTTCAGAAACTAAAACACCCTATGCCTCTACACATCACATTTTTAATCCACTCGATGCCCCGTGTCATTTGTGTTTATTTGTGGTATCCTCCAGAGACCTCAGGGGTGAGGACTTAACATTTATTAGCCGCCGTCTGTTTGCCATGCGCTGTGATATCTGCTTTACATACCTTATCTAATTTTGCTGTTTCGCAGTCCTGGGAACCATACCCTCCTGCTTCTATTTATAGATGAGGAGACTCAGGATCAGAGATGAGGTTCAATCACTTGCCCAGGGCTAATGGTTTTCGAGTGACAGCTGTCTGCATTATTAATACACTGCCAATGGTTTACTCAATTTTTAAGGTAGCCAGGAGCATAGAAAAATATGATATCGATGTCACTTTTAAACAAATATTTAAAATGCTGCCTGTGAGGGGCTACATTGTCAGTAATCACAAAAATGAATTAAGTGGCAAAGTAGAAAACAGCAAAAAAGAAATAAAATAAAACAGTTGATGCGTATGCTTTTGGGACCCAAATGCCATAGAGTATGTCATGTAGCACATGGAAACAAGATGTGTGTGTGTGTGTGCGCGCGCGCATGTGTGCACATACACATGGTGTTGGGGGCTATAGTCTTCTGAATTTGGCACACTGCACATTTTTGGTACTTACTAATGGGGTCAACGTCTGATATATTAGAATTCAATTACAAAATGATGAAGAGCAGTTCCACTCAGACTCTCAAGGTGACAGATGTTCTATAGCTAAAATATTGCTTTGGGAAAACCAGAATAGATCCACTGCACCTAAAATAATGAGCCAAAAATATAAGGGAGAAAAAAGAAAAAATGGAGACTCAGGGCGAGCAAGGCAGAACATTTGATGTGAGGGATGGCTCTCAGATTTTCCTCTGTGGATTGGACTCAGCTCTGGACTGTCTGTTCCTCTTCTTGTAAAGTCGTGGCCCTTTCACACTCTTGGCCACCCGGCCTCTGCTGTCTCGCGTGAGTGGAGTAATGGAGCTTCCTGAATGCTAGCCCCCCCCGGGCAGTGGCTTGCACAAGCAGTTCCTTGCAGACTGCAATTTTGCCTGGTGTCCTTTAGCAATTCTTGGTAAATTTCCAGAAGGATAATCCCTGACAGTGAAGCCTCATTCCATCTCTGGCCCCTGTTTGGGAACATCACCAGGCCCTGTAGGTCTTGCGCCTGCGTTGTGGGCTCCTACACAGACCGGTGACAGTGAGCACCCCTGGGGGCTACAACCAGGAATCCGGAGAAGGTGACTTAGTCTCTGCTCTGCCTCCCTCTCAAGTGTTTGTCCCTTTGGAGCTTGCCGACAAGTCACTCAACCCAAGTGTTTCTCTTACCAGGACCACCTATATATCTAGTCTATAATCTAGGTCAGGCTGTATTTTGAGGAAAGAAATGGCCAAACTTTGGTATTCAAACTTTGTCATGGGGACATAGGACACACACAGAGAAAAGTACACCAAGCAAATTGCTATCTTCACGAATTATGCCATGAAGTTTCCCATAGTCGCCGCGTGGGGCAGGGAACAGAACATGGCCGGCGCCTCAGAGGCTTGCTGAGGGCTCCTTTCCCACACACACATCCTTTTTCTCTCAAGAGAGCCCCTGCTCTAAAAAAAAAAAAAAAAAAAGAGCCCCTGCTCTGACAAATTTAGGAATCATGTCCGTGTGTGTATTCCGATCATTGCATCCATAAACACTATAGTTTGGAAGCTGACAGACTGTTTAGGCCTTTGACCCCTCCTTGAGCTTAACAAGGAGAAACCCCCTAATGCAGGCTGGGAGGCTGTGTGGCAGGAGACCCTGGCCTGGGACAAGGCTGGGGGAAATATCTGCTTTGCCTTTTTCTAGTTGTATGGCTCTGACACATCGCATAGACACTCTAAAGTTCAGTTTCCTTATTCACGCAGTTGGAACAACAAACCGACCCACAGGGCTGTTGTATTGGAAGTGAGGTGACAGACATATGAAGCCACTTAATGTGCTATCGGTTGCTTGGTTGTGCTCAGGGGCCCTTCTTGCTCAAGAGGAATTATGAGACACACTATCTGGTGACAGAAAAACGACTTCCTTTGCTGCTGCTGCCCCGTTAAAGCTTCTGCCTTCCATCTTCTGCCCCAGACAAGGCTCTCTGGGTTGTGGGATATGATCATTCACTCATACATTCCCTCAGTGCACCGGGGCGGGGGTGTAGAGGGATCCCCACACCACCTGGGAAATGGTGGTCATGGGGTAAGTGCCGGCAGAATGAATGGTAAGTGAATGGGGTCATTTGCTCTGGCCCCTTGTCTCTGACTTGACTTTATCATCTGGTAGAGGAGAAAGACGCACAAAAAGGATGAGGAAAACATCCTGAGGAGGCAGTATGGGGCAATAGCTGAGAGTTCCAGTCCAACCGCTCCACTTATTAACTGGGAACAGGGACAATTTATTCAACAGTCCCTGCTCTAGTTTATCCACCTGTGAAATGGGGCTAAACCAGTAACTACCTCACAGACTTGTTGTTGTAAATGAGAACAATAGGTCAAGTGCTTACAGCAGAAGAGTGCACATTGTTAGGTCTTGATTAAAGGCAGTTGGTGGGGCAGCTTGGTGGCTCAGTCAGTTAAGCGTCTGCCTTCGGCTCAGGTCATGATCCTGGAGTCCCGAGATCGAGTCCCCCATCAGGCTCCCTGCTTGGTGGGGAGTCTGCTTCTCCCTCTGCTCCTTTACCCCACTTGTGTGCTCTCTCTCACTCTCTCTGTCAAATAAATAAGTAAAATCTTTAAGTGGGATGGATATTATTACTGTTATTTTTATGAGTGACAAAATGCCAGGAGAATTTGCAGAAAAGCTGAGGTAGAGAGATAAAATATTTGAGGGGAAATTTTTAGAAACTCTTCGGGAGAAGAGCTTATTTGCATGGAGCCTTCCACCTGTGTAGGATTTAGATTTAAGTTCTTTTCCAGCTTCAGGTCCTCAGAGGTGCTGCTCCCACACCTGAGTTGCTCTCGCCCCACCTTCCATGCTTGACTAACTCTTACTTGTCCCTTCATGCCATTTTGCTCCAAGAAGATTTTCCCTGATCTGCCTGCCAAGGTTAAGACATTTGGTCATAAAACACTCAAAAGCTCGACATGCTTGGTTTTTAGAGCACTGATTGCAATATGTAGTTATGAATTTATTAATGTAATTATTTTTTAAATTTCTAACTGCCCGTCCCCCTCCCCCCACCTCCGGATTGTCAGATTCTTGAAGGAGGCACTTGTGGCTTTATTTTTTTCCACGACTTTATCCTCAGTGCCTGTAAGCACAGTGCTGAGCCTGTCGTAGACCCCAGGAAATACTCGCTGAGTGATTTCATGTATATATAGAAGTGGGGGAAGGCCTTTTAGGAAAAGGAACAGATAAACAGAGTCAAGCCCTATGGGAGCTCAGGGCAAAGTAACACGCGCTACTGCGTGCCAGCAGTGAGCTCAGTGGTCTCTTCCCGCCTTATTTTTCTTTGTATCTCTATCCAAGAAATAAAACGTTCAGTTCCAAGAAAACTCTTCACATCTTTGAAAGTTGCAGGTAATCTTGCAGATCGCCTTCAGTTTGTTCTGCTTGACTGTCTCTCTTCTCATGAGTCAGAGCAAATGACTTTACTGAAAGATTTATTTGCTCCTTTTTTGGAGAAAGACAGGGCCCTCAAGGATTTAGTCGGTCCCTGCGTCCTGTCACTTAGTTCTAATTTCCTCTCTTTTTTGCCACGGTGTCATCAAATGCATGACTTTTTCTTTTTTTTTTTTCAATGCCCCACAAATGTTTCCTGTTATCTTCCTCCCTCTCTCCTACCCTCCCTCTGTCCTACCGTCCTGCCCTCATTCCTTCCCTCCCTCCCTTCCTTCTTTCCTTCCTACCCCCTTCTTCCCTTCTTCCCTCCCCCCCTTCCTTCTTCCCTTCCTTCCTTCCCTCTCTTTCCCCCCTCCCAACAGAAGAAAGAATAACTCTCTATGCAAATCCACCCACCCTGTATCTCTGGAAAGTTCTAAGGGCTTAGACAACCATCTTCCTTTAATGATTCCTCACTTATGTTTTTGGCATTCTAAGACTTGTGCACTCTCTGCATTGTGAAATTGGGAAATAATAGACATTTCACAGGGCACAGAGGCTGGTGGGGCTCTGTCAGAGTGAAGATTAGGCTGGGGAAGCTGTGGGCTCCTGAGAGGGAATGAGAACTTGATAGACTCCTGATCGGTGACCTTGCCTGCAGCACCTCCTCCACACGTGCTAGAGATTCATGGCACTCCACTCAATAAAACCATTGGCCGAGCACTCACTGTGTGCTAAACATGATGCTAACCATACAACCGTATTTCCTGAGGTACGTATTATCATTTCCCATAATGGATGCCGTTGGTGCCCTGCCCAGATCTCCTTTCCTGCCGCTCACCCATCCCCTGGCGGGCCTGAGAAATGGCTGATTAACCATTTACTGCCACATCCTTGGGGATGGGGAAGGGGCAGCTTCCCTCGGCCAGTGGGAACCACCTCCCCACCCGGACCTCAGCCAGACTGATGGGGGTAGGGGGGTGGAGGGGGGTAAGGGGAGGGGGGGTTACAAAAGGCCAGTTCCTTTATCTCAAGGCCAGACTAACTGTTGTAATTATGCTTCAGGGTTTCCTTGTTTAGGTTTTTCCTGCCCCGTCCTGCTTCACCCACTCCCCTTCTCTGTGAATACTCTCCCAATACGTTGCTTGAACAGACGTCTCCAACTCAAGTTCTACTCCTAGGGAACCTGACCTAAAACACCCCCCCATTTTACAAGTGACAGAATTTGAGCTCAGAGCGATTGCATTGTTGCCCCCAATCCCACAGCAGAGTAGGTAAACAAAGTCCAGTTCCATGCGACTCTGTTCAGTTTTCGTTTGATAATTCCTCCCAGTGTCAGTTTTGATCAACAAGCTTCCTCCCTCCAAGGGGATGTGGAAGTCTCCTGTCCAGGTAGGCAGCTCACTGGGTTCAAGTCCCAAGTGGGGGGGGGGGTGGAGGGGGTAAATGGAAGGCTGGGAGGCTGGGATTCGGGCAGGGAGCAGGCAGGTGGAGTGTATCGGTGGTCGTTACACAGCGATAAAGTTCCATGCCCCCTAGGGATGGAACTGGGGATCGTGCTATGCCCCCACTCCCCCCCACAGACTAGGATCAGTTTGCAAAGTTGTATCCATGTTTTGGTCATCACCAAGACTGTAGAAGAGTCCCAACCTTAAATGAGCACAGCCAGGAAGGGTACAGAGTCTGCAACCTAAGGAACTGTTCAGCTCAGCAAAGAAGTGTTTTGCATCGAACCCTAACAGCGCTCCTGTTGAGAAACACTGCGGAGTGTTCAGGGTCAAAAAGTAAGGGAGCCAAATGCAGTCATCAATTCCAAAGGGCATGGGCAGGAATGGCGACAAAGGTCAGACAAAGCCAGCCAGGGGATAGGCAGGCAGGTCTGGGGCTGGAGCCAGTCCTGCTGAAGGAAGGGGAGCGAGTGCTGCGGCTGTGCTCCCGGCTTGCTCTGCGTGGGGTCAGCTCTGTGAGCCAAGGAGAGTCAGGGTGACTTTAAAAGTCCAGGACAAAAGGAAGAATCAGGATGGATGTCATGGGAGCCCCAGGAAGAAAGAAACTATGTGGCCTTAGAGTCACTGCTCATTTATTTCTTCCAACAAACAGGCAGGGAGCGCTGTATTTTCTGGTGCTGGAGTGAGTGCTAAGAAAACCCAAACACAAGAGGATTTGGACTCTAGTCAATGCTAAGAAGTAGCATTACTTCTTAAAATATAAAATTATATTTTAATTTTGGTTGCCCCGCATTTGACCCTTATCCTATGTAGGAATTCTTGACCTTTTCAGCCTTGCCAGGCAGGAGGCCATCTTTCATGGGAGAGGCTGAAAATGCTAGATATCAACTTTCTCCCCTCGCTTGCAGGCAGGCGTGGAAAGCCATCCTGGAATTTTAATTGGGAAGCTGTTACCAAAGAGTGGAGGGAGAGAGAGCATGAGTATGTTTTTGCCCAATGAATAGCGTTATCTGGTGTTCTTCGCGGCCTTATTTCTAGCTACACAGATCTAGATCTTCAGGCTTCTGGGAGATTCTGGGAACTACCCAACAGCTTTTGAATAAATTCTTTTCTTGCTTAAATCAGCCATAATTAGCTTCTTTTGTGGGCAGATAGGAACACCTACTACGTACCAGTTGTTGGGAAAACCAACATCCATCAGACAAAGGTCCTGTGTTCTCAGTCTGGATGACAAACATTCAGGCTCAGGGAGCACTGCCGTGTGGGTAGAACTAAGAGCCGAGGAAGCCTGGGATGGAAAACAATGAACGATAACCCGCATCACGGTCAATTTGTTAGGGAGGCAAAGGACCAGGGAAACCAGTGCGAGATATTAAAAAACAAACAAACAAACATGAAGGGAGAAACTCATGGACATTTTGTCATGAAAAGGTATAGAAATGAGGCACATCTAAACCAGCCTGATTTTAGGAGGGTAAATGCTGCAAGCAGGGATTATGGTGGGACAGGATGACAGGGTGCTTCCCACCCCCCTCACCGCTACGCCCCTCACCCCCAGCAAGGGCTCAGATTCCTCCTTGCTTTCCTGGGAAAATAGAGGACAAAGAGCTGTGTACCTAGCATCCAAGCTTCTGGCCCACTTTATCAATTATCCTAAAGTTCCCAAAGATTGTATTATTTTGTCCACTGTGATGTTGAAATCCAATGATTTACAGTGGGCAATCCAGCCTGCTATGGTTTGTGCTATCTTGTGTAAATTAAATAGAATTTCATTTTAGGGAGGTGCGGGAGGGAATGAGTTCAATGCTTGATTTCCCTTTTACTACATCACTGTCTTTCACTGAGCATCACTTCCGTGCAGAGCTCTTTCCACATAATATCCATAATCTTCAACACCATCCTCCAATCAGATATTATGAGGTTAGTTTTATAGGTGAGGCCTAGTGATTTGGCCAAGATCACGGAGCTGGTCGGTGAATAAAAAATTTGAACCCACGTGAATCTGGATCCAACCTGACCTGCTTTCCATAACACACACCATGGTGCCTCTTTCCCAGATATCGTAAATCAAGACTTCATGCTTCCTACCTTAGGGATAATATGTCCGTTGATCCATCTTAAGTTTGTAACTCGTTCCCGGCTGGTGTGTCTAAGATATGTATTAAGCATTCTTAAGGGGTTAAGATCAATTACATAATCAGGAAAGATCAGGGTGAATAGGTCTTTCTGACTCAAAAAAAAAAAAATGCTATGGTTAAGACACTGGATTTAAGACCTCTTTCGGGATGATTTCTCTGAATACTGATTAGTTTGGTTGGTGGGAGAATGGTGCTGCTGGCCCGAATAGGTTGTCCCGAGGTCAGAGGCACGACTGTGGGCCTGTGAGCTCAGATTTGTCAAGCCCTCACCGCTGCTCCCAGAGGGCAAGAGGGCAAGCTAGGTGAGCAAACCAACTGCTCGTACGAGTGGTAGTGATGATAATTCATGTTTTTGAGCACCTACTATGTGTTAGCACTGGGATATAGCATCTTTAGTCCTCTGCACAAACCTAGAAGGTCCCCTTTTTAAAGGAGGACACAGACTCTGGGAGGATCAGCAACTAGTTAACATCACCCCAGACAGCAGGTGAACTGCTGGGTTTAAACCCAGAGCTTTCTGCCTCCAGAGCCCAAGTCTAAGGGTTCCTGTAATATTACCATAGATAAGCAGTTCAGGTACACCTATGAAGAGTTACTTTAAAGCCATTACTCATTTCTGTAACAGTTATTGACGGAGGCCTATTTTAAGATGAACAACGTCCTCCAGGGGTGCCTGGGTCACTCTGTCAGTTAAGCCTCTGCCTTTGGCTCAGGTCATGATCTCAAGGTCCTGGGATCGAGCCCCACATAGGGCTCTCTGCTCAGCAGGGAGCCTGCTTCCCCCTCTCTCTCTGTCTGCCACTCCCCTCCTGCTTGGGCTCTCTCTCTGTCAAATAAGTAAATAAAATCTTAAAAAAAAAAAAAAAAAGATGAGCAATGTCCTCCTGAACAAAAGAGAGATGGCCTCTGTCTTCATGGCAGAGGAGAAAAGAAAAAATCAAACACCTTCACAAATAAAGTCAAAGACCTTCACAAATAAACCTATAATTATAAAGCGTGCTCTGTGCTAGAGTGGAAAGGCAGAGGATGGTGGGAGAGCAGGAAGAGCGTGGCGCAAGGTGACCCAATCTTATCTATCAGAGCAGGGAAGATTTTTTTTGGAAGCGGTGGCAACTGATACCAGTTACAACTAAATACCAGATACAACCAAAAACCAGAGGGATGAGTGTAGTTGACCAGGAGGAAGGGAAAGCAAATGGGAGAGGAGAATTATTGGCAGAATATAGGACTTGTGCAAAGGCCCTGAAGCAGGAGGAAAGCATTTTTAGTCTGCGGTCATTAGACACTGCTGGCCTGTGGGATAAATTTAGTTTGTAGATATTTGTTTTGGCGCACAGATTCTTCTGGAAAAATTTGAGCTTCCAAGAGGAAACGTATAAATATTCTGACCTGAAGCTCTTCTCAAAAAAGCCCAAGACCTGGCAACCCTTGGCCCTCAGCGCTTCGTGTGACAGTGACAAACTCGGGACGTCTGAACTGCTTAGGTGGGGCCTACATTCCTCACTTCCTCAGCGCTCCCACCCCGTGGTGTCTTCCCATCCCCTCGGCTTATTTGCGTCGCGTGTTCAGAGCACAGGAGAAAGTCACCGGGGAAACTCGTGATGAATCATTTTGCAAAGCAGTGAATTTGAATGTCATATGCAAAAATCCCTCATGAATACATCCTTTTTATAAGAACAATGCATTCTGTTCCGATTTGATTAAGTACATATGCATCCGCTACGTGGAATGATGCCTAAAATGTCCGTTTCCTTAAAAGTCACGAAAATTAGTCGGTTTTTATTTGTGTTTGCCTTCTCCCTCCTGGTCTGTTTTCACCTCGCTCTCCATTCTCTCTCACCCGTGTATTGTCAGTGCGGTTCATCCCTGCTACCGATCAAATCTTCAGCTCGGACTCAACCAGCAGAGGGTACTGTTGGAGCACTTAAGGGGACGTCTCATCTTTGTCCTATCAATCCAAAGAGAACAATATCTGAATAATAGCCAGGGACGTATTCAATAGGCAAGGTGCTGCCAAGATAATATACATCAATGATCATGTTTCAGCATCGTTTTGCAGGAAATTCCCTTTGTTCTCTGCTGCTCACAAAGGACATGCCACACAAAATGCACCTGTAGCTCCTGGTGATAACTGTATATGAAGGTAGATGAATGGGGCGGGGGAGGGGGTGCGAAAGGGGAACGGAATCTGGTTCTAAATCGACCAAGTCCTTATACCCACTTTAGGTTTAGGGTTCTGAATCAAGATGTGAGCCCCATGTGTTCTCAGCTTGCTGGTGAATGATCATGAATAATTCCTGCAGTAGCAAATGACATAATAAAATAATCAGGCAGTCCGTGCACATTGTAAATCGATGAGCACAGATGTCTCTAAATGGAGGGGATATTTAAAGATACTTTATATCTTGGGTTGGGAATACTCAAGAGTTTTTTAGGGACTGTTTATCAGAATAAAGTGAGCATCTCTCCATTCTGAAATCATGTTCAACACTAAATATGATTAAATATATTGTAGAAGAATACTTTGTCGCTTCATTTTTACATAAATGTGATCAATTTGTGTAGAGTGGAGGATTCTGCATTTTTTAAAAGATTTTATTTATTTATTTATTTATTTATTTGACAGAGGGAGAGAGAGATCACAAGTAGGCAGAGAGGCAGGCAGAGAGAGAGGGGGAAGCAGGCTCCCCGCTGAGCAGAGAGCCCGATGCGGGGCTCCATCCCAGGACCCTGAGATCATGACCTGAGCTGAAGGCAGAGGCTTAACCCACTGAGCCACCCAGGCGCCCCGATTCTGCATTTCTTGATAAAATTTATGCACTTGGATTTTTATATCAATAATTTAAAATTTTTATCAAAGCAAAAACTGCATATAACAATA
Organism: Potos flavus; assembly: GCA_028534135.1. Classification (NCBI taxonomy): domain Eukaryota; kingdom Metazoa; phylum Chordata; class Mammalia; order Carnivora; family Procyonidae; genus Potos; species Potos flavus. The sequence continues at coordinate 23,961,260 of CM052897.1, forward strand.
AAAGTTAGAAGCGTTCATGCTGAAAAGCAATAGCTCCCTGTCCCACTCCTTATCTTCAGTGCCTTCTCAGCCATGACTTCTAACTTTATAGCATTTCTTTTGTTACTTACCTCTGTATCTCTAAACAATATTCTTGTACTGCTCATTCTTGGGCTCTTAGATTTAGATATTAGACATTGTCTTCTTATGCTGACAGATGAGCTTGTAACTCCATTAAGTCACGCAATACCTCTGCTTCAGATATTTATTGGTTACCTATGCAACTTTAGATAAAATACTTACTCCTTTAATAATTGACAATTTGAGTCCCCATCTTTTTAGTCCTCCTTTCCCACTTCTCCATCCCAATTACTGTAACCTGGACCTCTACAATATTGAGGGTGTTAACATTTGCCTTCTGCTCTCTAATCAAAATTCTACCGTCTTTGTCTATAGGTTGATTCTAAAATTGTAGACCAATAAGTGGTGTTTACATTGGGGCTCCTTACTGTTTATTGTGGGGTTACATAGTATATTGTTTTGATACTTCTTGTACAGCTTTTAATTTTACTGGAGTTTCTAAGTGCCTTTTTTTCTTAAACTACCTGCCTTTCTTGTGTTCTCATTTTTTTGGTCCATCCAGAGATTTTGTTAAAATTTTTCCGGAAACTTCTTTCTTCTGAGCCTCTTCGTCTTGCTACACTTGTCTGTACTTGTTCTATGGGTCTGCTGCACAGTGATCATCTTGGCATTAGCTTTTTTTGCTCCATTTCCTCATTTCTGGAACTCAAGTCTTTTGCTTTCTTTGTTTACTTCTCTTTGCTACAGTACATACTTGACAAAATTCCTGAGAAATTGTATGTGAGATGTCACTGTTCTGATATTTTGAATGTATGAAAATCAGCACACACAAGTGTGATCTATGTTCACACTTGAATAATAATTTAATTAGGTATAGAAAATATGGTTTAAAAATAACTTCCCCAGAATTTTAAAGGCATTGTTCCTTTTTCTTGACCATCCAGGACTGCCAATGTGAAGTTTAGTGCCAGCTTGGTTCTCATTCTTTGATAATCTAATTTTTCTTTTTTTAAAATTTGTTACTGAAGTAATTGACAAGCAATGTGATATTAGTTTCAGGTGTACAACATATTGACTCAACAATTCTATACATTACTCAGTGCTCACCACAATAAGTGCAGTTACCCAATCTGCTTTTTCTTTCTGCTTTTTTCATCCAGCAATAATCCTAGATGGAGGGACGCCTGGGTGGCTCAGTTGGTTAAGCGGCTGCCTTCAGCTCGGGTCATGATCCCAGGGTCCTGGGATCGAGTCCCACATCGGGCTCTTTGCTCAGCAGGGAGCCTGTTTCTCCCTCTGCCTCTGCCTGCCACTCTGCTTGCTTGTGCTTTCTCTCTCTGACAAATAAATAAATAAAATCTTTAAAAAAAAAAAAAAAATAATCCTAGATGGAGGTCTTTTTACAGTCACTAATGGGCTAGTCCAGTCTAAAGTGTTAAGTCTTTCAGCTATCCCAAATTCTCTTTTTATCATTCAAATTAAAAATTTCTTCCCTTCCAGTTTTGCTACTTGTTTTTCATAATTACTAATTATCTATTGGTCCTCCTTGTTTGATCTTTTTTTCTATTTTTATTTTACATTCTGAGAGATTTTCTTAATTTTATATTCTAAATTTTTTCTTTTTCCTTTGGGCAATCATATTTTTTTAAAGTCAAGTTTCCTTCTTAATCTGACTATTCTTTTATCACAGTATCCTTTTCCTGTCCAGTGGATGCAATGTATTCTTGGATCTTTCTAAAGATGTTAGAATTTCCTTAAAAACATCTGTTTTCATATTCTCTCTTTTTATTGTAGAATTAGTATTTCCTATTTGTTTATCTTTGTCAGAATCTACCATATTAGAGACTTTCTCAAATGTATGGAAATCGTTGGTTTTCTGTTCATATTTTTGCGTGAAGCAAACATCACGACTGGGGTTATGACTAACATAGTGGTGAAAGCAGCCATCTTGTAAACAGAGATTCAATTGATTTCCCCTATTTTTCAGTCTTATGTGTCACTCCCACCCCTGATGTGTCTGAGTTATCAGACTTCGGAGTATCTCAGTGGTTCTTCTAGGCAGCTTATCTCCATTTCTGTTACTACACCAACTTGCCTTCCTTTATTTTACTCTAAGCTAACCTCTTTGGATGTCTTTCTTCTGTTATCATGTCTCCATTCACTTGTCATCTTCCAAAAATTTGTTGAAATTTTTGTCAGCTAGTGACTACTTCTTACTCTTATTTTATCTTATGAGTTTATACTTATTTGCATTCCTTTATTGACATTTTAATGGGCTTCTGGATGGAAGAGAATATAAACAGATGTGCAAGACTTGCCATCTTTATCTGGAAGTTCATGTTAATTTTTGAAGGCACGTTTGTATGACGAGAAATTTCTAGATGCATATCCAGTACTTATTTATAGCCCCCATCATTTGTAAACCTGTATTTTCAGTGGATATATTTAATATATATCTTTTAGTATGTGTCCTTTCTTTGGCTGTGTTCTTAAAATTAGAAGGTATAATAGCAAATCAAACATTTGTTTAATCCCTCTGAGGTATAAGTTACTTCAAATGTTTATATTTGTTCTTTAAAATCACACTTTGAAATGAGCATTGCTATTTCATTTCACTGATGAGAAATGGAGTTTCTGAGAGAGTTGAGTGACGAGCTTAAGATCACAGAGCTGGTGAGCACTAGCCTGGTATTTAGATCTAAACCTTCCAGTGCTTTTCCTCCTAAGCCACACCGTGTCTCTTACATACTACTTGATAAAACCCAATAAGTCCAACAGCATAAATAAATTATTTAATCTGTCTACAGAATAAATTTCGATTCCCATAAAGCTTCATGTGAAATGCTTAGTTTTTGTCTTGGTTGTACTTTTCAAATATTGTTTAAAGCTATTCCTGAATATTTGAGAAGAATGTAGTAGTGTTCCTAACTTCTCCCCTCTGAACTTATCAAGACCTTCCACTGACGAAATGTGTAATGTTGCTTAAAGCAAGAGCTGTTGTTTCAAAACATCAGGAGCAGGGCTCAGGTAGAGTCAGACTATTCCAGTTGTCTTCAACTATTATATATCTTACTACATTTTAGGTCAGATAATCTGGCTCATGACATTCAAAGCTGTATTAATTATGGGATTTTATAACGAGGTTATGCAGTATATGTTTGCCAATTGGGAAAGAAAGATAATTATGCTTGAATGTAGGTCACATTTAAGAAACTCTCTTAGGTCTAATGGGAACCTTGTTTCCTTAAAAATCAAGAATTAATGACATTCAAGAGAATGGTGTCTCTCTCATCCTCTCATCTTGTGACCCAATTCTTCTGGTCAGAGTTTTACATTTTTTTGGTGGCTGTTCTTAGGAAGAGAAACTTGTGTGTTTTCCCATACGGCATTTTGGGCCATTTGGGGGTAGCCACAGCTGAATTGGATCTTGTTGGTTGTAAGGAACTGGTGAATGAAGTATTACCAATGCGGACATTGGCAGGCACATTTCTAGAATGATATCATAAGCACATCATTCTAACTCCCCCTAAAGTGTTTTATGCTGACTTTTATATGAGCAGATTTGTGTCTACTATGTGTTTGTCTTAGTCTTTGCCCTTGAACAATTGCTGGTATGTTCAAACTGTCCATGTTTTTTGCTTTTTTGTTTTCCCCTGAGCTCTTTTGGTTTCAGCAATAACAAACGGCAAATATGAAGAACCCCACTTAAAATGGGAGCGACCTGCTTTCAAAACTAACAAGTTTGTTATAAGGATTTGACATAATTTTGTAGCACCTAAGGAATCTCTTGTACCTAATGAGCAATTTCAATTGAGACATGAAAAAATGCTCTGCTGACCAATTTCCCAATCTCTGCCCCGCCCCTCCCAGACCCACCTCTTACTACCCAGAGAAAGGTGGTGATGAAATGACAGTTTAAAATTTGTTGTATGGTCAAAGAAGAAACAATGTTATCCCTGGATTTCCTTGGAATGGTGGACGATTTTACAAGATATGTAGCAAAATAGATCTCCGCTCCCAATATCCAGAGCAAAGCTTTGATTTCGCCACTGTAATTTAAGTGATTTTGTGGTTTAACTTGTGTTGGGGTTGGAGTGAATTTGCCTTTTGAAAGAGAGAGAGAAAAAAAAGAAGAAAAATAAACAAAAAAAATTAAGAAAAAAAAAGAGAAGAGACCTAAATTTTAGTTTACAATCTTATCTGGGCTGAGTTTTTGGTCACTTTGAAATGTGTCTATGTTTAGTTAATGTTTTTATCTTTGCTTTATTGTATTGCTAATGGAATATTATAATTATCCAGTAAGCTGATGAAATACTCCCAGGATGAATTTTATAGCCTGCATTTCTGTTTGTCTCTTCTTCATCTTTAGGGAATTAAGGTACTTGAATAAGCTGCTTTAAGGAACTAACAATGTCATAATATGCGCTGTACTTTAAGATTACTGGGCATTTTTCAGTGTGGACATTAAGCCTTGGCAAGACATGACACATGAAGAATCATCCAGGCAGTGGAAAGATCTAGGTACTGAAATAGGTCTCCTGATTGGGTCCCCCCAGCCCTTCCTCCCAGGAAATACTTGGCCTTTAGGGCTGATCCTTAGTTAGCGTCTATATTTATTTATTTCCCTGTTTTTCATCCAGCCCACCTCCCCATGATATTTGTGTGAAACTAGCTTCCTCTCACTGGTTTGAATCTCTCCATTGGCCTTGCCATGGAATTTGCGTGGTGATTACTGAACATAGCAAAAGCTCACAGCAAGCTGTGGGTGAGCTGGATACATGGCTTTGCTGCGTACTTAGACCAAAAAAATAATCTTGGAATCAAGAATTGAGAAAAATGTAGCTCTTCCAAGGTCTATTCAGACCCATCTAGCTGTTAATTTCCACTTCAGAGTTCTTTTGTGATGATGCATGAGTGATGTGAGAATTCCTCAGGGTTTTGAACTTGATGTGAATAAAGAGTTCTGAGATCAGTGCTCGCGAATAAGTGAGCCGTGGTATAGTAATCCAGCCGCTACCTGTCTTTGGGGTGTAGTATGTTTAGCTAATCCTATCGAATATAATTCTCACTGGGTGGCTCTTGTTAAGTCTTTGAGGAAAAGATGTAATCTTTAGGCCAAGGGCCCATGAAGAAAATAATCCAGCTTCCCATGTCTCGAAGCAAGGACTTGATTCATGCTTTGACACAAGATTTATAAGCTGCTCAGACTGATCTCCACTCCAAGGCTGTGGTTGGAACCTAACCTGGAGAGTAGAAACACCACTTTCATCAAGCGGGGCATTGTTCAAGGTTGTAATGTGGGATGAAGGAGAAGTAATGGATATGATGCTTTAAAGACACGTGTAATTGCTGGGAGATTATTCAGGTACGGACCCAATAGATGTGCCCCAATGATTTGTGGGAAGACATTCTTAAATGCTGGAGGAGAATGAGATTTTTAATAGGGGATGGATTGTGGTCAGTTGAGTCTCCTTAAATTCTTCTCAAAGCCCTGGGATGACATGTCAGCGTGTGTACCTAAGAGAATAAATGCAAGTGTTTCTGAGACTCTAAGACTCTGTAAATATGGGGCTTTTAGGTCGATCCCAAAGAATTTGAAGTAGCAGAAATATGGGGGTTAGATAAAGAGTATCACAGGGCAAAAGTCTAAATCTGGTGGAAGTTAAAGATTCTATCTTTCCCAATTTGAATCACGTTCAGTTTTGAAATTAGAATTGTGGGACCTTTGGAGGAAACTTTAGGCTCAAGAGCAAGGTGTCTGCTTTAATACTCAATGCAGTAACTTATTTCTATGAGATGAGTAATTTTTGGATGATTTGGGGGCTTTAGAACACTGTATTTAGGAATCTTACTATAAATTTCTGGATATATATTTCACTCTGCAAAATAGCTACGATTTGGATTTTTTTTTCAATGTTCAGAGCCATTATGTGTTACCACACTTGAAATTGTCCCATAATGCTTCACAGTCCAAAACAATCTCTAGAGCCCGAACCCTGGGACTGATTCCAACAAAACAGGAGGTCAGCCCTGGAAGAGAAAAAAAAAAAAAAATTGTTGCCCAATTGCCACAAATGGAAATGAGAGAAGAGGAATGCTTATCAGGGTAAATGAACTCCAAGTCTTAAATGAGGAAGGGGGCAGTGAATGCGTGGAAGGAGAAAGAGGTGCAGGGCTGACATTAATCCAGCACTTAGTCAATGTCTCACATGTTATTAGATGCCTAACACACGTTATTTTTCATCTAGTCCTTGCTAAATCCTAAAAGTTTTATTTTCTTTGTTATTACTGATGAGGAAACTGAAGAGAGGTGAAGCAAATTGCTGGAGGTCACCCAGCATGCATATGGTGGAGATGTTCGGGAACTCAGGTGACTGATTCTAACGCGTGGGCTCTTCCTACTCTGCCACAGAAGGTATTATTTACGTGAGTTGTTATTAATGTCTGTTGTAGATCTATAACTGTTTAGATCCATGAGCCACGGCCAGGGGGGCATCAAATCATCCTGTTTCCTAGCACTTGAAAAAAAAAAAAATCAAATCTAGAATTCACAGAACCTTGACAATCAGAATCAGCCATATATCTCTGACTTCATTCACTCATTCAAATAAATAGTTGTTGAGCTCCAGCTGCGTGCCACGTGCTGGGCTAGGTAATGGTACAGCAGCAGGAAATAAGAGAGATCTATCTCCGGTCTTGATGAGCTTACACTGGAGAAATAGTACACAAGTTAGGAGGTAAACACATTCAAGTCACAAAGACATTAGATCAGGGAGTGGAACCCTAATGTTATTCGGACATGCCAGGTGGCTACAGAAATGAGATGAACAGGGAAACAGAATGTTCTGGTTATCTACATGGACTTTATCAAAAAGGGAATGTGGCCTTGCTGCATGGAAAAACCTATGGATTTTTTCCCCTGTGTATTACCTGCTATAAAACGGTCCTCTTCATCCTTCTGTATATATACCATTCAACTTGTTACTCCTTTAATCGTTTTTCCTGGTCTTCCCCTGTGGAGGACTTTCCTCGATTCTGTTGATTACTAAAACGATACTGGGGCACGTGGGTGGCTCAGTCGGTTAAGTGTCTGACTCTTGATCTTAGCTCCGGTCTTGATCTCAAGGTCTTGAGTTCAAGCCCTGTGCTGGGCTCCACGCTGGGTGTGGAGACTACTTAAAAGAAAAAAAAATAAGTAAATAGATAAAATGATACTAAAACCTTTCAATAGGGTTAGGATATCTTTATTTAGGGGTGAGGGTAGTTTTTCAAGAAAAGGAGTGAGTTTTTCTTCTTATAAAGGTCACAGTGTTTTGATTTAGAATGCTCTTGAAGAAAAAGAGATGAATAAAAAAATATAACTTGCAAATTTATTAAAAAAATTCCATCAAACAATATTGCATATTTTTAAAGGCACATACATATGCAAAAAAACATCTAGGAGGAGACACACCAGAACTGAGGGAGAAACTTGAGAGGGCAGCTGGTGGCCAAATGGAATTTTGTCTTATTTTACTCCTTTACCTACAAAGTGCATTCATCTCTTATTTTTATAATAAGAGAATCGTGTAGCTAAGAAGCTGTTATAATATTGCAGAAAAGAGGCGATTCTGATCTGAAATAAAAGTAGAGACAGTCTGGCCGAGTGGCTACAAGAACAGAGAACAAAGGCTTGGATTCCAGATGGCCTGGGCTTGGAAGTCTGCTCTCACACTCACCAGCCGTGTGCCAACTGGGTACGTTACCTAACCTATTTGTGTCACGGCCATTTCATCTGTAAATGAATATGCAAAAATTAGCACCTACTCACAGAGCTGTTGGGATAATTCGGTGACTAGTACGTGAAAAGTGCTTCGAACAAGGGTTAGTACATCATAAACCTGTAAATCCTAGCTACTGTTTTCAGGGGAGAAACAGGACTGAGTTGGGGAAATGGGCAGAGTGATGAATAACTGAAGATATGAGTACATTCGATACCAGATTGAGGCTGAATATCTTGTCACGTCTTGTGAATCATCAAGCTTTTATGACCATCACTTCCCACTGTATGCCCTGAGGTCACAGGGCCGTAGAACCGCTTATAATGACTCTCTACTAATTCTGTGGCAGGTACTGGAAGTTGCTTTTCTAATCAGGAATTGCAATCTGGAATGAGATGGCCACATCATTTAGCCTCCTGTCGAGCTCTCTAATTAGTAAGTTGGTAACCATGTCACTTATGTTTAGCGCTTAGATATTTTTTTGGTAATTAATAAGGTGACTATACACATTTCAGTGGATATAAAATGCTTCTTGTCCAATTTCCCCTGTGTACTCTATTCCATTTTCATCAGTCACTGATAAATCTGCTTCTCTGGATAATGTTGTGGAAAACAAAACAGGTCAAAGGAAAAACTTATTCCCTCTCAGGGTCTGTTTGTGTGAAAACACAAAGATAAATATCACTTGGAGGTAGTGTGGGAGGGTAGTGTCTGGCATACTGCCTAACACTGAATTATTTTAAGGATCCAATAAGGAAAAATATGCTTGGAGAAAATATAAAGCACTGTGTACATTAGGATTTAGTCTATTGGCTTTCTGTTTGTCATTTTTTTTCTATTCCGTGTGAAAATGTTATAGAGAAAATTCTAGATGGCTGCACTCTAAATAAACAGCATCCACTGAGTTCATATTCCTCTTTAGTTTTTTCTATTGTCTCATCTTTGAGTTTCCTGACTACTGAATGATTGTTTAAACCTTGGCATTTTATTCCCTTCAATTTTTGTCCTACGCTGGTAGGACAATTGCCAAATCTTTGGGAAAGGACAAATATTTAATTTAGATATTATTCTACCTTCCGTACTCAATATATTCCTATACCCTTTTTTTTCTTATGACACTAAGTAAAGTTTTGATGACAGTAAGTTCTCTTCATCAGTGCTCAGGAGACTCTTGGAGCCTTTCCCGGAAGTCTTAATATACTTTTTATTTGTCTCAATTTGGGTCAGAATCTAGCCCAATGTCTGGCCTCTTCGATAAGTCTCCAATAGTCTACAAACTATAACCATGATTCTAGTTCTTTCTCTATGGTGGTCCATATTCTAGTTCTTAATGTCTTCTTTCTTCCTACCATAAGAATAAAAGTGCTTCTGTTACTATTGATTTTCTTCTTTGCTTACCAGCCATTAATTTACATATATCTGGGCTTTTCCTTTATCTTGGCTTTTTTCACTTATATATCAAGAAGTACTTTAATATGTTATATGTACCTTATATGTTATATGTTATAGGTTATAACATGTTATATGTTAATTTGAAATTTGATTCTCAACTCAGAAGATACTGATGTTTTGTAAAATTCTAAAACACGCTTTTTAAAAAATACCACTTTACTGAGGTGTAATTGGCATACAAAAACCTGTATACATTTTGGATGCACAATTTAAAATCCACTTTTGAATAACAAACCTCAATTCATTTTCCACAGAACCTCTGTTTTTTAGGTACCAACCGATCTTTCTCCTATTCTTCAAAGCTAAGCTTATCAAGGGCACTGTCTTAATTCACTTTTCTCAGTTACTCATTTTCCAGTGAAGTCCATTCTCTGTCCCTCTCAGTCAGGCTTCTGTTCTCATTCGTCAGGTGAAATTGCTGTGGCAAAGCTCAGCTGCCAAATACGGTGGCCATTTTCTGGTCTTTTCTTTGGATTCTTGGTTTGCCACCATTGACCATTGTCTGTCATCTGGAAAAAGTCAACTTTCTTGGTACGCACCAGGATAAACTCCCATGGTTCCTCTCCTACCATTGACATGGTTGCTTCGCAGTCTTCTACTTGCTACTCAAGTGGCAGCAATGCCACGGGTGTGTCCTTCATTACTCATCTTCTCAATCTCTATAGTCTCCCTAAGTGAGATCATGCATTCAACTTGAGTCATAGTGAACGTATGTTGACAAATCACAAACACACAATTTCAGTTCAGATTTCTCTTCTGATGTCAGATCCATATACATAAACTGCCTGATGGACATTTCTACGGGCATCTACTATAGGAATAAAAAATTCGTATCTTAGAAACTCACTTCAATATTGTTCTCTTACAAACCTTTTCCTCCTCTATTCCTTGGCCTAAGACATAGGCCTTCCCCCTGGGGAACCTCCTCTGTTGGTTAGTGAAACTAAATCCAAGTGATCACAAACGAGCTGCTGTGGTGAATGTCGGTTTGGTAGAATAAAGCAGCAAAGGACTCAGTGGTACTGTACAACCATCAGAGAAGAGACCTTAGCCAACGATCTCCTGGTGGTGGGGAAGAGCTGGTGAGTGCACAGAATATTCAGAAAAGTGAGAATGTCAAAGTTGGCCAGGGGAGGTTTGCCAAGGAAAACTTCACAGAGCCATGGCAACTTTATTCCTTCATTTATTCAGCACATGGTTGGTGAGGCTTTTCCATGTGTCGAGAAGTCAGGTTCTAGAGAAGTTTCAGTGGACCAGAGTCAGGTTCATTCTTGGTCTCCTGGAGCTGATATTCCGCCAGGAAGAATGAGACAGTGAACATGCAAAACATTAATAAAAATATAATTTTAGATAGAGATAAATACCACGAAGAAGTTAATGGAGTGTAATGGACTAGAAAGTGATAGAAAGATGGAGGGATTCCTTTAGATGCTGTGATGAGGAAAATCTCTCAGAAATGTGACCTTTGAACTTTTGGCTGAATGAATAAATGTATCTTTCCTTCTTGCTCTGCTCTGAAAAGAACAAGTTTTAAAAACCAAATGGAACCATTAGAAAGAAGACCATAGAGTGGGTGTGAGCCACTGAGTTTATTAGAATCCCTCCAAAAAACCTGGAACAACTGCTTCTTTGTTCTACTTTCTTTCCTTGACATTTGAGATAAGATGCAGACTTACTGGACTTTTCTTTCTCACCCAAATATTGTGCTTGTGCTTGCAATGCGGAGAAAATGGAAAAATTCTCAGGGAGGAGACCCCTCTCTGCAGTGTCAGAAGTGAAAAAACCTTATCGATGAGTAAACTTCGGCCTTCTATTTATCTTGAATGTTATCCCCAAATCGTTGTCTCTCCAACACAAGGGGAAAAAATACAACAGAACTGTTTTTGCAAGTGGCATCCTGGATGTTTATTCAAAAAATTGAATTCAGGATGCTGGTTTCTGGGAAAATAGCTATAACCTAGACAAATTCACATAAAGGTCTTATCTTCCAGTGGGAGGAAGAAGACGGTAAAGAAGCAAACATGTAAAAATATGGAGCACTGGGTGTGGTATATGAACAATGAATCTTGGAACACTGAAAAAATAAAATAAAAGTAATTGGGAAAAAATATAATGTCGGATAGTGATTAATAAATAAAATAAAGGGGAGGACAGAAAATGAAGGAGGAGCAATTTTTTAGAAGGTGTCTCCTGGGAAGTGACATTTGAGTGCAGACCTGAAAGATCGGTAAGCGCCAGGAAGGAGAGGCAAATCAGGACAGCAAATCAGTTGGCTGGGAGTCTGGTTCATTCAGCAGACAGATAATTTCTCACTTCAATACAATGCTATCTATACCACACCATTTCTACAAACATGATATTAAGACCAGAAAGGGAAGTCCATTTGGCCTACAGACTTCTTATATTGAGAAGAATTACATTAATTTTTTCCCCCTAAAGTTGTCTCATCATTTTGAATGAACTAGTACCCTCAAAAAGGGCATACGCTGTTCTTCCTTCGGGAACGAGATTTATAAAGAGTTGGTGCATTGCCTATTCACTTTTGCTATAGCAGCAGGAGAACAAAAAGGACTAAATACAAAACTGGCCTTTTATGGTCTTGTTGAGTTTAAATCTGGTGAAATAAGATGTAAGAACAGGAGTGTGTACTGAGCACTGTTACAGGGAAGAAAGGAGAATGTCATTCTTCAAAGTTTCATTTCCTAAGCTTGTGTCTCTTCGCTCTGCCCTTGGAAAGCCTACAACTCCCCTTGAGGATTATCATTTCTTTTTTTTTCTTTTTGCAGGGAAAAAGGAGAAAGAACGAAGGCTCGCTACCACTGAAGAGAAACTGGAAGTCACTGGAACCCAGTTTTCATTGTTTTTAGTTTCTGTTTGAAGATGTTTGCTCCTGGAGAACACATACTCTGACCTGGGGAATTTCTGCTGGAGGTTTTCAAATGGTCCAGATGAGGTGGTTGATGAGACAGAGTTTTTTCATTAAAGAACATTTTAGGGAGACGATCGGATTTGAAGTCAGAGCCTGGGAGTTGAGTGCTGCCACCATTATACTGGGTGTGTGGTTTTTGGCGAGTCACAGAACTCCTCCTTCTGGATGGTGAGGACCCAAGGAGTCTGGTTTTGGAAGCTGCCAAACACTTTGAAAATATCAGTTATTGGCCATTGTTGTGCTGATAATCATTGTTTTTATTCTCTTGGTAGATGTCTCTTTCCATTTATTCTCCCCAACAAATTTACTAATTTGAGTTTTTCCATACCATCCTGGTTTTGGAGGAGTGTGTTCTAATTACTTAACTCAATAACAAAGATCTAATTTGAAAAAAAGGGAAAAAAAAGGAAATTACATATTAGCTCTAACAAGATCAAGCTAACAAGACAAGTAAGACATTATCTTAATGTCTTACCCTTCATGAAGGGTCCTTTACATTATCTTAATGTAACGCAGGCTGAGAAAAGAGCCAGGAGGAGGACATAAGCCAAGAGTTAAAGGAACGTGACAGGCTACGAAGGATGAACTCTGTCATAGAGAGCCGGGGAAAGGCTCCATGCAGAAGTGGCCGCACAGAGGACGCTCAGGTTGTATACACAGAGGTAAAACAGGCTGAGAAGGGCCCTGGAAGGAGGCCAACCCCTTCTGTCGGGGCAGGCATGGGCCAGAGTGGGCAGGAAGTCCAGAGCGGCACGTATGATCATGTCTGGGAAGCATGGCAGCGGCCAGCATGTGATTTTCCAGTAGAGCTGTCAACATCAGAAGGCTGAGAGCAGGAAGGAAGGGCAAGTCCCCGCAGGCCCGGTGACGGGGACGCCGGAGTGAGGGACAATCACAGCTCCTGGCAACCAGGAAGCAGCTGATCAGGACCAGAAAACCCAGCATGAGTAGCAGGATCGCAGAAAGCCTCCCCCCCATCACCCTACCCCACCATAAACACACACACACACACACACACACACACACGCACACACACACACACACACAAGCCCCAGGTCTCTCTTCTGCTGAAAGTTATAACTTTATTGAAAATAGCCTCTAGAATCAGAAGGCCTGATTTGACTCCTGGTTCCATGGGCAAATTGCTCAACCCTCGGTAACGCGGTCTACTGACTGTGTGGGGCTCCCCAGGGCAGGGGTGCCGTGAGGAGTGTGAGGTCCTGTGTGGGAGGTGTGTACCGCAGAGCCTGGCACATAATAAATGCCCAATAAATAGGATGAATGAAAATGAAACCAGTGCAGGAGTCTATACCGGGCTCACATTGTGAGATTCGAGATGGTTTCTCATAGAGATGTCCTTGAACCAGGAGCAGTGGGAAGTGTTAACTAATGTTATATCTCAGAGGGTGGGGTGAATTACCTTTATGTGTCCCCTGCCTGACTCGAGGTGGTTCTCTAGATTGGCCCAGGGCTGCCCTTCGGGTGGGGGTCGGGGGGAGGGATGCAAGGTCCGGGAAACTGGCAGGTGTCTATACGCAGCAGGTCAAATGCAAAGGGGCCGGTGGGGAAGCCACATGACAAGGGCTGAGGGGTGAGGGGGTCACTTGGAGGTGAAATCACGGATCTAGCCGAGAGGTCCCCATGTAAAGTTCCAGAGAGTTGGAGATTGGCAGGAAAGATAAGCAAGACTGAGTGAGAAGCCTTCAGGAAAGGGGAGACTAGAGTAAACTGTTGACTTAGGAATAAATGGAGGAAATGAGAAAGAAAGTAAATAAATAAGAGAGAGTGTGATTGACGGGAAATGTTTATGGAAGATCGACAAAGAGAGGGATTACGTGGTTAGTTGGAGTCACTTTTGGAATGAAGAAGGCATTCGTCTCCAAAACTAGGAGGGTGAAGATGTAGAGGAAGAGTGAGATGGAACAGAGAGAAGATGAGTCCTTTATCTGGTGGCCTCTGGGTCAGAGTAGAAGGAGACAGAATCATCTGGCAGGGAGGGAGGGGGATGGGGGGCAGAGGCTTAAGGAAATGGTGTCAAGTAGGTACTGTGGGGAATTTGGTAGGGAGCCAGCTGGAGATGAATCAGCCCACCGCCGTGATTTTGGCATTTCTGGAATGCACCTCCCCAGGCTGACTTGAATGGAAACTGAAAGTCGCCTATACTGACGGCCTGAAATAGCAAAACCCAGCTCATCCTCCCCGGCTCCAGCTAACACAAATTGTTCACCTACCGTCCCCACTTCCTACCACAGACTCTCCCCTTCACCCCCACTCTAGTCTGCAGACACTGCTATCAGAGGTCGTCCAGGCAACCTGAGCAACTGCTGCCTCCTCTCACTTCTCATTCTTACTGCTGTCCCTAAAGAATCAATATCCTCTTTCCCCTCGAAGCGGTCTCCTGCACCCTCTCCCCGTACCTTCTGCACAACAGATTCCTTCCCATTTTGCGGGGCTCTCTTTAAAAGTCATCAAACTCAGAGACAGTTTTCCTGAAACCCTAACAGAAGGTTCTTTCCTCTACTGTGTTCTTATAGAACTCCCCCCCCACCGCCACCCCGTCTACCGCTGTCATATATAAGAAGGAAGAGAGAGACCTGTTGTTTTGCTTATTTTCTGGGTCCCCAACTAGCCCATAAGCTTCCTGAGGCCAGAGATCCAGCATTTAACACGAAAGGCATCACAGAGTAGGAGCTCCATAAATATTCGAAGAATGAAAGAATGGACAAATAAATGAATTAATTAACTTTGCTTCACTCCTGGTCTCTTCCTGCCTCTTCTTGCCACTTCGGTTTCTTCCCCCTGTCTGAAAGCAGCAGCGGATGCATCGCCACATCCAGGGTCCAAGCACAACCTTAGGGCAGTCGGTTCCATCTGCTCAGGGGGCCCTTCCTCCTTCAGGCCCCTCTGGTCCCCTAGGTTGTCTTGTGCAAGCATAGCATTCAATTCTGTTCTTCCGTGTCCTGGTTTACCCGCCTTTGAGAACCTTCCTTCACGGACACATCTGTTACTCTAGATCCAGAAAAATTTCTTATAATTTCACGTACTTCCTAGAGTACATTCTCCAGTTTCCCGACAGGCACAAACATGCAACCTAAGGAGGGCTGAAAAGATCCTGATCTAGAGGCAGCCCCGGAACCTGTAGTCATGAGGCGTGAAGTGGGAAGCAGACTTAGCTCCGGCAGCCATAATGGTTGGCACGAGGCATCTTCATAGCATAGAACGGTCGCTACTCGTGAGTCAGGTGGTGGTTTTCTGGAACTATTTCTCCCAGCCTCAGAGTAAGCTGATAAGGAAGCCTCCTGGGGAGACATCTGCTTAGGAGTGTGGCCTCTGGAGTCAACTACACAGAAGGAAATGCCAGCATCAGCCCTTATGAGCGGAGTGACCTTAGTCAAGTCATTAGAGCCCTCTGTAGCCGTTTTCTTAGCTGGGAACTGGGGGCAGCAACTGTCCTTAAATCATGGGGTGGTTGTAGATGTTAATGACATAGTACAGAAGGCGCTCAGATGTGTGCCTGGCACGTCGTAAGTGCTCTCATAGCTTAGCTTTTAGTGATGGGAGAGAGTCCGGTCATAGCCGAGGGCTTATGAGAGAGAAGCGGGGTGGGGAGCCTGCAGCCTCCAGGTACGGTGCCCGCTGGGGAGGTGCGTGGGCTCCGTGCACCCGAACCAAAGACAGTGCCTCGCACCTGCGGGTCTGCAGTGCTGGATAAGGCCCAGAACACGCGTCCTCTGAGCTGAGGTCCCCACTGACGTTCGCGTGAGTTCTCTGGGCACGTTGATGAGTTTCCACATGGCTTGTGAGGGGCACTCTCATTCTTCACCGGGGTTGGAGCCCTTCCTAGACCCCTCATGCTCTGGCTGCCTGAGTCTCCTCTTTGGTCGAAACCATATGTGTGAGGATAACGTATGAGCCTCCCACGGATTCTGACAGGAGAAGAAGGGACTGGGGTTGGTGAAGAGGTTCCAGCCACTCTACTGAGGAGAAGCTAAAGATAATCCGTACTGCCCATTTAATCTTCCCCACCCCCCTCTGCTTGCATCCCTTTGCGTCTTATGAAATCAGAAAATGAGGGTTATTATGGAACTCTGTGGTCAGCCCACACCTATATCTCCCTAAGTTTTGTCTAGGACCATCATACCAGTACCTTAAATGCTTTTGAAACTTGTCTTTCTGCCATCCCCCAAGCCCAGGAGAATCTGAGAAAAACTTTGGAGTCTTTCTCTTCTGAACTTTGGCTCCTGCTGTTCCTTTTCCTCTGCTCTCACTTATCCCATCGTGAAAGCTCAGTGATGTTTGAAGTTCCCTTGCAGGGAGCAAGGAAGCAGGAGGTCCCCGGGAACATGTCGTTGGTTTCTGAAATGAGTGATAGTCCCTTCCGCTGAAGTCCTACCTGCTTTTGTTTGGAGGAGTGTGTGTCAAATGTGCATACCAACCACCTAGGGAGTTTTGGTAAAATGCATATTATGATTCTAGAAGTTCTTTGTGGGGTCTGAGAATCTGCCGATGCTACTGGTCCTTGTGTCAATCCGGAACACGTTCTAATTTTGTCGTGTAGTTCAGTGTTATCTATGCCCTTTCTCCCACTGTATTCTGAGCTAGTCGAGGGTGGCATCGTACCGTAATGCATCTTCAGATCCTCCTAAGTGCTGAGTATGGTCTGGTTGAGGGTGCTTGGTAAATATCTGTAGAATTCATTACAAATTCTTCAGAGTTCTACTTCGTCACGGACTGGCCTTATAGACGGAAATTTCCTTCTCCCTGGCTTTTCCTTGACTGGTATCCCATGTCACTTCCACTAAAACATAGAACCTCAGTCCTGGGCCCAATCTGTCACTAGAAAGAAGCTCCCTCATACTAAAATGTTAACGATTTGAAGTATGACCTATCTCA
This sequence comes from Potos flavus, assembly GCA_028534135.1. NCBI lineage: Eukaryota > Metazoa > Chordata > Mammalia > Carnivora > Procyonidae > Potos > Potos flavus. The sequence goes on from CM052897.1 coordinate 23,978,354, forward strand.
CGAATATCTGACAGAAAAAAGATCATCCGAGAGGTCAGTGTTTAACATACACGATACACCGTGGTCTATGCAATGTTTCTCGTGTTCCTCTAGGTAATTAATTTTGTCGTCTCTTGCTGAGTAATAGTTCTCCTGGGTCTGTGTGAACCGTGGGAGAAACTTTCCCTCTGCAGAATGTTATTTAGAGCTTTCATAAATTGGAGATATTTAATTATACAGATGTCAGAATTGTTGAGACACCTACAATTCTTCTACCTTTTTCTTCTGAATAACCACTCACCCACCTGGTAACCTGGAGTGGGTACTTGTGTTTCTGGCTTCGCAGGTTCCGACTGTCCTGGCAGCTCAGTGAGCGTACTGATTGTAGTTCTCCCCCTGGTCCTGCGAAGCATTCCACGATAGGCGCGGTCGTGGAAAATGGCAAACTAAAACTAGAAACCAAAAACCCCCAAACATTTCTAATCCTTTCCAGTGGACTCGCTCCCTCTGTTCCACCTGTGCTTCCCCTGGGGGCTTGAGCTGCCTTCTGCAGCAGTGGCTGTGTTTAGGAATTGGTGGGCCTGGTAGTCAAGGCCTAGCCCGCTCTCCACCTAAGGCTCTCCAGGTCCGCAAATTCAGCCGGTGCTGGGAAGGGAGGGAGAAATCAGCTCATTCTAGACGGAGGGTCACTTACTTTCATTTTCTTTATCATCTGAACTATGGCTTGCTGGAGAGAACTTCCAGGCCCTCTGTGGGGCCTCCTTCATCTGAGGGTCCCTCTGCCCACCGCAGTCCTCCAGCCTCATGTCCTCTCCGCGGCTCATGCCTCTGTGACCGTAAGGGCATAAAGGACTAGGTTCTCATGTTGGGATTCCAGAGCCTTTAACACGGAAGCAGTAGGACATATTTGAACAGAGAGGTCTTCCTAGGCCCTTGACCCCATTCCATGTAGCCAATCATTCCCTACACCTATGCCTGAGTTGCACCCTGACCAGAGGGGGGCCATCTCATTGAATGAATCATTACTTCGGGCTCCGCTTTGTCATCATAGCCTCATGTTGGCACAAAAAAGCTGCTGAGCGTAGCTCTTCCTCGGGCTACAAACAGCCTCCCACCTCGACCCGCTGACGTGTGGAGCTACATGTGGGCAGTCCAGTGGAATGTCATGGATCGAGACAGAGAGGCCTTCAGCGGTCTCTTCCTTAGAGATTCCGTGCCCATTACCTCAATCCCCCAGTGTCTGCCTGAGTTTTTATCCTGACCACGTCAGTAATTATTTGCCCTCACACAAAGCACTCACATCTTTGTGCATCAGAATCATACCTTACTCTCTTCTGTGGGAGAGGGTGAGGCTGTCACCACTCATTTAAAAAGAACATGTTCAGGGTGTGGACAAAGGCTCACATGAAACCCCAGAAATTGTGGGTGGAGAGTATTTCGTAGCCTGTTTGGGGGACACCACCTGGGGGGATTATTAATAGTCTGGAATAATACCAATCATGTAGGCTGTTTCAGGTATTCACTTAATGTGAAAATAGAGGTCATCTGACTTGCTTAAGTGTCAAGACAAGGCTCATGGGGGCCCACATTTGGCTTCAATTTCCCTTTGAAGTCAGTGGGTGTGGCAGGTGCTTATCTAATCACGACATTTGGACCAATGTGTTTTGCACATTCGGGACTTTGTAATGAGATACAGTGTTTATTTATGTTCCATACTTTTCCCTGCAGACAGCCAAAATACCCTTTGCTCAACCCTGTATAATCATTACCAGTGTCAACAGTCAAAGCTAGTGACAGAAGGCAAGTTTATGGGGCAGTAACCCTGCCCAGTTGGTGTAAAAGATCTTTTCCCAGAAAAAAGGTTTAAGCAATTACGTGAACTTCAGTTTAAATAAGGAAGCTTCAGAGGCTTGGTGATTGCAAAGAAATGATCTTTTGGTCAGGTTGGGAGTGAATACAGGAGTGCGGGGTAGGTGGGGAAGGTTGCAGTGGTTGGTTATTAAATATACATAGAACTGTGAGTCTTGTCTCTTTCAAGGTCAGACTTGAATCCCTAAGTCTGGTGTCTCTGTTCACCGAAACACTCACTGGCCACTCCCTAATTTCATTTCTAATTATCAAACATTCGCGAAATACCTGCTAAATTCCTGTTCTGGGTTAGCCTTGGAGAGTCAAAGAGAAAAAGATGTGGGGCTGAGCTTTTGGATTTCTGTATTTCATGCTGAATCCCTACATCACAGTTTGTGATTTCCAAACCTGGCTATTAGTTGTACTCACCACGGTAGCTTTTAATATACTGATGCCTAGCTCTTTCCCCAGATATATCAAAATCTGAATCTCTGGGACTCGGGCCCCCAAACTTATATATTTAACAAGTACTTAAGACAATTCTAATGCAGGTCAGGTCTGCAAAATCTGCAGATCTGAGTCTGGGGACCACTCGCCTATACTGTTTGCTTGATACATAGCAATGTTGTAGTTCTTTTATTAATTGTTTTATGTGTCAAGCTCATACAGCCTGACTGAAAATTACTTGAAGAACTAGGACTTCTTAGAGTCTCAAAACAAATCATAGTATTGTGTACAAGCCTTGGATAAATCAGTGTTTTTTTTTTTTTTTTTTTAACCTTGAGTGCATATTAGAATTTTTTGGAGAGCTTTTAAAGAATGCTGATACCAGGGGGCATGTTGGTGGCTTAGTCGCTTAAGTGTCTAACTTGTGATTTCGGCTCAGGTCATGATCTCATGGGTCAGGAGATCAAGCTCCATGTCGGGCTCTGTGCTCAGCAGGGAGTCTAACTGAGATTCTCTCCCTCTTTTCCACCCCCCCCCAAATAAATAAATAAAACTTAAAAAAAAATGCTGGTACCAGATCCTTATTCCATGCCAACTAAATGGGAAACTCTAGACACTGAGTCCTAGGCATTGACATTACCAAAACAAAATAAAACAAAACAAAACTCCAGTTGATGTGAATCCAGAGTTGAGATGCATTGGAATAGATGTTTGCTGCTGATGAGAATAAACATGCGGAATTACTATCTTCCTGGAACCAGCATGAATCCTTTGATAATTCCTTACGTTTGTGGGGTGATTTTTAGCTTTCAAAGGGCTTTCATTTGTCTACATACAATGTTGTGCACCCCTGGAAGAGATCTTAGAGATGGTTTATGCCAGGGGTCAGCTAACGTTTCTGTGAAGGGCTAGATAGTAAATATTTTAGGCTTTGCAAATCTTAACGTCCCAACTATTCTGCCTCTGTGTCGTAGAAAGAAAGCAGCCATAGACAATATATAAATGAATGGGCGTGGGTGTGTTCCAATAAATGTTATTAACAAAACAGGTCAGAGCTGGATTTGGCCCTCAGGCTGTTATTCACTAACCCCGGTCTACACCTGCACTCTAATTTTACAGATGAGGAAAGCGACGTCCAACTGGTGACATGCTTGGACTCCTATCTTATGGCCAGGGAAAGGCAAAAATGGGCCTGAAGTTTAGGTATTTAAACTTAAAAAACCCAGAATGAACCCAAACAAAGACCCATAATGGGTGAATAGTGTTTTTGAAAATGGAAAGCATTGAAAACAAGTTTTTCTCCCACTTGCCTTCTGGGTTTGCCTGGCGTTATTGTGTTATGGTGGCTGTGTCCGCGTTTATGTCTGTAGCCAGACCGCAGGCTCCTAGAGACAAGAGTCTGAACTTGTCCAGTGTTGTGCACGGGCTGGGGCAAAGTAGCGCTCAGTTCGCGTGAGTGAATTGAATGTATCAGAGCCGTGAATTTGGAGCTCACTCTCAGGTGTTTATTTCAAGGCAACCTCACCCTGGCAGGCTCATTGACTTCCTTAACTATCCTTTGTTAATATCTAGCTTACTAGGCTGCGCTTGTGCTCTTTGTAACTTCAGATAATGTTTACATAACGACAGAAAACTTTTCAGGTTTGTGGCAGAGGCTAAAGCGAAGGTCAGAAGTCTCATTATTTTGAAAATGTTGACCTTCAGGTTTTGCCAAAAAACTGAAAGAGATCAATTTGACCACTATTCTCCACGAAATTGTTTTATCTTCACTTTTTCCTCTGTCCGGGCATGTAGGACAGTACACATTTATATGTTTCTCTCATCGGTTACATCCAGAAACTTTCCTCCCCTTGCGCCCCCCACCCCCACACCGCCACTCCTGGGCAGACTCTCCAGTTTGACCTGGGAGGGATTGTTTACAGTTGGGTGAACCTGAGACTCTCCCTTCTTGATTCAAGCTCAGCAAATGGGCAAGAACCTGCAGAACCTGTTCAGCAATTTCAGACTATAAACAAGCAATCCAAAGGGAAGGGGGGTAGGTATTACTTTATGAATGCAGTTGAAGTCTTCTCTCCCTAAGTTGTCGCACACCAGGTTGAGTACAGCCTGAGAAAGTTGCTCATTGACCAGGCAGCTTTGCTGCTTAGCACGGAAGCATTGCCATCCTGGTTGTGAAGTGCAATCAATGGGCTCTTCTCCTACGTCCCTCGCTTTATCATCATCTGTCTGTCACACGCATAATGCCTCAGCATGGAACAGGTGCAAGATGGAACGTTACGGTCTTATGAGGGAAAGAACTTTTAAAGATGATTTATTCTGGGGAAAAGTGGGTCAAAGGCTTGGGAAATAAATGAAGAGGAAAATTTAGCCAACAAACACAACATACACCTCTAATGTCATATGATTTTCATATCCATTGTACAGAACCTCATCATCGGATTTAAAATTTTTGTAACACGATTGATAATGTGGGAGGTACAAAAGAAGAAGAAGAAGAAGAAGACGACGACGACGATGACGACAGCGACGATGACGACATGGTTCCTGTCCTCTACTAGTTGACAATTATTTGAGGCGAAAGAACAATAAATGTGTATGTCATTGAATGAATAACATACACATTTTTTAAAAATGGTTAAGATCCCAGAGGAATAGAATGGCAACTTTCTACCTGGATTCAGAGGAGAGGATTGCTGGGGGAAGGTATTTGAATAAGTCTTGAAGGATTGATTTGGATAACAGAGTGGAGGGTAAAACATGCTGAGTTAGGGACCAGACCAATAGAGACATGCGATCTGGCTGGCGTAGGCATTTCCCTGGGGCATGGCGATGTCTTGGCTGTAGAGTGGAAATGGTGGAAAAGGTGGAAATGCCTTGAGGAAAACCAAATAATGTCATGGTAAAATCTGTGGGCCTGGATTCAAATCCCAGCTCGGCCACTCTCCTTCTATGACTTGGGGAAAGAAGCTGAATATCCCTGAACTTCGGCTTCCTCCTCTGTAAAATTAGGTAATATGAGTACCTATCTCATCGGTTATTTTGAAGATTAAATGAGATAATCCATGTTAAACTCTCTGCATGCTTAGCATACAATGAGCACCCTATAATAACAGCTATTGAATTACAGTAGATCTTGAAGGTCAAAGGGAATCATAATTTCCTAGGCATGTTGATGCTTATCTTTTTAAGGCATTTGCTTGTGACCTAAAAAATCTCTTTTCAGACTAGTACTTCTTTCCTCTCTTATCCCTAATTTAAGCAAGACTGTCCCTATCATGGAGAGCTGCCCTGTGAGATCACCGCAGGATGCTCTCAGACTAAACATTGGACTGGCCATTGTGAATCATGACTTAGGTGTTCTTTTTCTTTTTTTTTTTAGCCTAATATTTTAATGAGGAAAGTTAAGGGGATTTTAAACAGAAATGTACTCAGAAGAGAATCTATGAGACTTAAAGAACAATCAATGCTTCCCACAAAGAAGTTGATTTAAGAGGACTTCACTCATAATACATAAATGTATATGAACAATTATTAGGCTGAATATATAGACAAGTTCTTATCCACCTCTTGTGAAGATCGTAGAAGAGATATTGAACTCAAGTGATATTTATAAAAATTAAAAACAAAAATCAATTTAAAAAAGACGATTAAATATATGACAATAGAATTTTTTTTAGTCAAAATGATGTTACAAAGTTGTATTTATTGTCATGATTATTTTTTAATGCTAAACTGTTTATCAAGTGGCTGTTAAGATATGATTTCTTCTCCGAATAATTTCCTTTTCTTAATTTCTTAATAATATAAATTTCTAATTTTAGGTAGGATAGTAAGCTTTCAAAATATTTTTTTCTTCCAACTTTTTATTTAAATTCCATACAGTGTAATATTAGTTTCAGGTGTAGGATTTAGTGATTCATTACTTCCATACAATACCTGATGTTCATCACAAGTGCCCCCCTTAATACCTATCATCTATTTAACTCATTCCCCTGCCCACCTCCCCTCCAGAAACCCTCAGTGTGTTCTCTATAGTTAAGAGTCTGTTTCCTGGTTTGCCTCTCTCTCTCTCTTTCTTTTTTTTGTTGTTGTTCAACTGTTTTTTTTTTTTTCTTAAATTCCACATGTGAGTGAAATCATATGGTATTTGTCTTTCTCTGACTTATTTCATTTAGCATAATATACTCTAGCTCCATTTGCATCATTGCAAATAGCAAGATTTCATTCTTTTTTTAAAGATTTTATTTATTTATTTGAGAGAGAAAGTGAGAGAGAGAGAGCATGAGAGGGGGGAGGGTCAGAGGGAGAAGCAGACCCTCCGACGAGCCGGGAACCTGATGCAGGACTCAATTCTGGGACTCCAGGATCATGACCTGAACCCAAGGCAGATGCTTAACTCAGTCACCCGGGCGCCCAAGATTTCATTCTTTTTGATGGCTACATAACATTCCACTGTTGATATGTATACCACAACTTCTTTATCCACTCATCAGCCGATAGACATCTGGGCTCTTTTCATAACTTGGCCATTGTTGATAATGCTGCAATAACCATTGGACTGCACATATCCCTTCAAACCAGTATTTTTGTATCCTTTGGGTAAATCCCTAGAAGTACAATTGCTGGATGGTAGGGTAGTTCTATTTTTAACTTTTTGAGAAACCGCCATACTGTTCTCCAAAGCGACTGCACTAGTTTGCATTCCCACCAAGAGTGCAAGAGTTCATGCCTCCCTTTCTCCGCATCTTTGCCAACATCTGTTGTTTCCTGTGTTTCCTGTTGTTTCTGTTATTAATTTTAGCCACTCTGACAGGTGTGAGGTGATATCTCATTGTGGTTTTGATTCACATTTCCCTGATGAGTGATGTTGAACATCTTTTCATGTGTCTATAAGCTAGCCATCTCTATGTCTTCTTCGGAGAAATGTCTGCTCATGTCTTCTGCCCATTTTCTAACAGGATTATTTGTTTTTTGGGTGTTGAGTTTTTATAAGCTCTTTATATAATTTGGATACTAACCCTTTATCAGATATGTCATTTGCAAATACCTTCTCCTATTCCGAAGGTTGTTTTTTAGTTTCTTTGTTTGTTTCCTTCACCGTGCAGAAGCTTTTTATTTTAATGAAAAGACTTGGGAGTTCTAATCTGAGTGATATAACTCCCACATTCTGTCTGCCTTTGATTATCTAGCTGTCCATCTATAAAATGACCTTTGGTCTTGATACAAGGAGAGAATCAACATCTTCTCACCATCATATTTCCACTCCCCAAAAGGTATAAAATTGAAAGAATAATAGATCTCTTTGTACACTTTATTGCATGTGTGCTAAACCTCAACTAAAAATTTTAAAAGGAAAAAAAAATAAATTAGGGTAGGAGTATTCCAAAGAACCCATAAGATGTCTCCTAAAGAAAAGGTTTATGGGTGAGGAAACTGAAGAGCCCAGCATGCCCAAGGTCACACAGAGCAAATCTCCTAATGTAAATTGGAGGGTTCCTTGTCCATCATACTGATCCTACTTGCTGATTTACAGAAGTTTGGGCCATTTTATTTTCCCAATAATTAGGACCATAGGACAGTGAGTAATTCTCATTATTAGGTCCAGAAAAAAAAATGTTCTGCCACATATAGGTTATGCATGGACCATTTGTTATGCAAAATGCTGCCCTTCATAAATACAGAGACCCCAGGGGCTGTGTTCCCCTCCCGGGGATTGCCAATGTGTCTATGTTGCTGGGAGCGCCGCCCACCAGCCTATGGGCTGCTCCTTTGATGCGCCTGTCATGGCCGTTTGATGGCCGTGAAATGTCATTTAGAAGAGAGGTTCGCGTCTTTTTGTTGTTGAGCCTTAACCTCCGTGGAGCCCGGGCCTCCGACCAGTCAGCTTTCAGACCACGTGCGCAGAAAGGTTTTGCTCAGCCTGAGCCCATTCAGAGCTGGTTGCCAGGGCCAGCGTGCGGTGACTGCCACTGTGTCTCCCGACAGTGCCAGTAGGGTCCTTTTCTTTCTATCTGCGCCCTCCACCCCTGGAACAATTCTTCCCCGGGCAGTTTTGTGTGAGCTCCTCTGCGCGGCTGCGCGGTTGGTGGCTTGGGGTTGTATCCGCTCCGAGGTCTCCCCTTGCACCTGAGCTGTTGGAATCTGATTTCCAGGGTGAGCGCAATTTGGCTGCACCCTGGGGCATCCATCCTCTTGAGGTTACTCTGTCCCGTGCTGTTTGGACAGTCTCGGAAAGTCCCTTGGGAAGCTTATCAGATGGTCTGGTGTGAATGGCAAGAGTCCGTTTCCCATTATGAAATTGCCATTTTCAACATCATCTTTACTGTGGAGTTTCGCTGTAAAGAAACATTGTAAGACAAACATACTCTTTACCAAAGAAGTGTGGACTTTTATCAGGAGGGTTCAAAGGAGCCTCCCTGGGTAAACAGCTCCCCTCCTACTCTCATGTGGCAACTTCTTTGTTTGCTTTGAACCTGGGTGGGTGAGACCAGGTGGTTAGATCGGCTCCCTTCTCGCCCTTTGTTTCTGATTCTCAGACGGTGGCCAGGCGGTGCTCTCAAGAATGGCTGAGCCAGGTAAGCTCCTGAAGGTATCTGGACACCCGAAGACCCTGAGCGGGCACAATGACCACAAAGCAAGAAATGATGTCTAGGAGACATTGGCGGGGCCTGAGGTCTGGGAAAACTTGACACAATAATAACCATTAACAGGGAGGGAGCATTTACCGTGAGTCAGACCAGAGATTAGCAGTTTACAAGGGTCATGTTACTTGATGTTCGCAACATTCCAAGACATTGTTTCTTCCATCATTCCCATTTTATAGAGGGGAGTATTGTGGCTCTGAAAAGCTAAATGAGTTTCCTGAAAGCACACAGTTACCGTCAGAGTCAAAATTTGATCTTCAGGGCTGTTGGACTGTGCAGCCTGTAACTTTAACCAGTATGTTATAATGACTGAGTTCTGATGTGTAGAGACCCTTGCCAGTTTTAGGAATAAACTGTATCTAGATATAAATAACGCACAAATATGGGCGTGTGTAGTTCACGGACACATTCCAGTCACACTCTGAAGGATAAGAGGTTATCCTCATGACTTCGATAGGAAACAGAAGACAGGTTGTAAAGTTTCTTGGGTAATTCTAGGGATCTGGACACCTGTTTAGTTATTCTGGGATTTCTGCCGTAGGGTGAGGGGAACATGGGAGGGTGAGGTCATTATTGCAAAAACCATTTCCTGAGGGTTCGACTTCAGGAAATGCTGGGGCATTAAAAATACCAGTTGTGTGGGAGCAATGGTAGAAGCATGACTCATGTTCAGCAATTGTGTCTATAGGTCACAAAGGATTTGGGGAACACAGGGGATATTCATACAAGATTGTGTTTGTGGGCGGTTCATCATGACATTTTTAGTAGGTTGAGCAGCATGGTCAAATTTTGAGAAGAATGACATTTAAAATTTTCCATGGAAATGGTGAAACTTGACTCATCCATTCATACATTGATGCCCAAACGTCTGTGGTCCTCCTGCGAAGTACATGGCGTCGCCTTGGGTGCTTGTGGTGCTGCAAGATGGGTACGTGGGGTCCTTGCCCTTCCGTGAAGGCTTTACGAGTCAGTGACAGTGAAACAGGCTGCTTCCTTGAATTCTCTTTTCCTTTGCCTCGTGACACTTTGATTAAAAGAGAACTAGTTCTTCCTTTTTTTTTAAGTTTTTTATTAATGTATAGTGTATTATTTGCCCCAGGGGTACAGGTCTGTGAATCATCAGGCTTACACAATTCACAGCACTCACCATAGCACATACCCTCCCCAATGTCCATCACCCAGCCACCCTATCCCTACCTCCCTACCCCCCAGCAAACCTCAGTTTGTTTCCTGAGATTAAAAGAGGACTAGTTCTTAAAGAAAAACATTTTGTATTATTTTCCAGCATAGATCATTTCCAAAAATCTGGTCTGGCAACTCCCAGGTCTTTGGATCAGGAGGCTGTGATTGTCAGGAGGAAAGAATCAGGAGCCCAGCCGGGTTGAGATACTTTTGGTCACTATCGAATGAGGTGGGGTGGAGAGAATAGGACTTGTTCATTGACTGCTCATGTTCTTGACCTTTGAGATGTGCCCAGAGGATTTTTGTTTTGGTTTTCTCTAATAGTTTAAAATGATATTTTTATATAAAATTTGATACGTGCTAGAGTGGAGTAATATAACTGTGAAACCACCATACAACCTAAGGACCAGACTACTATCAGTAACTTGTATCTCGCTGTGTGTTTCTCCCCGGAGACTAACCAGCCCCTCCTGCCTCTCATCCCAGAGGTAGCCACTGCCTCGGAATTCGTATTTACTAGATAGAGCATGGACATTTCAAATCTGCCCATCTGTATGAGACGCTGTGTGTGAGGGAAACAGAGAGATAGCTTAGTGTTCAGGGCTCACTTTGCTGCTGCCGATAGATCTGTGACTGTGTTTGTTACCAGACAAGGGCACAGCCTCCACACAGAAACAGTCCCCCCTGAAGAGACTGCGCAGCTCGGAGGTATGAGTACAGACCCGAAGTCTGCTAGATCCGGCTTCAACTCTCACCTCCTCCATTGGTGTCAAGCTGCGGCGTGACCTCAGGCTAGTAACTTAACCTCTCTGAGCCTCAGTCCACTGGAGATGAAGGGAGTAGTACCTGTATCTCATCGTGGTGGTAAAATGAAAGGAGTAAGTGCATGGAAACTGCTCAGCACATGGCCAGCCCTCCATGACGGATAGTCAAAGGAAAAACAAACTCTTTGAAATATTGTGCAGCGACCTACCATTACTAAGGAAAGACACAGATTCTAAATTTGGTCATCTGTATTATTTCTTCTTTTGTTTTTTTGCTTTCTCTTTTTATGGTCCTTCTCTCACTTTCGCCCCACTGGATCTTAACATGTTGGCCAAAATTACGTATAAGTCATCAAGAGAAAAATAACTGGAACAGTAGCTATTTTAGGTAAGATGTGATATCATGAAATTCGAGGTGAAAATGTAAATGCTAGTAGTGAGCAAACATAATGTAAATTAAATATAACCATAAGGGCTGATTTAATCCTTTCTCTGTATTAGTAGTACCTGATTAACAAAATTTGTTAATTTTTTCAAGTACTTTAATACAAGGAAAACAATTTTTTAAAAAGTGTCCTTATTTTATCTGTAGTAACAAAACTTTTCTTCCTCTTAGAAAAACTTTGTCTCTGAATAATACATATAAAATGTATATGTATGTGTATTTACTCAGTATCCAAGTTCTTTTTTCTAGACTTGACAAAGAAAGGGGTATTCAGCTGTGAACTGCTGCTTATGAATTACCTACAAGCAGATTTTAGGGTTTTTTTTTTTTTCAATTAACTGAGCTCACTTATTCAATAAAACAGTCAGCAAATATTTATTGCATAATTATGAAACAAGTGTATTTTTAGGGGTTAGAAATAAGTCATAAATGCGAGGAGACATAAAACCGTACTGGTTTTCAGGATGCCTGGGTGGCTCAGTGGGTTAAAGCCTCTGCCTTCGGCTCAGATCATGATCTCAGGGTCCTGGGATCGAGCCTCGCAATGGGCTCTGTGCTCAGCAGGGAGCCTGCTTCCCCTCTCTCTCTCTGCCTGCCTCTCTGCCTACTTGTGATCTCTCTCTCTCTCAAATAAATAAATAAAATCTTAAAAAAAACAAAACAAAAAAAAAAACGTACTGTTTTTCAAGCTGGATTTTAATCACAAAGTCAGTACATTTAAGAACTATCCATTTCAGGGGCACCTGGGTGGCTCAGTGGGTTAAAGCCTCTGCCTTCGGCTCAGATCATGATCTCAGGGTCCTGGGATCGAGCCCCACATCGGGCTCTCTGCTCAGCGGGGAGCCTGCTTCCCCCTCTCTCTCTGCCTACTTGTGATCTCTTTCTCTCTCTGTCAAATAAATAAATAAAAATCTTAAAAAAAACAACAACTATCCATTTCAATATCTATTTACAATGGAAACATTAGAAATTTAGGAATGGAAAAACAGATTTTCTTAATAGATAAATAATGTACTTCGGATGGAATTAAAATGTACTGGGTGTTGTGAGTGCCAGG
>CM052897.1:23991219-24027391 GCA_028534135.1 Potos flavus
CTCTCTGCCTACTTGTGATCTCTTTCTCTCTCTGTCAAATAAATAAATAAAAATCTTAAAAAAAACAACAACTATCCATTTCAATATCTATTTACAATGGAAACATTAGAAATTTAGGAATGGAAAAACAGATTTTCTTAATAGATAAATAATGTACTTCGGATGGAATTAAAATGTACTGGGTGTTGTGAGTGCCAGGCACTTTATGTATGATGTCTCAGTTATTCCTACGATGCTGATAACTGTTCATGCCTTGTTTTGTTGATGAAGAAACTGGGGTGTAGAGAAATTGTGGGATTTGTCCTGTGGTTTCAAGCTAGTAAGAGACACCATCAGTACAAAGCAAATGTCAAGTCTTGTTCCAAATTGTCCTTTCTCCTGTTAGAAATTCTTTTAAATCAATAAGAAAATAAAATGACCATTTTCATAGGTGTTCAGCATTGTTTTGGAAGTTCTGGTCATTGCAAGGAGATATTGAAAAACCAGAAGAATTAATATTTGCAAACAAAATTAAAATGTCATTTTTAGATATCGTGATTGTCTCTTCTAACTAAAAGGAATAATCTGAGAAAAATGTATAGGCAACAATAAAGTGAAAAGATGAACACAAAACAGATATCTATAATCACTAGAAGCTCTTTATCCCATATCGGAATAATGACATGATGTCTAAATGATTTAAGAATAAGTATTCCTGTAAGAGAGTTGCACATATTATTTAATAGAAACAAAAGTGTAAAACTTTACTGAATATTAAAGATGATAAATGGAGCAGTATATTGTTGTCCTTGGAAGCAACGATAGATCAGAAAGCCTTCTATTTCTTTCAGTCAGTTTATAGGTTGAGGATGACCTGACTCAAATATCTTGATAAGGTTTTTTTTTTTTTAATTTTATTTATTTATTTGACAGAGAGAGAGATCACAAGTAGGCAGAGAGGCAGGCAGAGGGAGAGGGGGAAGCAGGCTCCCCGCTGAGCAGAGAGCCCGATGTGGGGCTCGATCCCAGGACCCTGAGATCATGACCCGAGCCGAAGGCAGAGGCTTTAACCCACTGAGCCACCCAGGCGCCCCTTGATAAGGTTTTTGAATTTAATGACCATAATTTGTATGTGCAGAAACAGATCCTGTTTATTCAGCACTTACTATACGGCAAACACTATGCTAAAGGCCTCACCTACAGTAAATAACCCATTTAATCATCACAGAAAGCAGATACGTGTCTTTATTATCCTCATCTTACAAATAAGCAAACTGAGGCTAAGGGAGGTTAAATAACTTGGCCAAGTTCACATGATGATTGATAAATTGCTGAGCCATGGTTCAAATCTAGACTGTCTCTGGTGCCCATGCCCTTAACACCATCATGCTCGACTAAGAACACTAACTAGTATTTTGCAAACTAGAACATTAAAGTGGAGCTGGGTCTTCCCTGAAGAAGCATCTAGATAAATGGAACACCATAGTTCAGAAATGAGCATACTGCTTTTAAGAATAGAATAGGTAGTAAGAGAGATCTCAAAAGAGCAGTGAAGAACTATTTGATACTCATTATTTAGGCTACTTACCTAACATTATTTTGAAAAAAAAAAAATCAATTTAGTACCCCAATTTCATACCTCCCTGATCAAAATACATTTTAAATGGCTAATGTGATAGAGAATAGAAAACTTAGCAGAAAATAAAAATTATTGCCTATCACATATCTGAAGAAGCCATTATTTTTTTCTTTTTTTCCTTTGAAGTGACAGAAGAAATCACAAAGGAAAAGATTGACAGATTTGGCTACATAAAGAATTGTAAACACATGTACAACAACGTGAACAAAATAACTTAGGTCAGCAGATGGGAAAGGATCACATCAAACATGTCACACAGAGGCTATCATCTGTGGTGAACATCCTCAAAGGAGAAGTGAAAGCAGTAGACCGGTACTTCTCCACATAGGGGCCATGGGAGCAGAGGAAGACTTGCTGCCAGACGGGAGGGGGGCTGGTGTGGTGGGAATGCACCCGGGGTCTCCCCATTGCATGTCCCATGCACAGGGAGAACGGGACTGACCTGACGCTCGCCTGATCTGGCAAGGTTTCTGGGAACTGACAAATTGGAACGGCCCGAGGGGAGGGCAGTATGTGGTCACCTAGGCAATCTGTCTTCTACTAGGGTCCTTTCAGCAGAAAGGAGAGAGGAAGAAGGAAAAACAGAGAGGATACTGCTCTGGATGTACAAAATATTGGGATACCTGTCCTAGAAAATAAGCTCAGTAACAAGGACAGAAATGGCTTCCTCAGGCAAAGAAGATGGGGACAGTGTCTCCCAAAGACCCACTAGAAAGAGGAGGGTCTGCAAGCAGGGGAAACAAGATCCCGTGGCAGGTGGATTTTTCTTAGCTGTGAGTACATTTTTTATGGGGTGGTGACAGGGCAGTAATTTCTAAAGACAATCATCCCAGGACTCAGGAGGCCACATGGGAAGTTGGAGGGAAATCGAAGCTGTAGGCTTTCTTATGAGACTTCACACACACAATTGCAATGACGGACAGCCAAGAAACTTGGAATGGGAATTTCTTCACATGTAACCAAGAACATGAAGCCGAAGCGACACTGAAAATGACTTTATGTCTAGTAAATGGGCCTCCTTCCATGGACTCTCAGCTCCCTGCAGAGAATTTTGGGGTTTGATCACATAGCAGATACTCAATTAAAATGTATTAAATATAAATCACAATGCCTAACTGTCCCATTTGTGACAAAAGCTGGATAACTCAAACATGGCTGATGGTAGGCTAAATTAGTTCAATATTTGGGGAAAAACAAGAGGGTGGTGTATCATTACACCAATGCAACTGTTCAAGTCTTTGGAACCCATTAGCGCACCCTTGGAAATTTATTCTGGGAAAAGAATTGAACATCAGAACAAAGCTGCATGTAGCAACTTCTCTAATACTAGAAAAAAGTGAGAAAAGAGACAGAAAAAAGCTTAATAAATTACATATACCAATAAAATATTATTTATCCATTTAAGATGATAACGAAGAAGACCATAGAACTGTGGAGAAAGACTCCACAATAAGCGAATAAAGCAGAACAGGGAGGGGCCTCCCTGCTGCCTCCAACGCCAGTTATTGAAGGGCACCATTTATCTGCTCCGAATCTTGCTGGTGTGGGTGCAAAGCCCGTAGACACCTGATAAAGCTTCCGGAGTCACGCTGATGCTCCGGTGCCCACCAGCGTGACTGATGCTATAGCTGGTACGAGGGGTGCTTCCTGCTAATGTATCCAGAACTGTGGGTCGCCCACACTGGTCCCTGTATGGCACAACCTCGCCTTCTCAACTGGGTCGGAAAAGCTGAAGTAGGAAGGATGTTATGGTCACCTTTTTTCCCATACGCCGTGCTCCAAATTACCCAACTCCTCCCTGCCCTGTTGGACCAAAAGTATGAGTCTGACTCTCACTTAATTGAGATTTTCTTAGGAGTTCTGGAAGTTCCTCATGGAAATCAACCCCCCAGTGGCTGTGACGCTCTGCATGCCCCAGCGTGTCTGAGTCCTATGCGGGCAAGAAAGACCATAGGTGCAAATTAGGAGCACTGATATGAAAATAATTTTTTTGTTAAGTAGTGAGAAGAGATATGTGCTTTTACTTGAACAATTGCGTACTCACATTTTAATGTAAAATATAGAAAAATGAAAAATCACTGGTATCTGTTAACTTCCTGGCAATTCTCGGGTTACTATTTTGCATGTTGTTCTTGCAGTTTTTAGTTTAATTTAAAAAATTACTAATATAAGAAAGGTTTGAAACCATCCAAAGGTTTAGAGAGAAAAAGTTGATAATCTTCCCTATTGCATCCAACCCATTTTTGACTCCTCTAAAAAACAAACGTTAGTATTTTGATGTATGCTCATCCTCACCTTTCTTTTTCTGTATGCTTAGACAGATAAACCTAAATGCATGTCCTCATATATGGGGATGCTGTGTGCTAATGGAATCAACCCATACACATAAATTCGACACTTGCTATTTTTCACTTATTAATTCATCAGGACATCTCTTCTGGTCCACTAATATAGATCTCTCCTATAAATTACATTTATAGTAGCATAATATTCTGTGCTATAAATGATTCATAGTTAATTCAACTATTTCTCTATTTTTGAACAATCAACCCATTTTTGCAATAACTTAAAAATGCTACAATAACTATTCTTACATATATATTTTAAATAAATATACAGCTACAGACACATATATTTATACATACACACATAAAATTTTGGTGCTTTTGTTTCTTTCAAGTATGACATTGACACTGCTTCATCATATGTCTTACATTTAAGTATATGTTGCTATGTTTCCCAAAATGAGATGGTAATTTACAACTCCATCAGCCACATACTAAATGGGCACATTCATTTCCTTACCTCTTTGCTGAAGTTGAACATACCTTAATTTTTGCCACTCTGATGGATGAAAAATGGAATCCCACCATTACTTTAATTGGCATTTCTCCAACTACTTGTTAGGTTGTGTATATTTTCATCAGTTTACTGTCTTTTGAAATTCTCTTTCTGTTATACGTATTTGTTTATATGTTTGTCCATTTTTTCTTTGGGGCATTAGTTCTCTGCTTACGATTTTGTAGTTTTTATCATATGTGTTACAGTCTGTGGTATAGGGAAGGAAAAATTGTTACCTTCTACCCATCTTAGGTTCATTGCCTGTTCATTGCCTGAAGCCCTGTAAATTAAACTGACAAAAGAGGTTAGTAAGAGGGAGAAAAAAGATATTTATGAACATGTGTATTGCACATACACATGGGAGTACACAGTGATGAGTAACTCAAAGAGGTGGTAAGAACTTGGACTTACATAGCACCTTAACGAAAGAACAACAAATTCTTGCAGAAGTGATGAGACAAAGGAAAAGGACTTGGAAGGGGTGGGAATTATAAGATAAATTCATCGGGGAGCTAATGGAAGACATGGGCTAGTCAGTAAAGTTTGTTATCTAGATTTCTCTGGTTTTGTCTCTGGGCTGATAAGGGTGTGGAGTGTCTCCAATAATTAACTGCTGTCCTTCCTGGGGGTGGGGCAGTTTTACAAATTTATGTCTTGCTTTTATGCAAATAGGGGGAGGACAGAGAGCTTTTCTTATAACTGCCTTATCTCAATTGCCTTCACCTCCAAATAATCCTTATGCCAAAGTAGCATATTTTGGGGTGGCGTATGTACTACCCTTCAGTTACCTTTTAACTTTGCTCAATGGTGTCCTTGTCAAAAAAAAATGAAAACTCATGGACTTAAGTATATCTGTCATTTCCTCTATGATTTCTGAGTGTCCTAAATTGGTTTTAGGAAGATCTTCCTTCCTCAGATTATTTAAATTGTTGTCTACATTTTCTATTTTTTTGTTTGTTTGTTTTCTTGTTTACTTTTGAAATGTTTTCTGGAAATCCAGCTTCAATTTTCCTCTTAAATTTCTACACTGTTCTTGGACGATCTCATTTACTCCCACAGCATTAACTCCTGACGATACACTGATGTCTTCTAAATCCGTATTTTTATCTAATTCCATAACTCTTACTGTATCTCCAGAACAAGTCTCATCTGTTCTCCAGCCTACTGAGCATCTCGCAGGCCCCAAATTGAACGCATGATTGTCCTCCCTATCCTCTCCCGACTTTACATTCCTGCCTCTCTAACCATGGATGACACCCACTATTAGCAAGTAGCCCAAATTAAGAAACCCAGAAGGGAAGCTTCTGTCCTCCTTTTCACATAACTCAAATGTTCAACAAACGGGGGGCGCCTAGGTGGCTCATTTAGTTGAGCGTCCAACTCAACTTCGGCTCAGGTAATGATCTCAGGGTCATGATCTCGGGTCTGTGAGATCAAGCCCTGTGTCAGGCTCCGCACTCAGTGGGGAATCTGCTTCTCTCCTTCTACATATCCCTCTCCATCTGCTGCTCCCCCTGCTCACTCTTTCTCTATCAAATAAATAAATAAATAAATCTTAAAAAAAAAAAGTTCAACAAACCTTCATCTCCTATTTTGTCTTTCCAGTTAATTTTTTTTGAATCTGTCCACTTCTCTTATTTCAACTCCTTGGGCTACTGCAACAGCCTCCCAACTGCTTTCCCCATCTGATTTAACATTGAAACAGTCTTTAGAATTATTCTGAAATGCAAATCAGCTTAGACCTATATCTAAAATCCTTCAACACTTTCTCCTTTTAAGCAAGGTCTAAATTTTTAGGCATGGCCTATAAAGCCACTCATGACAATAAACTCTTTAAGAGTAAGTCCACATCTTGTCTCTTTTGGTATAGTAAAGTGCTTGGTACATATTAGTGGGAAAAATGAATATATGAAAGAACACATTGCTGGGAAAAAGCTATCACATACATGTATTTCATTAGTGTCAAAAGCTAGAAGTAATTTTATATACCTTCTTTGTAGTAATTTGAGTAGTTTTCTATAAAATCATAAATAAGAACTAATGTTATAATGGATGTAATAAAAAAGGAGGCTCAGATTGAGGGATGAAAATAAAACATTTTTTGAACAAACGCTTAGAAGTGAAATTATTATGTTGATTTTATGTCTCGAAGTCTTTGATGCATCTTTCCAAATTGCTTTTTTGAGAGAGTGTGCATGTTTGAAACACTTCCAGCTATGAGTTAAGATCTTTGAACCTGAAGTATCATGATGTTTGCAACTAGCTTTCAAATAGTTCAGCAAGAAATTATACATATTACATGTGTATATGTACACATACATATATGTATATGCATAAACACACGGATGTACGTATGCATATATGGAGAGAGAAAGAGAGAGAGAAAATCAATGTGGCAAATGATAACAATGACTGAATATAGTTGAGGGGTGTATGAATGTTTACTGTCTTGTACATTAAATTTTTCTGGAAATTTGAAAAGTATCAAAAGAAAATATTAGAAAAAAGAACCCCAGATGCAGTGTTTGAAAACATGCATTTCAAAACAATTTCAGAGGCGCCTGGGTGGCTCAATGGGTTAAAGCCTCTGCCTTCGGCTCAGGTCATGATCTCAGGGTTCTGGGATCGAGGGCCACATCCTGCTCTCTGCTCAGCAGAGAGCCTGCTTCCCCCTCTCTCTCTGCCTGCCTCTCTGCCTACTTGTGATCTCTCTCTCTGTCAAATAAATAAATAAAATCTTTAAAAAAAAACAAAAAACAAAAAACAATTTCAACAGCCATAACATTATAATAATTTAAAAATATCTTCCCTGATTCAATAGAAGTCGTATATGATTCTATTTTTTTACTTCTTTAGCTATAAAGAGAATTATTTTTCATATGTTTATAAGAAATTTTATTTCTCCTTTCACGAGTGGTCTTTGTCCATATTTCTATAGGTGGTTTATTCCTTATGAGCATTTTATATGTAAGTATATTGATGCTTTGTAATATATAAACATAACAGTGAAACATGTCATTATACAAGAATTTCATATATTGAGGCGCCTGGGTGGCTCAGTGGGTTAAAGCCTCTGCCTTCGGCTCAGGTCATGATCTCAGGGTCCTGGGATGGAGCCCCACATCAGGCTCTCTGTTCAGTGGGGATCCTACTTCCCTACTGTGATCTCTCTCTCTCTGTCAAATAAATAAATAAAAATCTTAAAAAAAAAAAAAAGAATTTCATATATTATAAAGAAAGTACCACAAATCAATGGAAAAGGAATGAACTGGAAAAGTTGGCAAACTCTCTCACACACACGTATGAGATTTTTACCATATCTCACCCTAGGATAAATAACAAAATCAATGCTGTATGAGTAAAAAGTTGATTGAAAGAAAGTGTGACATCTTAAAACAGTTAAAACAAATATAAATAATTACTGGTTGATCTTGGAAAACAACTTTCCGTGAAAACAATGGAAGAAAAGATAAAGGAAAAACTGGCAATGTATTCAATTACATACAAACCTAAAAAAAAAACAAAACACATAGACAAACACAAGAGCTGAAATCCTTAATATGAATTCCAGAAATCAATAAAAACAATAATGTTACAATAGAGAAAAACATTAAAAAAAATAACCAGGTCAAAGAAAATTCAAGTCATGAAAGAAGAAATCCAAATGTCTTAAAAGCATGTGAGCAGACATTTCAAAACCGAGAATGCAAGGCATTGGTTCAGTTGGTTCAACGTAGTTGGTAAGAGTGAGATTTAACCTTAGCTGATGACTTTCAGAAAACTGGCAACAATGGTTTCAGAAATGCTAATATAATACTCAACTCTCTTTTAGCAAGAGCATAGCAGGCAAAAAAAAGGCAGATCCTCCAGCCATACTTGGCATTGGTCAGGCCCTTATTAGAGTAATGCAATCAATGTGGGGTTCCACCCTTTAAAATGCATGTGGAGAAACTAAGAGGCACTACCAAAATGATTACAGAGAAAATCAAACCGCCTGGGGAAGATTAAGGGAATTGTATTTATTTAGTCTAGAGAGGAAAAAGCTAAATAGTGAATAGTTATTTTCAATTATATAAGTATTTGAAAAAAATGATTATCCTAAGGAAAGCTAGGTTATTCTATCTATATGATAGACAATAAACTAAGAGGAGTATGCTTAAATTGCACCAAGAGACTTTAATTAAAATCAAGCCTTGCAAAACTTCAGGGCAGACTAACAAAGAAACAAAGGAACCTCTGTCTTTGTATAACTTTCTGAGCAATTTAGACAACTGCTTATCTTGTGGCTTAGTTATAGAATGGCAGGTGGCTGGGTCCTTGATTAGAATTATAGGTTTATAGAATCTTAGAACTGAAAAATAGCCTCAGTAGATTAAAGTTGCTCATTTACATGTTTTGTAGATTTCTGTTGCCACCCACTCACCAATAACATATACAAAGAAAAGTATAGGATATGAAGCCTTGAAGGTTAGAGTTTTATCATGGTTGAGTGACTGGAACCTTTTAAAGCATCTGCTCAAGTAATGTGAACAGATCTTAGTTATCTAGTATGAGAACACAAACTGTAAATTAGGGCTGGGTAGGACTTTCATACTTATGTTTTTCTTTTTTTTTTTTTAAGTTTACAGATAAAAACTAGTCTTTTATTCAAGAAAAATGCTTATAATTACATGCATCCATCCCTGGTCCCCAGGCCCCCACATGCAGCGGCCAAGGTGGAAGTAGTGAGTAGTGTGATATAGTGGTTAAAAGCACAGCACTTAGACTTATTATATCTATATCTACATTGAAATAATCCCATTTTTACTTACCGGCCTTACAATCTTAAGGATGTTAGTTAGTTTCTCCACTTCTGTTTCCTCATTTCTAAAATGGGAATAACTTATATTTTTCACACAATTTTTTGATGAACATTAACAAAAGGAAATGAAAAAAAGTGTTTTTTTTTTAAAGATTTTATTTATTTATTTGACAGAGAGAAAGAGATCACAAGTAAGCAGAGAGGCAGGCAGAGGGAGAGGGGGAAGCAGGTTCCCCACCAAGCAGACAGCCTGATTTTTTTCTCTGTTCTATGTGTGTTTATGTGTATGAAAGTGTTGTAGAGAAGTTGCGTACTGGTAGTGACAGATACATAGTATGTCTTATTGCGGATCACGGTCAAAGATTGTAGTCATTATAGTTTATTATTTTTGTTGCTTTTAATTTTATCCCTTTGTTTTATTTTTCTAGTGCTTTCTGTAGGACCTCACCACTGTCTAGTTTGAAATAACGTGACAGCACTTCATATATAAAGTGACAATGTACATGTTGCCTACATACAATATACCTACATCAGCACACCTCTTACAGCAATGTACTTCACCCTCTCTAAGCTTGATTGCCATCATCCTCATGTATTTTTACTTCTACATATGTTACAAATCTTAGAACATTCCGCCATCATTTTTGCCTTAAATGGTCACCCTTCTACCAAATAAATTGTAAAAAAGGAAAAAAGAAACCTTCCATATTTATTATGTCTGCTGAACTTCAGTGTTTCCTGTAGATCTGCACCTCTATCCTCCACTAAAGTTCCTCCCTCAACCTAAAGACTCTACTTTGGCATCCTCGGTCCTGTGAATCTGCTGGCAATAACCTCTCTCAGTTTTGACAGTCTGAAAACATCTCTATCTCCTCCCCACAATTAAGGAGCGTTGTTACGGGTTATAAAACTCCAGATCAGCAATCCTGTTTCTCAACACCTCAAAGATGCTGTTCCATTACCATCTGGTCTACTGGGCTTTTGACGAAAAGTCAACAATTATCTCCATCATTGTCTCTCTATGCAATGTCTTCTCTTCACTTGTTGCATATAAGAATTTCTCTTTAGCCTTGGTTTTCAGCAATTTGACCATGATGTACCCCAGTATTGTTTAGTTTGTGTTCTTTCTGCTTGAGACTCATTGAGTTTCTGGGATCCTGGAGTGGAAATTTCTAATCAAATTTGAAAGTTGTTCAGCCATTAGCTTTTCAAACATTTTCTCTCTACTCTCCCTCTGAGACTTCAATTGCATGTCCAATAGACCATTTGACTTGATCCCTTAGGATACTTTCTGTTCTATTTTCCTCTCAATCTTTTTCCTCTCCGAGACTCAGACTGGAAAATCTCTATTGATTTGTCTTTAATTTTACTAATGCTTTCTTCCGAAGTGTACAATCCTCTTGTGTTAGTTTGGATCCACTAAAAGGGATTAGACTTCCCAAGATATATTGGGGAAATGTCTGTGAATGATATAAGATGAGGGAGTAGGGGCAGTTAGAGAGAACTTTCAAACCGTGATTAAAGCTTGATTTCTGGGGGCACCTGGGTGGCTCAGTGGGTTAAAGCCTCTGCCTTCAGCTCAGGTCATGATCCCAGGGTCCTGGGATGGAGCCCCGCATCAGGCTCTCTGCTCGGCAGGGAGCCTGCTTCCTCTCTCTCTCTGCCTGCCTCTCTGCCTACTTGTGATCTCTCTCTCTGTCAAATAAATAAATAAAATCTTAAAAAAAAAAAAGCTTGATGTCTGTGAAGGAGAGAAGGGAAAAGAAGAAGGAATATACAGGAAATTTAGACTTTCGCACAGAAATAAACAAGTTTTCCCAGGCTGCTGGGAGTAACTCAATCTAAAGCCACCCATTGGAGAAGTCCAACAACTTACAGGAATGAGCCTACATTGATATCCCTGTCATGCCATTGCCTGGGAGCAGCCTATAGGAAGCATGGATTTGGTATAAATGCCATATAGATCCAGAGAAACAATAGCCAGGCTATTAGTCAATTTTGCACCTGATGCAGGAAATCTGAACAGTACACATTTATGATTAATCTATTGCTGTTGAGCCCATGTTTTTGAAAAGAATTTTAGGTATTGTGTTTTTAGTTCTATAATTTTTTTCATTTGGTTCTTCTTTAGTGTTTCTATTTCTATCCTAGAAAATCCCATCTCTTCATCCATTACATCTACCTTTTCCTGTAAATTCTTTTGTATATTTGTAATAGTTATTTTCAAATCTTGTTCTGCTAATTCCAACAGTTTGGTCATCTGCTGGTCCGATTCTTTAGACTATATTTTCTCTTCAATATGGTCACATTTTCCTGTTTCTTTGCAAGTCTCATAATTTTTAAAATTATTTTCTGGATATTGTGTATAAAAGAAGGGTGGAGACAGAAGTACATTATTTTTTGTTTTGTTCGTTATCCAGAGAGTGTAAGTTCCTTCTTCTGATTTTTCGATTAGGATGGGGAACTAATAATTCAGCTCTCTCCTAGAGGAGTGTCGAGCAGGTGCTAGATTGCAGTTTTTGCTGGATTGCATTCAGCCGTGATTAACCACATTCCCAACTTCCTTCACAGACTTTTTGACCTTGTCACTATTTGAGCTGGAGGAGGTTAGGCTGTAGTTTTACCTTTGAATCAAAGTCTGGAGGATCCCTGGTTTTTGAGCATCATGAGAATGTGAGAGACTATGTCATTATGTTCTCTTATTCAGCCTCTCCTCCACTGTCTCTCTCCTTCTCACTGTAATTTGGAAGTTGGGACAAGGAGAGCACTGTCAGGCTGAGTGATTTATTTTTTATCTAGGGCACCATCAGATTCTAGTCCTCCCTGCCGGGCTTCATTGTTGAGTAACCTCTGGTTGTATGTCATCCTCGTCGAGAATCCTTTATAAAATCCTTTAGAGCAGGAGTCAGTAAACCTTTTCTGTAAAGAACCAGAAAATAATTTAAGTTCTGTAGGCCAGTCCCCATCACTAATACTCAACTCAGCCAGTGTAGCATGAAAGCTACAGGTTGCAAGGCCTTCTTGGTCATTCTTGCTTTCTTGCAGGTTCTGAGGTCACCACATGAATAGGATGTAAAGGAATGAGCATGGCTGTACTCCCGCAAAATTTAATTTACCAAAACAGATTGTAGTTTTCTGACACGTCTCCTAAATAATTAGCAGACCTAAAGAATTGTGCTTATCAAACTGTAAGGTGGTTAATTGCTCATGTGGGTTACTTTGAACATAGTTACTGTGCAATGTACTCTTTTCCTAGCACATATGTTGGTCACACAATAATTCTTTGCAGACTAAATATAAGAAAGGAAGAAGGTGTGAGATGACTGTGGAAATGGAAAGAGAAGCAAGTGAGAAAGCAGTATTTGATAAATAATGCTAACCTCTGTAACATACCCACCCTCCTGCCCCCACTGCCAAACCTGTCTTGACACAACAAAAATTTATTTCTTGCTTACACTGTAGTTCAACGTGGTATGGCTCCACATGGTCATTCAGGGACCCCCATTCCTTTCATCTAATGTTTCCACCAACCTATGCTAAGGCCTCAGCGTCTTCTCCATTCAGCTGGGAAAGAAAACCAGAATCATGAGTGCAAGGTTCTAATATCTCAGGACTGGAAATGGCGCCCATCCCTTTTGTCTCTATTCTGTTGTCAAGATCTCAGTCATAGGCGCTACCCTAGGGTGACACAAAGGAAGATGAAAAATGTATTCTAGCTCTGTGCCTCGAAGGAAGAGGGGATTATTGCTATTAGTGAGTGCTAGCAGTCTAGTTTGGGTTGCATTAAAACAAGGCAATGAGGGGATACAGCAGTTTAGATGAGAAAGCAATCAAGATGACACTTCCCAGAGGGAGGAAACAGCATTTTCAGCGATGGCATACAAGTTAATTTTCTCAGTAGAAGCTTGCAGTGCTTGTAAGTGCTGTCATTTGCAAATACATAAACTATCTTAGATAAATATAATTGTGTGCCAATGTAGGAAAAATCTTCACAAAACTATGATTGGCTACACTCCAAGATACACTAACACACAGTAGCAGATGTATGGGAATGAACCTGTCCTTGGTCTGGGTGAGGTTACAGGCATTAGGTTTGGTTATTTCAAAGCCCAGGGTACAATTATCAATCTCTGAAAACAATTTTATCCTAATTTAATCTTAATTACATTGAGTCTCTTTCTCAGTAGCTGCAATTACGTCTTTCCAAATAATCCCACTGGACATTTCTCAGAGTTACAGAGAGTGCTTCCTTATCAGGGTTGGTGGGAAACAGTGGTAGGAGTGGGAAGGCAGAGATCTTCATACAAGAAAGCACTTTATATAAAGTACTGCATGAAAGAAAGGCATTGATAATGTAATGGTGTGTGGTCATTATAATATTATTATCATCATCACTTTAGTTTATTTATTGCAGTTGAATTGCTTATGGAGTTGAAATACCAGTAATAGTACCTGCCTAAGGAAGATTAACCCATGAGACATTTTTTTTAAAGTAAGGATTACAGAGAAGCTGTTTCCTGGTGATGCAAAAAAAAAAAAAAAAAAAAGATTGTGGGTTTCTTCCAAAATTGCATTTCCTTTAAAAATCTGATTTCAAAAAAAAAAAAAAAAATCTGATTTCAAAGTGGGCTTTCCAGGGCAGTAGATAATTTGGAGATGCTGCAATTAACATTCGTTCCCAGGCCTGAATTCCTATCGTCCCTATGGTGGTTTTACGGCACAAATGAAAAATATCTGGAATTAAATTAATGCTCTTGAGCTGAGATAGCTTGAAGAAAGCCACCAAGGAGGCTGGAAGAAAACACTTCCCTCTTATTTACAAAAAGATGAGGCATCTCCACGGAAGCCGCGGTTCCTTAAATAGGCCCTCCATTTTATCCCTGACAGCTATGGAAATACCCAGGACTGCTCTCCCTTAGGGTTCCCAGGAAGGTCGCCAGCATTTCAGTCTCGCTGTCGTGACTGTGGTTCCCTTGGCGGAATATACAAGCCTTCTTACTGCCATAGAGTGTATACTTAGCTCAGTATACTTGGCTTAGAAGTTGGATACAAGGGCTTGTCATGACTGGCTTCTGTTCTCTTTTCTGGTAGGATGTGAGTTATCTTGGTTGACACTGAGAAATGACTAGAATGCAGATGCAGTAGGAGTGAGTGAAGGTTATACGTTTGTTTTCATGTTTGCCAAATTTTCCTTTTATATATCAAGCAATTTGCATGTGCATAGGAGAATGTAAAATTTACCATTACAAAAAATTAGAATGACATATGTATGTGTACTATAAACTAATGATCATACTAGCCAAAAAAAGGAAACATTAGCTTTAAATAGCTAGTTGAGATTTTATTTCACTTTGGAAAGCAGAAATTCATGGGAAGAATTCTAAGGGATGTGTGTGCTGCATTCCTGGGCTCTTAGAAAAATGCAGTATGCTCTGAATAGGTGATAGTCACTAGCAATAATTTTAGTTAATATTCATTGAATGCTCATCATGTTCCAGTAACTCTATAATATAAGGAGTATGATTCTCATTTTACAGATGAGGAAACAGAGGCCTAGGGAATTTATGGATGTTGTCTAGGTCCATAAAGTAAGCTTAGAGCCAGAATTCAATGCCAGCTAGCCTGACTCCGGGTCCTCACCTGATAACCTTTCTTACATTCTATTGCCCACCAACTTGGCATATGAGTTCGCTTTCCTGTGCCTCTTTTTTTTTTCTCCTGATTTTTCAGGGTGTAGTTCTAAGTGAAAGAGGGAATCATCCTCTCTCATGTGATGCCCACAGTTTTTCTTTCCTAGCTGCAGCCCTAGCTCCAGGTGGAAAAGGCAACCTATGCACGGAGGAGGTTCTAACCTCTGCAGCCCAGGCTGAGCGTATTTGGAATAGGTCAGGAGGCTCTAGGCTAATGGGAAATTGGAAACGAAGGGTCTTCTGCTATCTTCCAATTGCCCCAAAGGACTCCAGCCTAGATTAGCTGAAATAGTTGTCTTGCGGCAGGTTGAAAAAAACTTTTTTACTGAGAACAATTAGACACAAATAACGTTCCCCACGTCCCTATCCCCAGATAGACACATTCACACACATGCGCCCGTGCATGCATGCCCACACACATACACCGTGCATGTTTGAATTTTATATTTCATGCATTAATAGAGATTTGTTGGCATTGTGGCTTCATTGAGCAGCTGAAAATCATTACAGTCCATATGTTTCTGCCCTTTTTGCATAAGGAAGAAGAAGACGTAGTAGTGTAAGATGTGTAGCAGGAACACTTTCAGCTTTGGCTTCAAATCACCTTTAGAAAAGTTTTAGAGAGATACCCATGGAAGTGTAAACTATAGGACGTTGGTTATTCAAATCGAATAGACCAGTGTTCAAGAAGTGTGGCAGAATGTGTTCGTACTGATGAATTCAGTCTCTTCCTGTAGTAGAGAGTGGAAGGTCCTGGGCTTATTCCAATGTTCTTGCCATGGCTAATCCAATTTTCTTTAAATCTTTTAAAGAACGTGATTAATATTCTTTCCAAGTGATATTGATTGGTAACAGACCATTGCCCTTGGGAAACAAATTTTATTTATTTTTTAATAGGAGGAAATAACCAGGAGCTGAATCTGAAGAAAATGTGGGGGATAAAAAATGTGATAGGCTGTGCTGAAAGACAAGGTGTGGTTATGATAGTAAGATTAAATTTAATTGTGTAAAGTCATTGCTGTGAAGGCAATTTCCAAAAAAAGCAAATACTACAATAACAAAAATTGCACAGATGTGTGGCAGCATTGAGTTTGTGGTGTCTTGATCTAAGTGACAGGTGTCTACTTGATCTGATAGGAGCCTTGTGTATGTTTGAATTCACTTGAGGGTGTTTACAAGACTCAGTTTCATATTTTATGGTCACATGAAATATATATATGTATGTATTTGGGTAATGATTCCCGTATAATATAGGTTTAATACTAGAAACATTAATGTTGTAGACAATAATGTTAATGACAAGAAGAAAAGTGAAATCAAGTCAGCATTTCTGGTTTAATTTTACTGTAAAGCCATGTCTTTCTCTTTTGTACCTCATATATAATTCTTCACTTTTCAGGAATATTCAGAATGCATAAGAGAAATGCAAGGTTACTCTGAGGAGAAAATTTATGGACTTCCCTTGGTAGCTTGGTATATGACTAGCAGGTCTTTTATTTTTTTATAGCACGGGGGGGGTGAACATACTTGAGACTTCTTTAGTAGGACTCCATTTTTATTATTGTTACTAGATTTAAAAATTTCAAAGGGATATTCTATAGTTCTGAATTCTAATCGAAAGCGTCACATTTCATGCTTGTTCCTCTTAGGTTCAGTTTTGGGAACCAGTGTTGGTTCCCCAGTGACATGGCAGAGAAGAAAGCCCTGGGCTAGGAGTTTACAGACTTGGGCAAAGTCCTTTTCTATGTTCGTTATTACTTGATTTGTGATTGTGTTGGACAAGATAGCCTGTCTCTCTTGGTCTTTGTAATCACATTGTTAAAATGAATAGAATGAACAAGATGTCTACAAGTTCCACTCCAGGTTCTCACCTTCAGTGACTCGATTTCTCTAAAGTCACAAACTGGGTATTTTGTGGTTTTCATAGCACAGATAGCCTAAGACACTGACTTACTTGGCATCTGACATTAAAGGAAAGAGCCAGCTCAGCAAATCCATTTTGTCTTCCCTCAAAGTTTGAGCTCGGGTAGGGAATGACCTACCCAAGCACTAACACAATCATCATTCTTATGGTGAGGCAACCTAACAACTAGCTTGCCTGTTTCTTGGTTGACATACCCAGAAATTACCGTCATTACATGCTTCATGTATTGCTTAATTGATGGACCGTAGTATTTTTGGAGTGGTGAATTTTGCAATACTCCCTTTCTTTTGATGGTTTTAAACCATGGAGTCATTATGGAAAATCAACTCTTTTCCATATGTATACATAATTAGCATTGAATTCCCATGCAGATCAGATTATAACTATTCCACACTGAACTAGAGCAATTCAGAACAAAGAGCACTTCATCATATTCATGGTTATAAAATTGTAAACCATTTACATTTTTTGTTAGGTTACAAAAATATTGTATATGAAACCCTTTCAGAAATCCCCCAGTTCCTAACTAGGCATCCAGAGCTCTTTTCACTACATCACAAAGCTCCAAAAATAAAGCAAAATAATTGCTGAATATAACTCCTTAGATTACCAGAAAACCTTTGCAAATTCAGACACCATGGCACATAAATTGAACCACTCCTACCCCTGGTTTAAAATGTGTTTCAGGAACTGAACACTGAGGTGTCTAAATTGCGTTATTGATGCTTGGCTTCCAAAAAGTAACTTGAGTGATTTAATGGTAAGTTTAGCTTTGCACACTTTCTACTGAATATTTGAAAAACTCAGCATGTTTAAAGGAAGGGCAATATTGCTTGACAATAGGGAGTCATAAGTGACAATGTGCACCGCAGGTGAAATTCAGGAATATTGGTGTGTGTGTGTGTGTTTAGGGGAACTGACCTTGTGTGTGTCTGTGTGTGTGTGTTTAGGGGAACTGACCTTGGGATAGAAAGCTCATGGCAAAAAGATTATCTTTGGTAAGATAATCCACACTTTAAAAGTACTAGTTCTACGTGAAGACAGATTTATGATCCTAGCAGGTACTCAAGGAAAGCTTGAACTGAAGTTGTTCATGGGGGAAATGGGAATACACTTTGGCATACTTAAAAGAAAGTGTCAAAACCCCTCAGATATCAAGTAGCTTTTGGAAGGTTTTGAAAACTTTAGAGGTTTAGGGTTAAGCAAGTTCTTTTAATATTTTAGAGTTATGGACTAAACTCCTAGAAATAAGAATATATTTATTTTATCTTTTGCTTTCAATAAAGAATATCTCTATATATCTATTTATATTTATTATCTTTGCATTTTCCAATGATGGCCATGAGTAGATTTGGGGTAAAGACAAGGAAGAAAGACAGAGAAGGGAAATGGAACAGGAATGGGAGGAAGAGGAGGAGGAAGGAACATTAAGCAAGAACTTGGCCAATTTGTACAAACTCTTTTTGTCTTGAATGAGTTTCTTTTATACTTCTCTATGCGATGTTATTTTAAAAATGATATTACAACGAGCTCTGACTATTCTTGTTTCAGTATAAATCAGCAGTTAAATCTCTTTTTCCTCCACATTGATTTTCCTAACCAGGAAAGGAAATCCCTGTAGCAATCTCCTGTTGCAAGTTTTCCTCCATTTCTCAAATGGGATCCTCTTGGCACTTCCAGCTGAGCTACAAGGCAAGCTGGTTTCCATATCTTTGAAGTCCATAAATACAAAAGTTAGTCCACTGGCTTTACTGGTTGAGGATTCTACTTCCTCATGATGGCATCTGTGCCTTCCCGAAGCTTTGCCCCTGGATAACACTGATGGATGACTCACTCAAATGGGAATGACCATTTATTCATGAGGCATATAGCTCTAAATTTCGGTCAAATGATATATAATTTTTGTGAGGGAAAGTGTATCCATCATCTTTTCCTGGGTTATGCCACAAAAATAAATGGCCCTCAGATTTCAGTTCCTTACAAGAATAAAAACTAATTATTTTGCTCATGTTCCATGTTGGTTGAGGTCAACTCTGGCTCCATTCCTCATCCTCTTCAGTTTGGGATCCATGTTGATAGAAGATTCCCATCTGAGAACATGATGAGCCTGTGTCAGAGGGAAAAGATGGTGGAACCTCACAATGGCCCTCAAAGCATCTGCACCTGTCACTTCTGCTGCCATGTCACCTGCCAGAGGAAACCACAGGGACAAATCTGATAGGAATGTACAATCATACCATACGCAGACACACTAAATATTTTGAAGAATAACAAAATCTATCAGAAAGACTGTGAGACAGAACTGTTTAGAGTCTTGTTCTCTGCTGGAGGACTAAAATGCTGGCCTGATCCTTGGCTTCTCAGCCTTTCTCATCATTTGTAGCTTTATCCTTTTGACAACCAAACAGAAAAGCTGATGAGCAGGACTTGTGGGGAAAATCTTTTGTTGCCATTCAGGGTGCCACATATATTTCAAAAAAGAAGTGTCATTTAGAGACCTTTCAACTATTACCAAGGGACTAGTTCCCCCAGAAATCTTTCCTAAATTAGCCCAGAAGTCTCCTACTCACCAGTTTTTCTAAGGAGAGTGCCCTTCCACTGTCCTTACTGCATTAGTGATCCGTTCTCTCTGTGGCAATATAAAATAATGATGGAAACATGTTTTGCTGCTTGTTTCTCCTATTGGATTAGAAGTTATCTAAGAGCGGAGGTTGCCACACAGCACAGTAAAAGTTGTTGCTTAACTGTAAAGTTCCTCGAAATCATAGCAAATCCTAACTTGGTTATTCTGTTCATGTCTCAGAAGAGGAAAATAATTTGGTTTCAAGATCCCTTATCACTTAATTTTTTCTTTTTCAAGATATAAAGCAAAATATAGGCATTATTCTTTCATCCACCCATCCATCCATCCATCCATCCATCCATCCATCCATCCATCCATCCAACAAATACCAAATGTCCCTTATAGTCCATACACTAAGTCAGGTACTGAGTTGTGGTACCAGATGCTCATAGTTTCTGCCCTCATGAATTTTACCTGTTAGTGGGAGTGACCCAGACAAATCAAATAACCACACAAACATAGTTATAAACTATGATAAACATTAGGAGAGAGACTTAAAGCATATTGTAAGAACATGTAGAGGACTGACTTACTTGGTGTCTTTGTGAAGTCTTCTCTGAGCAAATAACAGCTGAGCTGACATCTGGAGGAAAAGTGGCAGTTAACTACATAAAAAATGAAGACAAAACAATTCAAAGAAGCTGCAAAGACATGTGCAAAGGCCCTGAGGTGGGAGAAGGGGAAGAAAAGCCAGTTGTGAGGGAGTACAAAAAGCAAAGCAGCACACAAAATGAGAAGCAGGTGGGGTCAGTTTACTCAGGGACTTTTACGCCATGTTAAATGTTTAGGTCTTTATTCAGTGAAAGGTTTTTAGAAGGGACATGCCAAAATTTGAGTTTTTATGTGTCACTCTGGTTGGCATGTGAAGTGGATTGGAGAGTGGCAGATGGATGGCAAGGTATCAACATAAAATCTTTTGCAGTAACAGAGATAGAGATTTCTGGTCGGTGCAAAACTAGCCCCTAAAAGTTGGATAGCACACTACTTTATTCTGGATTCTTAGTTCTAACAATTAATTAAAAAAAATATTAGACCCCAATTTGGCAGAAAAAAAATCTAATTTAAGGTAGCTCATGGTTCATGACTTACGGCACTATTCAAAATAAAATAATCTCCACTATACCACAAATGTAGGCCTACGACCCTCTAGGATTTCAGTGGATGGGCTTCAAGGAATCCCATGGCCTGAAATGCCATGCTTATTCTTATATGTTTTTCTAGGGAGAGGGTCTATCAATTTTATCAAATTCGTGTCCCCAAAATGATGAAGAAATACTGATTTACCTTACCATTTGACCGACTCATAGTTACTCTATCGCCACAATGCAGTCCTGGGAAATATGTCTTGAACTGGTGGAAGAGGTGAGTTGACAGCCAAAGGTTTGAGCTCCTCTTCCCCCAGGCAGAGCGGGTGCTGGGAAGTGGCTGCCCAGCCAGAGACTGTATATCCCTGTTCCCTTACATGTTTCAGGGGGAGAGTGGGAGACGTGACTATTTCTGACAAATAGGATGTATGTAGACATTTTACTTGACACTTGTGTGTGAAGTTGGGTAGGTATCTGATATGTCTTCCTATAATTTTTCTGCCTCCTCTAGTGACCTAAGAGGTCATGTTTTGTACCTGACAGCATCACAAGAGGGAAGAATCTTTGATTGCTGAGTCATGGAGTTGGCCGGGAGAGCTGTCCAACTATGAACACCTGCATCGGATTTTAGTGATTAAGAAATAAATTTTTATTATCTTATGCAATTGAGACTTAAGATTATTTGTTACAGCAGTTAATCCACCCTGGCACAGAAAAAAAAATAACATCTCATACAGGATACAGTAATATGGGTGTGTTGGCTGGAAAAAAATGTCCTCTTTGGATTTCTTCCTGGAATGAAGAAACAACACTGTCTTGCCAGCCATAGTTTCTTTGTGTCATTTTGCAATGTGTAAATTACTCTGAATTCCAATTTCTCATAACCCAGGTCTTGGTTGCATGAGAGCACTATTGCCATAGATAGCTAATGTAAATGGCTTTTAGCCACATGAGAACAATTTTAATAAAGTAAAAGAGGAAGTGTTTAGGGGGTAGAGATACGCATTCATTCACTCATTGTTTATTGACTTTCTTTAATGTATTTTAAAATGTACCTGAGATTTGCTTTGATTAGGTATGGTAAGATAAAAGACACAGAGATAACTATTTTTGAAAAAAGCTTTTTATTTACAATTCACAGGAAGATGAGACAAGTCAAGCCATGCAGAGCCACACGGAGAAGCCCCAGGGTTGGTTAGGAGGTAGAAGGAATGAGCAAGAGCGTTTATTTTGGTTTTCATCGGAAGAAATGGGCAAGGCAGGGTAAATGCCTGAGTGGGTTTAGGATTAAGTAGTTTGAATAATTTTGACGGCTATAGGGCTGGTCTCTAGTCGTCTAGTAATTGGCCTTGGGGTGATTAAGGGCACAGGATAGAGTCCCAGTTGCCTGATAGAAGGAGGTGGATGAGAGTAGGGACTCTGATAGGTCAGTTTGCATATGAAGATTGTACTTACAGGCAAATTGTTTAGTATCTCAAGGAATTACCGAATCCTGGGAGGAGTAGTTCCTCCTCGGTCTGGTCCACAAGGACCCCGGATGTCAAAGCATCACAAAATATAGGAAATAAAAAAAATGATTAATATATAAGGTACCAGACATATTTTAAAAAATAAGGCACCAGGATCTATGTAAATAAAATTAACTAAATAATTACAAAGACACACTTACTAACATTTAATACACGTAATTAGCGTCTCATTACACCGTGGAAGTTATTTTGACCACTGAACATTTTCACCAAAATTATTCACTTGAATATATACACCGAGTTGTTCAAGATTAGAATAAAGTCATGGATATTTCAAATTACTAAAAGGAGGTCCTTGAAGAATTGTCTAAGTTCTTGAGAGTTTAAATTAGACTTTATATTGAAATTATGCAGCGTTGACATTAGTTCTGGAAGGTAAATGCAATTCCCCCTTAACCAATACTTCAAGTTCCCACCCAAGCCCCCACACCCCCACCCCAAGAACAGCGTTCTAGAATATAATCCCATACCTACAACTTATCAGGGGTTCCCCATTGCTTATTGCCAGCATTTTCCAACTTCAATCATGTATAGACCATTTTCTCAACTTTTGCTATATTTGTATATTACCCATTTTTTTGTATTTTCTTAATTTTTTTTCTACAGATCAACTCACCATGCTACTATCTATGTAAGCCTCATCTTAAGCAGGTTTTGTATCTGTATAATTTTGGCTTTGAAGTGCTCATAGCATATATTTTCTGAGTTGTATACAATAAACATATAGCTACTAAAAATCTTTAAAACACTAAAAAAATCTTTAAAATATGTTCGCGTACCATATAATAACACACTGGTAATGGTCAGCGGTGCCATTGCCAACACCGGTGGGTGGGGGGGGGGGTGGGAATCCAAGCTGGGAGGACGGTTCAGTCCATGAGGATACTTTGCAAGGCTCCTCATTGCAAAGCCCCTGACTCTGCCTTTTCTGCCATCCTTTTCACTTGTCTGGACATTGGTCACGAGGACTGACCTTAATTTCTTGACAAGTTACACTTTTTGTTTCCACGACTGCCTGAGCAGAGTCTGTGCCTTTAACACTGTTCCCCTGCCCCCTGCCCCTGCCAGAGAGGTCCTTAGACTCCCTCTCAAAATCCCCTACAGCTCTGTGCAAAGGCTTTTTTCCAGCCTCTTCCTCCTACTCATAGCCTCAACCCCATGCTGCCTCCAACTCCCGTCTCTCTACCGCTGGGTTTGGCTTTTCTGCTCTGTCCCTTTAGGTAGCTGTGTAGGTATGATTTTCTCCTAGGTTTAATGCTATCTCTATCCCTGAATGCTGCCTTTGGGAGCCCCTTGGTTTCAAACTCTGAACCCCAGGAGCCAGTTCTATCCCATCCCACTCAGTTTTTCATCCTGGGTTCTTAGAACCCCCATCAGAATAAGACATCACAGACTTGTCCAGTTACCCAAGGGGAAAAACAAGGTTTTTTCCATGGCTCTTCCCTTCACCTGCAATGCTCTTCCTCTCCTGGTATGCTCCTACTTAGCTCCCCAAAATTAGTTCCAATATCACCACTTCCTAAATGTCTCCTATGCCCTTGCTAAGCAGCATTATTTTTTTCCTGTTGTGCTATAGCCTAGAACTCTCTGTAATTGCTGTGATTGTCAGTCTGGATACCTGTCTCTCCTATTTATTTGAGGACATACCAGGCAGGGAATATATTTTAGTTACCTTTAACTCCCCAGCACTTAACACAATGTTCCGTACATAGACAGTGTTTAAAGGATGTTTATTGAAGGCATGAGACATTAATAAACTGAAATACATTAATTAATATGTACCTTGGAATAGAGTTTTGAAATTTAGTTCCTGGATAGGATATCAGAATGGGAAGAGAAGCATTCTTACAATAAAATAATGTCAGAAATACTCGTCATTGAGCTTCCCTCCCATCCCCCGCTCCGACCCTCCGAGCCCCCACTGCCACCCCCACTCCTCAGCACAGGAGACGCATGGGACAGCAAGAACTTTTACTTATAAGTCAGAGCAGGAAGTGGCCTCTGACCCAGGGGTGAAATGTCATGTTCACGCCCAATCCCCAGAGGTCCACTGAACTAAGTCCGGTGAAGAATTTTGTTAGGACTAAATACTAAGAAAAACACTGAATATTTACACAGTACATTTTTCTCTAGTTTAAGCTGAAGAAAAAAAAAATAAAAAGGGGAGAAAGCCAAAATTAAATAAGCCAGCTGGTTTAACTTCTCTTTTTACATATTTTCCATCGCAATCCTCTCTTAGTCATAAAGTCTTTCTCAACCACTTTACTGCTTTTCATTTGGCTGAAAATTTTCAGTTTTTTCTACATTAAAAAAATACAGAATGAAAGGTTGAATGGATTTGACTTTATTTTCTCTTTCTCGTCTCTTCCTCCCCTTCCACTGAGACACTCAGGCACACGCACACACACGCGCACGCACACACACACACAGCATCCAACTGTGTTTGGTTAAAGCCAGTTTCTGATAACAGCTACTCAGAAATAGGATCTTTGGTTTTTTTGAGGAACAACACCCATCATTCCTGAGGTGCAAAAACTATTCGATGTTACTCCCCACTCCCCACTCAGGCCAGCTTCAAAAGCCAGTAAACAGACTTTTTCCACCTCTTCTCCATCCTCAGAATAGTGTTTTGATTCTGGGCTGTGAGGGGGAAGGGAAAGAGGATAAGGGGAGGCTCCTTTTTCACTTTGTCTTTCCCTGTCCTTAAAAATAAAAGAGAGAAGTGTTCATCGGGAAATTTTGCTTAGTAATTTTGTTCCTGGTCTTAAAAAAACAACCAAAAAAAAAACAACCACACATGTGTGTGTGTGTGTGCATGTGTGTACGTGTGTGTGTGTGTGTGTGTGTAGCAATTCCACTCGAAGAGGCTGGGTGATTTGCTCAGTGGAGGCGACTCCCTGGGATCATTCCAGCAGGTCACTCCATCTGGACAAGCTGCCCAACGAGGGGGACTTTGGACCCTGCTAGCAGCTTGGCATTTCCAAGGAGGTAAAAATAACGTTAATTCTTCTAAAGCATCAAGTAGATATCGGTATACTCTGTTCAGCTCTCAGACAAGGACCAGGCAATAATGCCTTTTGCCGTGTGATAATGAGGCATTTCTTTCCACAAGGAAGAATACTCCTACCTCTTCTTACCAGGTTGGGGACACTTTATCTTTATGGAGCTCAAATGAAACCCTGGCTTCGTGGCTGCGAACTAGATTCTGGAGACGCCAGTCACCCCAACATTGCCATACAGGCTTCCGACAGAGCAGCCGGATGTGGTGGATCCTTTTTTTTTTTCTTTTGCCATGAAAAACTCAGCCAGTGAGAAGTAAATCAAAGCTTCGAGCTTTGCCTACGAGGCTGCCCTTGTGTGTGAAGCTCAAAGGAATTGCTTCTCTTCCTCTCCCCCTTACAAACAAAAGACCCACTAATCCTGATTCCCTTACACAAAAACAAAGTGTAAAACTAGCCTGGGGACTGGAAATAAAATGAATGCTGTGGGATCAGCTGGCACATGAAGCCCCCCAAAGCACTGGCTGGCTCCTCACCTTGAAACCCAATCATCCTGTCTCCGTGGGGCCTGAGTTTTGCTAAACTAAATGCAGCGAAGTATATTTTTAACAAATAAACACTGTTTTGGCAGAGTCTAGGCATCTTTAGCCAGTGAATGCTTTACACACCCGGCTATCAGCCCTGTGTACCCCTCCCGTCCTCTGCCAGCTCCCCCGCCCCAGGAGTAAAAGCTTTGGCGAGCGGTGAGCGCCCACAAATCTGTGACATCAGCCAAGAACGGGCTGTGCCGCCACTTGACAACCAAAATATTACTTTCCCTTCTGATGAGCCACTGCCTAAGCAAGCCTCGGTGTTTTTTTATTCGCATTTTCTGAAGTCTCGAATGTTGCTTAATACTAGCAAGGTTTGCGTTGCATCACCTTCTTCTGAGCTCTGCCTCTGGTTGGCTTCACCTTTTAAGCTCATAGGAAAGCCAGTCCAGACTTTCTGGGAGATCGAAGTGCCAGATCTTGAAGGCAGGTTAGAGAGTTGTATTTGGCAGAGCGACTTCGCTTTCCCGGACTGCCTTGGTGTCAGTGTCTGCCGATTCTTGGGGGGCCCCCGGGGCTGAGCGGGGCTGAGGAACGCGGCCAGCTTGTCTCGCCACCGCCCACGCTGGGAATTCACAGCTGCTGGGGGGCGGCTCGGGGGAGGCTGATTGGGAACGAGTACCCTTTAGTTAATTTCAACGGCTCGTGAAGTCACCTGCCACTCTCACCCAAGGGTCTGGATTCTCCCTCGGAGGGAGAAGTGAGAAGGATCAGCTGAGAGCAGGAAGAGGAAGACTGTTCACGTGGGATTTGGGCTGCCATCGGGGAAAAGCCCAGAGAAAGAGCCCCCCACCCCCTCTTCTCTTTTTCGGAGCGCTACTCCCAGCTCCCTGTGGCTCCTAGCCTGTCCTAATTGAGGTCTGAACGGCAGTGCTTCCCGAGGCTGCCGAGTGTGATCACACTTAATTTCAAGCAGCAAAGTCCATTTCAACCCATCTTTTCACACTGACAGGGTGCATCTGAATAATAGCTGCATTGAAGCTGGTTTTTGAGGGACTCGCCCAGCAGCCGTGAATGTTAGTTTTTCGAAAGCGAATGTGTTTTATATCTCAGGAACAACCTTTTGCAGACCCCAGAATCACCTCAGAAATCCTGTCAAGTACAGCTCTTTGAATATGCTCGTTTAAGATTGTCTCCCTGTGTTCCCTCTCAGGTCTAGCGCGGGCTCTCTCTCTCTCTCTCTCTCTCTCTCTCTCTCTCTCGCCCTGGAAAGTTTTACCTCAGCCCAGCATAAACCCTGTCAAAATCCCTGACTTCTTTTCAATTCCCTGATACCTTGACTTCAGAGCCTAACTTGGTTTTCTTTGTCTTCCTGGCATCTGACGAATCCTTCTCTGTGTTTCACTGGGTTTCCTCCTCCAGTTCCCTGAATCTGAAGAATTTCCCAAGGTTTGGTTTCTGGTTATATCACAGGATTCTTGTGCCCAATGAAGCCTGACACTTCAGGGACCCAAGGTGGCAGAACGGTCCCACGTTTCATGTCAAGACCGAGATGGAACAACTTCCAGAGGAAAACAGGAGGCCATCTTCTCTCAGGCCTCCTTAGGGTTTTCCTAGCGAACCTCTTAAATCTCATTGCTTAGATTTATGTCTCATGGACATGCCTAACAGAGATGGGAACGACCATCATTGGCTTAGACTAATCAGGATCCACCTTCTGGATCTGAGAACAACTTTGAGTGAAGCTCATGGCTGAGGGGTGGTAGGGTGATAATTGAACTAAATGAAAATTTGGCTAAGAAGGTCAAGGTGGGGAACAGGGTTTGAAAACCCACTAAAAGCAATCTACTACACTGCTTGTCTTCATCTCTCCTTGGGAACTCATGGACTCTCAAGGTGTTAATTGCCTCTATGCAGATTTCCCTATTTCTGTTTAGGTAGGACCATTCCCTTTGTCATTTAGGTATCTTCTTTATTACCTCCCTTCCCCAGGCTTGTTAAACTAGTCTCTAAGTCCTGTTGATTCTTCTTGAAGGGGATTGTCTCCATCCCTTTCCTTCTTTCCATGTACCCAAACCAGCTCTTGTTAGCAGGTCCGTCTTTCAGTGTTTTCACATTCAAACAGAATTCAAACAAATCTTCTAAAACAACATTTCATCATGTCACCCTTTACTAAGAAAGTCTTTATCCCTATTATCTAAGGTTTAATAAAAGCCCCTCAGGCTAGTATTTTATGACCTTCCTTAATCTGATTCCAACCTACTTTTTCAGATATTTCTCCTATTACTTCTATATATGAACCTTTAGCCACTCATAAAATTCCACAAACACATCTTGTACTTAGAGATGAAGTTGGTTTTATTTCAGTTTGTCCCTTGCTAGCCACAAGTATTTGGACACACTACCTTGCTTTTAGGAGGCTTGGATTTTTTTATCTGTAAAATAGTTTTTATGTGAGGCACATATAATAAAAATATTCTTACACTGTTTATTACTTAGGCCTATTTAATAGGAAGGATTATCTCTGTACTTATCAAGTGTATTGGTCAGTATGTTATTATCTATTGCTGCATAACAAATTACCACAAAAACTTAATGGCTCAAATAATATTTATCTTACAGTTTCTGTAGGTCAAGGACCTGGAGGTGGCTTAGCTGGTGATTGGGGCTCAAGGTTTCACTCAAGTTGTTGACTGGGAGTGAGGTCTCATCTAAAGGTTCAACCAGGGTCAGGGGGGATCCACTTCCAAGCTCATCCATGTGGTATTGGCAGGTCTAGATCCCTCATCATGTTTGACTCTACATAGGGCTTCCTCATAACATAGCAGTGGTGGTCTCCAGGGTCACTGACCCAAGAGAGAGCAAGAGAGAGGACACCCAAGATGAAAGCCACAATTTTTTTAATAACCTATTCATTAGAAGTGAACCAGTAAGTTCAGCCCATACTGGAAGGCAGGAGATTATACAAGGACATGAATACCAATAAACAGGAATCACCAGGGGCCATCTTGGAAGGTACCTACCACAAAGACTCTTGGTCGACAGGGAGTGAACTCAAATTACTTTAAAAAAAATAGGACATTTATCAGAAGAATACTGAAGTATCTCACAGAATTGAAAAAAGATACGCAGAAACAAAGGGTCCCAGGAACTGCATAAAATATATAGGTAATTTCCTCTTGAACATTTTCTTCACATTAGTTTTAGAACATCACAGCTCCCTGACTTTTCTCCTACTCAGATGATTCTTGTCAGACTTTTTGCTAATTTTCCTTTTTCCTGATTTTTAAATGTTGAAGGACCTGAATTAGGTTTCACAAATCTTTCTTCTTTTTTTTTTTTTTAAAGATCTATCTATCTATTTATTTATTTATTTATTTGAGAAAGAGAGAGAGAGAGAATAGTGTATAGGGGCAGAAGAGAGGGAGAGAGAAACTCAAGCAGACTCTGCACTGAGCGCACAGAGACCGAAGTGGGGCTTGATCCCAAAACCCATGATCGCGCCAAAACCAAGAGTCAGACACTCAACCGACTGTGCCACTTACGTGCCCCCCAAACCACTTCTATTCTCTATCTAAACCCACTCTCTAGGAAATGTCTTGGAACCTCATGTTTTAAATGGCATTTATATATTAAATAATTCCTTTATTAAATGGCTACTACAACAAATTCAGAAATATGCTCTGATTAAGCATGATGGACACTTATTTATAACTGATAGTAAGTCCAAATTGGACTTCTTTCTTTTTTTTTGAAGATTTTATTTATTTGAGAGAGAAAGAGAGAGAGAGAATGAGTGAGCACAAGCAGGGGGAGCAGCAGAGGGAGAGGGAGAAGAAGGCTCCCCACAGAGCAGAAAGCCCAATGTGGGACTCGACCCCAGGACCCTAGGATCATGACTTGAGCTGAAGGCAGACACTTAACTGACTGAGCCACCCAGGAGCCCCTCAAATTGGATTTCTTGATCAGTTGACAATACTCTACAAAGTGGAGGTTTAGGCTCATTCCCTTTTGTGGTTCTGTTGTCTTCAAAGTATAGCTTCCAAGGTCATCATATTCATTTGTATCAAGCCTGGAAAAGGTGAAAGAGTATGAATGATCAGGCACAAGAGATTATTATGGGTTAGGCCTGCCATAGCATCATGTTCATTCATATGCACTGGCTAAATTAAACTGTTTAAAAGTGGTTGGGAATTTTAATCCAGATATGAAACCAGCAAGAAATACAGATAAATTTGGGAATGACTCTCTAATCACATTCATAAGTTTGTACCTTTCACCTCTTGCCTCAGTCTTTCTCTCTCCTTTCAACTCCTGACTTACTTATCTACTCACCTAGTTGCCATCTGCCCAGGTAGCATCCCATAAGCAATGTGACCAGAAAGGACAAGCAATTTCTCTTTTGGAATTTCAGTCTCAAATATCCCAGGGAAGATTCTCGCTGGCCCTGATTGGATCACCTGACCTTCTACTTGGATCTATCTCCATGGTCACAACAATGGAATTTATCGATTGGCCTTGCCCACTCTGTGACCAAGAAGACTGAAACACACCATAGAATCAGAGATGGCCACTGAAAGAATTTCTGTAAATTGGGCAGATGCCACAATTTGTGCCTTTTTCATGAGTTCTGATGCTGATGTAAAGCACAGAAGTTGAGGTAAATACTGCTAAAGCATGGACTTCAATGCATTAAGATCATTGGGCTTGTGTGACATCATACAGCAAACACTGTAACATTAATTCTATTCATTCATTCATTCACTCATTCATTCAATGTTTATTAAGGCCCTGATACATACAAGGCCCTGTCTGAGATGTGTTGGAGTATTATTATTTGTGGGGAACATGGTAGGCACTCAGAAACTACAACTGAATCACTGTCATATTGCTGTGACTCACATTCTTTTCCTCTGGGCGAGAAATTTTCCAGCTTGACTTCACCTTAGCACCATGACTCAGTCT
The DNA here is from genome assembly GCA_028534135.1 of Potos flavus. Classification (NCBI taxonomy): domain Eukaryota; kingdom Metazoa; phylum Chordata; class Mammalia; order Carnivora; family Procyonidae; genus Potos; species Potos flavus. The sequence goes on from CM052897.1 coordinate 24,021,825, forward strand.
AATCTGTGCCATCATTAGAATCACTCCTTGAGGGGTTTCTGTTGGTTATTCTTAGATTCCACTATTGGGAAGAGAAACTAAGATTCTTGTTAATATGGGAATTAAAATAAAATCATATAGTGTTTACTGCCTCTTTATCAATGAATATTATTGAGGATAATCTTATTTCAAGCCTATTTCCTCTAAAAGAGTGATGAATAAGCTGTACTTATTTATAATTGTTTGAAACATTGCCAACACCCCAAAGGAGGTAATCTAGGAGATGGATGGCTTAGGGGTCTGGATCTCAAATTGATTGCAAACTGATCTACTCTTTCCCACTTTCCTTTCAGTGGCAAGCATTGAACTGATTAGGCAAAGCATTCACATTCTCCTTTCCAATGATATCTTAAGGATGTGGTTCTCAAATCCTACACTGTTGGTGGGAATGCAAGCTGGTGCAGCCACTCTGGAAAACAGTATGGAGGTTCCTCAAAAAGTTGAAAATAGAGCTACCCTATGACCCAGCAATTGCACTACTGGGTATTTACCACATAGATAAAAATGTAGTAATTCAAAGGGGCACCTGCACCCCAATGTTTATAGCACGATGTCCACAATAGCCAAACTATGGGAAGAGCCCAGATGTCCATTGACAGATGAATGGATAAAGAAGATGTGGTGTGTATATATATATATATATATATATATATACACACAATGTAATATTATATGGCCATCGAAAAAATGAAATCTTGCCACTTGCCATTTGCAATGACATGAATGCAACTAGAGGGTATTATGCTGACCAAAAGGAGTCAATCAGAGAAAGACAATTATCATATGATCTCACTGATATGTGGACTTTAAGAAACAAAACAAAGGGTCATAGGGGAAGAAAGGAAAAAAATGAAACGAGATTAACCCAGAGAGGGAGACAAACCGTAAGAGACTCTTATCATAGGAAACAAACTAAGGGCTGCTGGAAGGGAGAGGGTAGAAGAATGGGGTAATTGGGTGATGAACATTATGGAGGGCATGTGATGTAATGAGCAATGGGTATCATATAAGACTGATGAATCACAGACCTGTACCTCTGAAACCAATAATACATTACATGTTGATTAATTGAATTAAAATAAAAAATGTTAACTGGCTCTCACACAATTGCCTGCCTGACTTAAAAAAAAAGCAAAACAAACATACATATTGGAAAGATCCAAGATGATGGAACAGAGCTTCTTGCTATTATCTAAAGTAAAACTCATGTGAAAGCTGGAGGTGGGGGAGGGGGGAAGAAGAAGATGTGGTTCTCAAAGTAAGGTTCCCCAGGCCAAAAACAGCAGGATTACCTGTAAACCTATTAGAAATGCAAATTCTGGGGCCCCACCTCAGAGCTGCTGAAGCAGAGACTCTGGGGTCAAAGCTCAGCAGATTCTGTTTGAACAAGTCTTCCCCACCCTACCTGCCCCTGTTCCCCACACACACTCCAGGTGACAGGATGTCAGGTAAAGTTTTACAACCACTGACTTTTCTGTTCCACAAAAGTGACTTTTCTGATGATGAATAAAATGAAAAATTAATCTTCTTTTGACTCTCCATTTCTGATGATACTTTCTTTAAGACTTACAGTGATTGTAGTCCAATTGCTATCCTATTTTTAATTATGACTCCCTTCTTATATGAGGAATGAAGAAAAAAATGTGTGAATTGAGTGTGTGTGATATACATTTCATTTGGCTTACTCAGCTTGGTAAGAATACAGGCATGGTCTTCAAACAAATTTATTCCAGTCCCAGTTGTTTTGAATGAGAGATAAATAGGAGGAATAGTTTTGTTTTTTCTTCTATTTCCTCCCATAAACAAACACTTATGGCTCCAGGAAATGTACAAAATGATTTGATAGCCTTTGCAAGGCCGAAGATGCAACCAGATTGAGATGTGATGAGATCTATACACATATCAACTGTAATATCAGCTATAGTACATGGACGCATGTGTGTGTGTGTGTGTGTGTATTATATAATGTATATGTATATATACAACCAAAGCCAAAAAACAATGCCATCCTTTCTGAATAAAGAAGAAAGATACCATTTTAATCCCAGGTCCTCTGGTAATGACTTAAATTTTCAAAATTACATTTGACTACGTATAGGTATTTATTTAGGGAGGGAAAAAAAAAAAGAAAGAAAAGGGTATCACCACAGATAACTGAAAGCAGCTAAAATCTTGGCACTTGATGGGAATGGCATCATTCCTAGGAATGTTGCTCTAGGGTGATCAAGGATCTGGATGAAGTGTATGTTTTTTGCTCTGATTTCAATGCTTTTCTGTTTTCACAAAGCTAATGTTCTTGCCAGCAGAGCTTCTAAGTGAAAAGATTCTAGCACTTATTCTACTTATGGATATTTTATAACCAAGAATAGAAAGCTGGTGTGCTGACTTCTTATAATTGTACTAAATTGCTTTAAAAAAAATGTCAAGTGCAAACCTTTAAATTCTCTATTAAAGTCATGGTTAATAAGCCATAGCATTTCAATGATTGCCTTCAAACAATTTCTTACCACTGGGGGCCAGATATCAGGCAGAGGTTGATCCAATTGGTTGCTGAATTACAATGTGGGTTGAATTCACAGCTTCATCAAATTTCTCAAGCAGAAGTAATCAATAAAAAATTATTGCAATATTTTAAATTTTTTGTAGTAAGTTTTCAAAGTATGATGTGCATTTCATATTTTTCTCACAGTTCAATTCAGACAAACCACATTCAGATGCCCAGTAGCCATACATGGCTAGTGACTGCCATATTGGGGAGCATAGGTCTGGGCCATAAAGCCGAGCAGCCCATTTAGTATTCCATCAGTATATTGATTCGATAATCAGTTTAAGGAGAGCTCAAAGGCTTCCCTGCTTGGGTAAGTGAGTGAACAGGCGACTCACACTCCCAGAGTTCCCACTCTTCCTTTTCCACCAGCTCTACCTCAACCCATTCCCCAGGATTCATCAGATACTCTCCGTGACAAGTTGGCTGGTGGAAAAGACTCTTCTCCTGAGTCCGGTTTCCAGATGACTGTGAACACTGGGTTGTTGGCAACTGGGGGTGGACTGCTGTCACTGCAGGGGTTGCCCTGAAGGACAACAGGAAAGGGAAGCTCATTGGACAGAATTGCAAGCGACACATTTGATTTCCCACCTTCCCTGAAAGGAAACATGTCCCCTGAGGACTGATAACCAGTCAAAGTCAATGTAGCAGTGTGTATTGCCTGCTCTGTGAGTGAGAGACGACCTCAGGTTGGACTTAATCAATCTGCAGAAGAGTTTAAAAAAAAAATGCAGCATTGCTTGGGTAGGTGCTTCCTGCCTGAAGTCTGTGATTTAGGTCTTCTAAAGTCTAGTACTTTGCAGTTTTATGGAGTTGGAAGTCAACTATTTCTCCTCCCCCACTCCAAGTCTAAAGCAGTTTAGCCTCCTTAGAAGGAGATGGCCACACTGCACAGTTGGTGGGCTACTCCCAAGGTGGAATGTAGCTTGTTATCTTCCCACTTGAGACCTTTGTTTCAAATGGATTCGAGGTACCTGCCTGTCTTCGGAGGACTTGGAAATGACAGAACACAGAATCAAGTAGGTGAAAGGAAGTCTTCCAACTTAAAAACTATTTTTGGATAACATATTTGACTGTGGTTATCTGCACAGAAACTTACTGACAGCAAAAAGATGGAAAGTCTACTAAGTTTTTGAGAGAAATGTACAGCCAAAGAAACTCCAAGCCTATCTGAAAAATAGCTGGTGCTATAAAAATCTCTAAATAAGTTTGAGTCCCTAAACCTGTAACACCTAGACGTGGGCCCCTGAAGCTAGGTAGCCCCAAGTGTTACAGACTGAATGTTTATGTCCCCTCAAAATTCATGTGTTGAAGCCCCAACATCCAATGTGATTGATGGTAGGGCCTTTGGGAGGTGATTAGATTTAGTCAAGGTCATTAGGGTAGAGCCCCATGATGGATCAGTGTCTTTATAAGAAGAGGAAAAGACCAGAGCTCTCTCTCTCTCCCCATCCCCTTACCCCTCTCCACCTCCCACACTTACTATGTGAGAAAACAGCTCAAATGTGACCATCTCTAGGCTAGAAGGGGTCCTTCCAGAAACTGACCATTTTGGTACCTCCATCTCGGACTTACCAGCCGCCAGAAATGTGAGAAGTACATGTCCGTTGTTCAAACCACCCAGTTTATGGTGTTTTGTTATCGTACCCCAGGCTAAGACACCAAGCAAAGAAATACTCCACAATGTGTACCTCGGCTGTGGCTATGAAAGATAATACACGAAGAAGAACTTCCTGGAGTGATCAGTGTCAGGGCCACAGGGGATGACAGACAAGGGAAACACTCCCAGGGATTAGAGCCATGGACTGTCAGCGGGTCAACAATTAACCTCCCCATTGCCTTGGTCTTGTCGTGGCTGTCCTGTTTCTGCCCTGCAGGATTTGATCATTGCTGGGGAACTGTGACTGCTGTGTATTTCCTTCTCCTTCCTCCCCAAACTGTTTTCTTTAATTTCTGTTTCTTTAATTATTATTATTCCAGTCACCCTAGTCCCTTCATTTACCGTTTTATATTTGGTTTAATGAGAGTAATAACTTGTCTTTTAGCAAGTTATTACAGCAACCACATCTGACCTTGATAGAGAAGAAAGTACACAGATTCTAGGCTTCAAGTAAATGGATGCAGCTTGTTCCATTTGTGGGGATGAGTACATTAATGTGTTTGAGTACCTTAGAGGATGGAGTTTCCTACTGACTTTCCGACAGCCATCCCTCATGCCTCCCTACAATCCACCTTATTACTTAGTAACAGAACCTTGGGCCATGGCCAAGCTCTATGGTATAGGGTAAGAATAAATCCTATGGAAATTACTGTGTTTGCAGTAGTTATTCAGAGGCTAATTGACATCATTACTTACCTTTTTTTTTTTTTTCATTGAAGTGATGGCTGTGAAATTGTTCAAGGGAAAATGAATGGTTGTGGTAGAATGGGCTCTTAGTTAATCAGTGGTTACCAAATTTAACGAAAAATCCAATGAGGCTTCTAAATGACCAGTGCCATCTGACCAATTGCTTGTCACATCTGTAAATGCTCTTATACTCACTTCTGTCAACAGAAATACTATGTAATGAATATTCTGCAATCGTGAGACCTTTGGTCCCACTGTGTCTCCTAGATGGAATCTGGCTATAAACCGGGGTTACTCCAGTTAACAGGAGTTCAGGATGAGTCTGTTTTAGTCTTGAGATTAGAATTCAATAAAGATTTGTTTTCATTTCTGTCTTGGGCCCTCAAATCATGCATATTTATATATTCAGGAAACTCTGCGAATATTCTTATCCCTATAATGTTCATGAAATATTGGCATACATTAGTAGAAAATTGATGTCTTTGCACCCTTTAAACTCATCTCAAAAACAAAGGGATATCGGGCATAGCAAATCATTTTAAAGATGAATTAGGGGAAATTGGAGGGGGAGGCAAACCATGAGAGACTGTGGACTCTGAGAAACAAACTGAGGGTTTTGGAAGGGAGGGGGGTGGG
>CM052897.1:24027491-24049950 GCA_028534135.1 Potos flavus
TGACAAAACAGCTTGCTAAAAATGCAGGTTCGAAACTAGTTGATATTTCACTGCAGTTTAAAAGCTCTTTCCAAGCTCAGATTAACACATTGATAATTGAAAACTATCTGGACACGTTATATGCTCTAGATATTAATCTGAGGCATTCACGAGTACCTATACCTTCAGACCTTTGCACTAGCTAAGCTGCCCTAAATCCTTTCTGGAAGGAGGCAGGGTTATGAATAAATCTATTGATTAAAATAAATTAAATGAATATAATGTTCCACATTTGTTGAGACAGCTTTCAATCTAGAGAGGATCTATTCCTCCTATCTAATCAGCCTCATTAAAGATGCGACTGCCCAAACCGGGTTTCTGAGAGCCATATACCCTGCAATAACCCAAATTATATGATTTCTTAGGGCAGTGTCGAAGAACTTCCAGATAATTTTACAAGAAAATGAGCTGAAGGCATTAACTTCATTTTGCTGTTGCTGTTTCCTGTGTGTAAAAAGATGGAATTTGTTTTTTCTGGAGAGATGTTTACCATAAGATGCTTCACTTACATTTGTTGTATGTGAACAGAAACATCTCCCAACTGCAGAATTTCAAACCAATATCCAACAAAGGAAGGGGCTGCTGTTGAAGGGAGCGTTCGTCATCAAATAAACTACCAAAGTCCTTGGCCTTTGTGAATGGCAATGGGCTTTCTGGGACTGACACCATTTTAGTGAGCACTGAGGGATGAGTTTGGGGACTTCCAGTACATGACTAAACTGGAGGTGTACAGTGGTCCTGAACACTGAATTGAATATGGCGTTTTCCTAGGTAGTTTGTTTAAAGTGAGTCTCTGGTGCTCATGACCATTGGGTGCAGATCTGATACACTTACGAGACCTGATGTGTTTTATGAGAAGATGTAACCAAACTGGCTTGTCTTTCTTCCTGCTCGACTTCTTTTTAAATCTTCTTTGTGCTGCTGCTTTTAGCTCATTCCTTTGCTTTAAAATTTATATGAACCATCGGCTTAGAATATGATTTTAGGGGCGCCTGGGTGGCTCAGTAGGTTAAGCGTCTTATTCTTGATTTCGGCTCAGGTCATGATCTCAGGGTCCTGAGATAGAGCCCTGCCCAAGGCTCTGTGCTCAGCAGGGAGTCTACTTGAGGTTCTCTCTCCCTCTCCTTCTGACCCTCTCCCCCCTCTCAAATAAATACATCTTTAAAGAGAAAAGAATATGATTTTAAATTTCAAAGAGGGACTTGGATTTGAAAACAGCCTCTTTTTTTTTTTTTTTTAATTTCCCCCACATTTGATCTGAGCGGTGATTGTATTAAATCAGGCCCTTATGGAAACACTGTCATTATACACTTCTCATAGTCCCTTGGGACAGGATTTAGAAACACAACACAGGCCTTTCTGATTAGGGTTCTGAGAACTCCCACTTGTTTGCGATGGTTTTGTTCGATTTGTACTAACTCCCAGCTAATGATCCTGTTTGAGAGTTAAAGAAGTCCTAACTAAAATTTTAAAGGAACTAGATGAAAAACATTAACAGCAAACATTAACATAACAAATAAATGTGTGTCCCCACCCCCAGCAGTGCACAATCCTTCAAACCCTCCTCCTTATTTTTCTACCCTTTTCCTTGATTTGACTTGCTATGTCCCTCTTCTGTCTCTCCTTACCCTCGGGGCCCTGGCCATTCCTCAGGGTGCTAGAATCTTCTATCTGCTTTTTTAAAAATCTTTCTCCCATGATCCTCCAGGACCTCAGTTCTATTCTGTCCTCCCACTAATTCTTCTGGAGTTTTCCATTGCCTAACCCCCCTGGGCTGCTCTTTCATGCCTTTCTTTATTTTCTTTGGCCTGAATTTTGGAGACTTCTTTTTTTTTTTTTTTTTGGCCTTCTTGTTCATTCCTCTGCTAGTCAGAAGCCACCTCTTCACCTTAGAGGTTCCCGCCCCCACCGAAAGCTGTTCAAATCTGGGCAAATCTTTCTCTAGAACTCTCAGAGCAGGAATTTCCTGATCTAGCAAAGCGAACACCAGAGCATAGCATCCAATGTTTCAGAAGGAATTGTTTTGGTTTAAGGATGGTAACCAAACATGGCCCTCTCTCCTACAAATTATGAAAAATAGACACATAACAGACAGATGGGAGATCAAAATGTTAGCTATTGGTAAATCTTGATATTTATTGATAAAGCTGAACTAGAGGCCCTGGCTTGAACTGTCATCAGAAACACCTTATGCTGTCCCTTCTGGTCACTGGCAGGGCAGGCAGCCGGGCAACCAAATGTTGAGAACCTTGAGAACCTTCCCTAAGTGTCTCACAGCGTGGAGAAAGGACAGATGTGGGTTTGCTGAGAAATCTTGTTTTCAACCTTGGCAATGCTCCTCGAATATTATTTCTTCTGTGAATGTTATGGTGAATGCAATTACACAGTTAATGCTGATGCCAGTCCCTAATTTATCCATTAGATCAAATCATGTGTAAGAATTAATTTGAATCTACCCTTTACCTAATACATCGATACAGTTTTATAAAATTCTGACTGAACACCTGGTAACTTTCTGAGCACCAGGGACATAAAAATGAATTGGACATGGACAACTTTGGCCAACATGGTACAGGTGCAGGAAAATTAATTATACATAATTATATGCAAAAATATTATGTAGGAGTCCTGTATGAAAAGTCCTCATGGGGGGAGGGCCGTCTTTGATGCTTTTATAAATACACTTAGGCAGGATAGATAGGTTTCATAACTCTTAAATCTTATAGAATCTGGAGGTTCCTTCTAGAGAATATAAAATTATGAATTCAAAATCAGTTTCAAAACTGAATATCTAGAATGAGAATAGAAACCGCGTCCCCCTGCCCTCAAATTATAAAGTCTTAGAGATGCAGGTCCCTTGTTTTTGAGATCTGTTGAAGCATTTTATAAGAAATGTTCCATATTTGTTACCTGCTTTCTTGTTCTACCAACATTCACAGTTTCCAATGACTCCCAGAACTCACAAGGAGTGTGCAAGTGGACCCTGAAACTTGTGTCAATGGCTTCAGAGTATATCTATTCTGTGGCAAATCTCCAGAGCTTGAGTGTTGATTGGACCGTACTTTCAAATAATAGAGGAGTAAGTTTGCAAAAAGGGGAGGGGCAGGGAAGAGTTCGATGCATGACCTGGGACAGCTTTTCATACTCCCACAGATTTTCAGGAAAAACTACAAAGATCACATTGGGTCCATTGTGTCTGTTTCTCATAGAAATAGGTGAAAAGTTACTTCTGCATCTTGGTGGGTGTGGGATCAAAACAGAGCTGAGGAGTGAATTGACTTGTAAATTATGTACATTGCAGTATCTTAAATGTCATAGTAGATCTTTGTTCGAACTATATTAGCCTCTAATATATAATAGTATATACACCAAAGTCTTCTAAAATATAACACATGATCATGTGTTATAAGAATTTGTATCTGGTATTGGATTAATTTGTGTGATACTCTATCTCAAAGTGAAAATATCTACACTCATATACTTTTTCCTGAAATCTTCTCATGGATTTCTGCCTTCACTTAATGGCACTGGTACCCATGCCATCCATCCAAACCAGAACCCAAAGCATCAAGTCTTATCCATCGCACTTATGATACTTCATGTTGCACCTTGTTCCCTTTTCCTTGTCTTGCCCAGTGACTGCCCTATTAAAAAGCCCTGCTGTCTGTTAAGGTGATGATTCATTGTTAAGACGATGAAGGGTGCATATGGTACACTGAATAATGTCCCTCCTCCCCCAACCCCCATCCCACCCCACCACACACATGGAAGATCCCTACATCCTATCTAGTCCCTGGAATCCATAAATATGTTACCTTACACAGCAAAAGGGATGTTACAGATGTGATGAAGGGTACAGATCTTAAGATAGGGAGACTCTCTTGGTTTTCTGTGTGGGTCCAGTGAAATCACAAGGGTCCTTATGAGAAGGAGGCGGTAGGATCAGATTAAAAAGAGAAGAAAATGTAACTCTGGAAACAGAAGGAAAAGGGAAGAGAGAGATTTTGGAGGTGCTACACTGCTGGTTTTGAAGATGGACGAAGAGGCCAGCGGGCAAAGAATGTCAACGGTTTCTAAAAGCTGACAAAAGCAACAAAATGGATTCTCCCTTAGAGTCTTCAGAAATAAAGCAGCTCCAACAACACTTTAATTTTAGCCTAGTAAGATTCATTTTGGACTTCTGACCTCCAGAACTGTAGAATAATGAATCTGTGTTGTTTTCAGCCACTATGTTTGTGGTAATCTGTTAAGGTGGCAATAAGAAAGTATTACAACGCCAATAATTCATTCTTTGCCATGGTGATCAAAACAGTCCATTCATCAGCCTGGAGTATTTAAAAAAATAGCTAACATTTAGAAAAAATATTTAAACTGATCACTAAAACCTTCGCTTTTCTTTCCTTTGGGACTTTCCTCTTCTCTTTGTGTTGGCCCAGAATTCCAGGAAGCAATACAGAACAAAGGGGTAAGCCAGTGCTGCTTTGAGACCCCAGGTGGCAGAGAATGGGGGATTCTGGCCCACTGGAGATGTGCTGTGGGTTTCCCAACATCTCAGCGGAAAACCTGAGAACATGAATCTATCGCTGTGATGACAGTCTTCCTGGGCCTGGGCCTTGGTGGTTATTCAGATAAGAAAGGCCATTTTCCTAATGCTGCCATATTTATACCAGGCTATATTCCTGTTCTTAGCTTCTCTGTGCCAGAACCCTTCAGCCCTGAAAGTCAGCCTTCCTTTCCCTAGCAGGGAGCCCCTTTTTTAGTTCCTCTTACTGCCAAGAGACCTCAGTTGTTATCATCCCAATCCATTAGCGATGTTGAAAGTCCATTTCATAAGAAACCAATCTCTTTCCTTCTAAGAAGGCCATTTGTTCCAGTGGAAGATTTCTTCAGTCCCTTATGAACAGTTCTCTACACTGGAGATATTGGAAAGAGAAAAAAGACCCATTTTCACCTTCCCTAGGAAATAGGTGCCCATCCCCCTTATTTTACACAGTTGCCTTAGAAAGACAGACAGCGAGTGACTAGGAGGCTAATTTTTAGTATATGGGAAGAAAGATCTTGACCCCTGCGGTTGCACACATAGAACGTCACAAGTGTTAGGATGCTGAGCTGCATCTTCCGGGAGAGAGGTAGATAGTACCTTCAGTTCTGATCACTTCTGTGACCTGAAGTCCTGTCATGGCCACGGTCCCCGTGTGTCATGGCTGTGCATATCTCCTCTGCCTTTAGAAACAGTGAACTGGTGGAATCCCCAGCTGATAAATACTCCAGTTTCTCCCTAAGAAGACAACTGCCAAGAGCTATATGTGAAATGATCTTGGCAATCTGAAAACTGACTTTTAAACTGTTCTTTTATTTACTGTTACCTTTTGTTTTCTTAGAAGCATATCAGCTGTCTGGGGTACCTTGATTCCTGTAAATATTCCCTGTCATTCTGGTTTATTTTTATTTTAAAGATATTTTAAGTCTGATCTTTAAGGACAAGAAAGAACAACACTATTTTTGTATTTTCACCAACATCTACCCTTGTCCTAAATTTTCTCTCCCAGGCTTTCATCTAGGCAAAAGTAAACAAAGACATAAATAAACAAAAGCTTTAACAATTTTAAGGAAATTTAATGAAAACATTCTGTCTTCCAGGCACTCTGCCAGGTGCCCGAAATAGAAAAATGAATTAAACTAAGTCCCTGTTCTAGAGAAGCTCCCAGTTCCATGGTAGAGAAAAGCATGTTAGCCCCGTAAAGTACATCATCCCTCAATCAATCTTTGAATTCCTACTTTGTACAAGTTTCTGTACTTTCAAAAATGAACTTGATGCGCATGAAGCCTACTCACAGATAGCTTAGAGTCTGGCATAGAGAGCAGCCTTTGAACTAATTTTTTACAAGTGTCATCAATGTCTCCAACGAAAACTGAAGCATTGTATGGAAATGTTTAAGAGGATCACCACTCCAGATCTGACAGGGAAAACAAACCTTAGTTTGGCAAGAGTGGGGGTAGGGTAGAGGAAGAGAGCTGAGAGAAGAATCTCAACATAGCATGGACAACAATCCTCGAGGCTAGGAAAGAGTATAAAGTGTTCTGAAAACAAACATGTCCTGAAAATATAAGACTCCAGTCCGTTCGGGGTGGAGTAGAAAGGGGTTGGTGAGGAAGGCTTGCCTGGTTTATGTTCTAAAATCTTAGGAGTAGATGAAATCTCCCAAGACTAAAGATATGTCAATATCAAGGATCTTTTTTTGATAACAAAATAATTGTACATGTTCACGTGTAATGCTTCGGGTACTGATTCACTCAATCCGTGCTTATTGGGTTCTCATTATGTGCCAGTTCTCTGGTAGGCACGGAGAATGAAAAGGTGAATAAGGCAGGGTCTCTACGCACATTACATAGTTCATATCAGGATGGAGGCAGCTACTGACGTGATAAAAACAGAGATAAGGAAACAATCCTATGTTCACACTATTTTAAAAGAAAGCACAATTCTTAGGCATCTATTCTGAGATTTCTGGCCCAAATCAAGTCTAAAAATAACAAGAGAGTGATAAATGGCTGTAGAACTCCAATCTGGTTATATGTCTGAGGCTGGGTAGGTTTTACAATTCCAAGTGCCCGAGTTCCTCTCTAGATCTAGTGGATTTCAATCTCTGGACGTGAGATGCAAGAATCTAGAAGTTTTAAAATCCACCCCCCCCCCCCCGGGATTCTGTGTTTGTTCTACAGATGGCACTTGGGAACTACTGAGGCCAAGCATGGTAACCAGTGAGGCCATGGTTACATTTTCCCAAATGGGTGCTGCATGCTGTTCATAGACGACACTTACAAAAGGGGTTCAGTGGTGTCATGGGTTGAAGAGTGTCCTCCCCACTCCCAAATTCATATATGAGTCCTAAAACCCAGCACCTCAGAATGTGACCTATGCAGAGATGGGGTCTTTACAGAGGTAATCAAGTTAGGATGGGCCCTAATCCAATATGACAAGGATCCTTGCAAGAAGGGAAATTCAGACACGGATACACAGGGAGAATACCTCGTGAACATGAAGACAGCCGTCTACAAGCCAAGGAGAGAGCTTGGAACAGAACCTTCCCTCAAAACCCTCGGAGGAAACTAAATACACCTTCTTCTTGGACTTCTGGCCTCCAGAACTGTGAGGCAGTAAATTTCTGTTGTTTAAACCACACAAAGGCAGCCGTAGCAAACTAAAATAAATGGTTAAATAAGTTTTGGAAATTCTGAGTGAAGTAGAGTTATACATTTTTCGTTTTTTTCCTACTGTGGGGCCCTCAGAAGCTCAGATATGCTAATGTATCCCAAGGTCCTCTGAGAGGTGACAGTGTGTGTGTGCCTCTTGTCCCAAATTTGATGACAGAATGCTTCTTATTTGTTGCAGAGTATTTCTTGAGGCTGGTGTTCTGTGGTTCTGATACAGGGAAGCATTGGGTTTGTCGCTCTTGGAGAAGTAGTCACGCTGTGAGTCTCACAATGGTAGCAAGATCAGCCTTGCGGAGTTTGGCTGCTTTTAGTAAATAAGTGGTGGTGAAATTTTTTTAATGCATTAGTTACAATCCATCACAATTCCTGGAAAAAAAAAATCAGTTCCAAAGGACCAACCTGCTGGAAGTTATCAGAAACTATCTTTCTTGATCCATGAATCCTTTGATTCTTGTTATTTTACATCAGTGACTCTGGAAGCAGCCTTTTTAAAGGAAAAAAGCCAAGAAGTACTTGGCTTATTAGTGGTCTCCCTTATCGGGAGTAGCTCAGGAAATGTAGGAGAAAAATATGCAAGGATGATTCTATCAAATTGGACACACCACCACACATTTGTCTTCCAAGCACTCCATTTATCCCTATTATTGTTCCTTCATACCTTGCCAAAACAGTGATCCATCTTTTTCGAAATGGAACATTGGGAGACAAACGGATCATTGTCATTGTCAGTGGTTAAAAAAGTAAGACTGTGAAACTTAACTTGCATATTTACATTATTAAACACACCCACGCACACAGAGTGAGGGAAACGTGCACGAGATGAACCCAGATTTTTAAAACTTTGGAAAAGTGCAGGACTTCAACTTCTTATCTGATCTGTTTCACATTATTTAAGGCTAGATTTAAACATACGGTGGTTTTAGACTTGATATTTGATCTACAGTTGTGACATGTTTGTGACTACTCCCGGTGAAAAGTTGATATCATGCAAACGAAACATTCATCAATCTTTGTTTCATATTCATCAGCCATTATTTGTAAATGTGATCCATCCTTCACAGCCCCTGCAGACCCAAGGATCTACCTCATTCAACATTTGCCTCCACCCTCAAGGGTTCCCTGTAACCAGTTCCCACCAAGCAAACCCACTGCCCACTTCGAACAGAAAGACCGCTTCTTTGGTTCTACTTCTGGAGTTTCAAACTTGGGGCTAAGTTGAAAAATCTATGTCTTTAACAGGCATCTCAGGTGAGTCTAATGATCAGCTAATTTTGAGACTCAAAACTACTCATTTGGCATTTGTCACTTATAGTCCCAACTGTTACTGAGACTGCCTTATCTGGGACCACCCTGGCCTTAATAGAATTACATTTTTTAAATATAAAAACTATGGAAAGTGATTTTCATGCTATTTTTCATCTCTCTAAGTGAGTTTTTTACTCTTTGTTGAAGTTGTTCTCTGTCTCTTCTGACCATTCTATTTTAGCAGAATATTCTTCTTGGTGTGCAAATTGTTATTCCTTGATCTGACTCCTGGGTCCCCTTGGGGTGTTCATTATTTTCACTGTTGACCCCTGGTTCTAATTGTCTGTGTTAGCACTGAGGAACCCTGAGTTGCAGGGACAGAGGGAGATCCAGCAATCCCTAACTGGCAAATTTACAAGAGGAAGCCATTTCCCCACAAAGTTGCAAGGTGGCTGGCTAGCCTCAACAGCAGAGAGACCAGAGCCCATCTGTCTGGCTCCATCCAAACTCCTCCAAAGCCAAGGAGACCAGCAGGTGGCCTCAGGATCATCCCCCAAGCTGGCACACTACCTTTAAAAGCTTCACAGACCCTTCCCTCCCAGGTTACACTCTCTCCAGTAAGCTTGGTGCTCTGTCTCTTTCCCCCAGTTCATCATTACTGGTGTATGGAAATCAGCTCATCACCAGCTTGCTCCAGCTGGACCCCCAGAAGTGGAAGGTCTGGCACACATCCTCCATGCCCCATCTAGCACCCTATCCCAAAGATGCTCTACTTTAGTTGGAAGTTGATTAGAATTAGAATAGGGGAAGTAGGCGAAGGAGTGGGAGGGTGGGTGCTCTGGCCATCTTTTTCCAAGAATACTCTCATTGTTACTGAACTTTCCATCTGTGTATGCCTGATTTCTCCAGCTAAGGGGCTTTGGTTAGGTCCGCTAAGCTCACCATGACTTACTTTCCATATTTTGAAAGCAGAGATAATAATAATTCCCACATAAAATTGGCATTTAAAGCACAACTACCACTATTGCACACTCTTTCTGTGCCAGGCACCTGGCTAAGTGGTCCACGTCCATTAACACCAGAAGAGATAATCCAGCTGATGCACTTAGCACATTGCCAGGCACACACGGGCGTTCCATCCATGCCAGTTGTCCTTTCTCTTCTGTCCTTGCTCTTAGCTGCTGACCTCGGTGAGGGTAGAAGCCATCTTGCATATTTCACGGCCCCCCTCTTCCCTCCGTACTTTGTATCTACCCTGCATAGAGGCACTCAATGTATTTGTTGGTTGACTAACTGAGTAGATCATACGCTTCCAAATGGCAATTTCCTATTTTCTCTACACTTGGTCAATTCAATTAATTTTACATGTTGCTAAAAGCCCTAGCTGAAAGTTCACTTCCTTTACAAAACCGCACGTAATCTCTCTCCCCTGATAGAATGTCATCCACACATTTTAGAGGTGATTTATCCTCAATTTTACCTAGTATACAAGTTATTTATGCATATGAACTATATCCTTGGCTAGAAGACACTCTTTTTCTGCTCTAAGTCAAGGACTATTCTATACCTGGAATTCCTTTTCTTAAAACCCTGCCCCTAAAACATGGGAGAATTATAATAAGAAACAAGAATTAGAGAAATCTTTTCTTCATTTTTGCGGGAGGAAAAGCTGTCAAACTGGCAATGGGTCATATGAATCCAGATAGTTTGCAAGTTAGAGGTAGACACGCAGAGAGAATATGGTAGAGCATCTTGGGTAAAGTGGGGGGTTGTCCCGCCATGGGCATCTTGTTCGCTCTTGCGAGTACTTTCTTACGTAAGTTTTTTCCCACACTAATGCTCATACACCCACCTACTCACATAAATTAGGATGTCCATTCCAATGGACTCAGCTTTTCTTTTTAAATGATTAATCAATATTTTAGTATTGACACTGCATATTTTACAAAATCTTTATCTTAGAGGTGTTTGTGTTTTGGAATACAGCTTCTTATGAGTTGGAACTGAGCCCTCATTTATAACCTGTAGTTACCCCAGCAGTCGGTGGTGGGGTTCTGTTTCATATAGCACACATAATTTCATTGCCTGGTGTGGGCTCTGCCCTGTGGCAGTCCTTGATTAGAAGAATGTAGAAGGTAGGCACGTGGGTATGGACATTTACACGGAAGGGTTTGAGTCCTGAAATACCACCTACACACCCTCTGGATCCACAGTGAGCTGGACATTCATCAAGCTTTTACTATATATTAACTATTATTACCAATCGGGAAGTAGAACACCTGGAAAATTTGCTCAAGTGCAGGCTATGGGAAGACATGATGCCTGTTTGGTTTAGTTTAAAACATTCCACACTGCCCAGCACGGGATCTTCTCCAAAGTGTTGTGGCTAATCTCTTCCTGAGTGTGAAGTTGTCAATGGAAGGCAGCTGCCCCATTGTGAAATTCATTTCTCAATCATCTTGCATCTAGGTGTGGTGATGTGATTTGCTCATTCCAATAGCATGTGAGCAGAAGGGGGTTAAAAAGGGGGAATCTCTTAAGCTTCTTTTTCCTTCTCTTGAATAAGTGCAGAGGGCTCTGAGGTTCCAGAAGATGGTGGGGACACGGGATGAGGGATTCTGACTTCCTAAATCCCATGAATCACTCTCACTACATCGTTTCTGTGAATGAAAATTAAACCTTAATGGTATTCAAATTCGACCACTGACATTTAGGGGTTTATTTATTGCATCAACTTGCATTGCTCTAAGACTGCTGTTCAGCAAATTCTTTGAAGAAATAAATGGGCTTATAACTAAAATACCCCTGGTACGATGTCACTTAGTACTTAATATGGATATATGATAAATCCATCGATCTTATTTCATCAATCTGTGGTCTCCAAAAGAAACAGTTATAGTCAATCAGAATTTGAAGTGGGTCAGTGAGATGGGGTAGCTCTGTAGCAATATCGCGGCTTTTTTTTTTTTTTTTTTTGTATTTTAAAAAATACATGAGACCCTTGTAAAAAAGAAGGAAGCAAACAAAGGGGCAGGGAAGCTCTTGTACATTCTTGGAGGGTTTCATCTTAGTAGACAACTAATAAATGAAATAGAAATCATTTGTATGTTTTCTGTTCAATCTATTGTGTATTTTATCTTTTTTTTAATATAGTTTATCTTTTTTTTAATATATGGGATTGTGAAATACAGCCAATAATTCCCTTACTGAACTAAAAGAGAATTAGAAAAACCTGCTAATAGCTTTTGTGTTTAGAAGTGTAATGTCTTCCTGTGACTTATTTTATGGGTGAAGTGTCTGGAATTGCTTATGAATACTGGATTATAGACTTTTTTTCCCCCCTTTTTCTTTGTTTAACTAAGAGAACTTAAACACGATATTTAAAAAAAAAACACACAACACATTTTTATCTCGTGGTAGAAATGTTAGCCACATTTCAATTCACTCTTAGGTTTCCCCTAAAAGGAATCACTTTTATGCATAACAATAGTCTTGTTTTTATAAGTGGTTGGTAATATCTACAAATGTGTAAGACATTCATTTTCCAGGAGCTCTTTTCTCCCTGGTAACACACCAGGAAATATCAGAGTGCTGTTATTTGAATTCTTTCTTGGGCTCTGACTCCCAGATGAATTGCAATTCAACTTCGCAGTCAAATGAGTAGCCATTTAAAGCTCAGGTGTGTATTTCCTAAGACCCTCTCAAAGGATATATAACTGCTTATGTCTTTCCTAAAGACAGCAAACTGAATTTTAATTGGATCTTGCCTCTCCCAAGAGATCATTATCCCTCTCCTCCAAGCCTATATATTATAAAGCTTCAGTATGAATTGGAACATGGAGCCTGTGTTTGGGTTCAATATTTAAAGTTGAAGTTATAGCAGCTGACACCTGAGTCATTCTAGCGACTCCCCAAGCAAAATTTTATTTAATATGAGTTCCTCAAAAGACAAAGACACACACATACACACACACGTATATAACTTGCATGTCAAAATTCCATAAACTTTCAGATTATGAAAAACAGTTTGTTTTCTCAGGAAATAAGTCTCAAATGGGACTAGTTCCAAGTTTTTCTTGTTTCAACCCTACCTTGACCTTGTCAGAGCGGAAAAAAAAAAAGAAAAGGCTGTGGAAAAGTTTATACATGTACTAAAGACCTGCTGACTCAGAACCGGACCCGGGAAAACCTCTTGTGGCTCAGAAAGAATCTTTCCATCCGAGGGACAGAGATGGTGTGAAAGATCATCGGATGCATGAGCACTCGTAGGGCTAGTCTCACTCCGATATTAGAACTTGACAAGACAATGCGTAAAAGGAAACCCAAAGATTTGTGGGGCTAATTCGCCAATACTAAATAACACAGTCATGCACTTCTTTGTTCCTTATAGTTTAAGAATCTGTGTAATTTTCCTGAGGTAAATCAGACTATGAAGACCAAGGTTGAAAATACCGTGAAAACACCCCAGAACAGGCTGAAGAGTGCAATTCATACTTAAAACTCTAAAGGGACAGTGTTATGGTCTTGCCTTATACCATGACAAAGTGGATCTTTGTGTATTATATATACTTAAGACTGTTCCCTCCGCCCCTGGAAAATTTAAGTGTATCTTTCTTCAGAATGTGAATGTTTTAGAAATCTGGACTTTTTCCCCTTGAATTTGTAGACAGAGACTTAGGTTGGCAACCAGAGTACCCGGGAAGAGGGCAATGCCTCTTAGCTTTTCTGAGATGTGGTTTCTTCAATTGTAACATTAGGGGGTTGAAGTAAGTGATCTATAGACCAGTTAGAGTTACAACATTTCATGGTTCTAAATTTCAAGTGGCTTTTTCTCTATTTATACATCTCAAGATTTCAGCATTTTTCTGCCATGATGTAAAAGAATATTTGGATTACACACTCAGAACACTTAGTCCTGGAATCTTAGACAGGCTTCAGTTTGTCCATTTACTTCTACTTAATTATCTCCCACTGATAATGGACTTCTTGCTTCTCCTCCTCCATTTTCTTTATCTCTCAGTGGTATCAACAGCTTCTCAGTTACTAGGCTCAAAACGCTGGACTTTTCCTCAATTGTTCATTCTCTTTTGTCCCTAACATTAAAACGATCACACAATTCTGTTGGGTGCACCTCTGTGAAGGTGAAGACTAGTTTTACAAACCAGAATTACAGAAATGCAGAATTGGAAGGGATTCTGTTTACTCATTCGCAGGTTTTATAAAATTGCTTTGAGGATCTGAAGAAATATATGTACATCTCCCCAGGGGGGAAAATACATATGTATATGTGTGTATATGTGTGTGTGTATATATATATTTTGAATGCCCGTATATATAGACACACATTTTGCATATACTTTCTAGGCATTCAAAGACTTCATGAAGGGGCGCCTGAGTGGCTCAGTGGGTTAAAGCCTCTGCCTTCAGCTCAGGTCATGATCTCAGGATCCTGGGATCGAGCCCCGCATTGGGCTCTCTGCTTGGCGGGGAGTCTGCTTCCCCCTCTCTCTCTGCCTGCTTCTCTGCTTACTTGTGATCTCTTTCTCTCTGTCAAATACATAAATAAAATCTTAAAAAACAAAACAAAACAAAAAAACACAAAGACTTCATGAAGTTTACCCATAGATCTCAAATTAAGAATCCCTTGAGTAGGCCAAATGTCCCCAAAGGCAAAATTTCACCCAAGAACAATCCTAGTAGATGGCTGAATAGATCTGCTTGAGTATTTCTAGCGAATGAATGAGCTTAGTCCATTTCGGAGCTTTCTCTTCCCCTGTTTGTAATGAAACTTTCATGGTTGGAAAATTTACTGGGGGTTAAAATCTGTTTGCCTGTAGTTTCCAGTTGATCCTAGGTCTTCAGTATCCAAAAATATCTCCCATATCCCTCCAAGTCTTTAATTTTCCATGTTAAATATTTATAGTTTTTTGTAATTATAAATATTACAATTTCTTTCTTTTATTGTGTGGCTTCCAGACTTTCTTGGTATCCCGTTCATCTTTTTCTAGACACTCTTTAGTGTTTTCATTTAGTTTTGTTTCCTTAAGATGAATAACATTCTTTACATGTAATTTGAATAACCAATGTCTTGGTTATTGGAAATTTGGTTTTTAAGAGCCTCCAATCATGACTGAAGTCTTGGCCCTGCTGTTTGCTAGCCGTTTTGGCCTAGTGCTGGTTACTCAACATTTTCTCCTCTGGAATAAAAAGGAATAGTTATCCTATCATTATAAGTTTGTTATCTTAGACATACTAGGTGCTCAATAAATGATAGATGTAATTTTTATTAATTCGGATTAAGACTATTTGGGATATTTTGGAGGTTACATCATAATTAAGGATGGACAATAAAAATCTCCAAAATAATTTTTTAAAGATTTATTTATTTATTTCAGAGAGAGAGAGAGAGAGAGAGAGAGAGAATGACCGAGAGGAGCAGAGGGAAAGGAAGAGAGAATCTCAAGCAGACTCAGTGCTGAGTGTGGAGCCCAGTGCAGGGCTTGATCCCAGCACCCTGAGATCCCAACCTGAGCAGAAACCAAGAGTTGGGTGCTTAACTGACTGTGCCACCACCGTGCCCCTCCAAAATATTTTTAACCAATATTAAACTTGGCCGACCCTACCCCCAAGCTGATATTTATTTTTTAATTTAAATGCAGAATTTCATAATTACTTAGTATTGCCAAATGTTAACATATTGGGTTTGGCCCACATGCCAGGCTTCTAAGATATTACTGAATCCTGATCCTGTCAGCCAATGTGTGACCTGTCCTTCTCTCAGTTTTGTGGTGTCTACTCAGTGCAGGACAGAGGACCACCTCAATAGCACATATTAGCCACTTCTCCCCAAGTTGATCTTAATTCATTAAACAACTTTCTGTCAGGATTGGTATTTGTCATGTACCTTGTGGACAACATGATACGCTTTGACTCCCCTGACCGAACCACCAAAATGCCCTCAAGAAACAAAGAAATAAACAAACAAAAAACGGTGTGGGAGGGAGAAAATGATATTAGTGTGGTATAAATTGTTCTGTATGAAGTCACCACGTCTCAGTCATTTATCTGAGTTCATTCCAAGTCCCCTAAGTCATAATAGAACTACGTGAAGAAGGCGGGGAATGTCCCTGATTTGTACAGAGCCAAACAGATTTTGAGGTGCTTCCCTAAAAGTACAACCGATCACTTCTTTGACTCATAGATCAGAGCGAAACCGGTTTCAAGGGCAAATAAAGGGACAAAACCTGTGCCTTCAAAGCGTGGGCCGGTTTTCTTGCAAATATGGCGGCTGTCTGTTCTTCCAGAGAAATTCATAGAACATGGTGGTGCAGCTCCTTGGACTCGCTAAGGAAAAACAGGGTAGCTAGATGTGAGCCTTCTCTTTTTGCCAGATGCTCTAATCCTCCCCAAGCTCAGGGACAGGGAGAAGGAGAAATAATAAACTAGCTATGCATCCTTTCCAAAAGATTTGCTGAACTGAAATTCTCTGAGAAGTTCAACAACCCTTATGAATGAAATTTTTAAAACAGTTTTTAAGATGAATTTTCCACACATCTTTTGGTGATTAAAAAAAGAAGAAAGAAAGAGAACTCAATGCTAATTCCCTTTGCATGAGCTCAGTCTATTTCGCTCTTGTCTCCAGCTGTTGCATGCGTTAGGGTGATATTTGGAAGGACAGCTCATTCCATTTGGAAGGTCGCGCTGGGGAGTGCGGAAGAGGAGAGGCAGAGATGCCAGACAGGCGGGCGAGCCAGCAGACATACGTGGACCAGGCTCAGTGAGCTCCTCTTACGGTTGGAGTGTCGATGCCTGAAATGGAATCCGAGGATCCGGCCTCGAGAGTGCAGGAGGACCGTGACCTCTCTGTGAACCTGGCCGTGAACTCTCCTCGAAAGTGCTTTTGCTCAAGGTCCCTGACACTCTGGAGGCCCTTTGCTTTGAATTTAGATTAATTGAGAGCTCTGTTAATCTAGTGCACTCAATTAATTGAGTGCACCTTCCCAACCCCTGCCATCTACAAATACAAGGAATTTTTAAATGTTTTCTTTTTATCAGAACCTGTCCTAAAGTTTTAAGGTACGTTAAGATGTAGGATATGAAAATTTTCACTTTCTTCAGAGGAAGATGCAATGGCCGATGAATATATCTCTCTTATCTTAACCTTAGCTTTTACTTAAAGCAAGTAACAAATGTCCAAAAAACATCTGGCTCTTATTTCCTGGATAAAATGCAGAATGAATTAAATTCTCCAAATACATAAACTTCTCCCTACAAATTAGCACATGGAATAAGGTGATGATCTTTTCATATAAGTGTTCAGTATACAAAAAGAATGACCCTCTTAAGAACACGTAAATAGTATCCTAGGACATAGCATGGAAGTAATTGGGCTCTCCAAAATCCCTCATTATCAGGAATGCCTTCCACTGTGGAAGAAATTGGCACTCTGAGTCTCTAGGGCTTCTTTGGAAAGGTGGTTCTTTTAGATCATCTATGCCATTTTTCTGAAAAAAACGGTACCTATCAAATTACGTGGCCTAGGGCCATGCTACCTTCCATTCCTAGGGCTCGGGGTCCTGATCTGAAAAATACAATGTGCTAATTTCCTACCTGGCATACTTGTGAATTTTAGAGACATCACATAGACGCACAGCTTCTGGAGCCGAGGATACACTTATCAAATGGCTGGCTGGCTCGTCTTCTAATTAAAAGACAGTTAGAAGCAATGTCTTTGCAGACGCCCTTGCCTCAGATAAATTCTGCGGCAGAAACCAACTGGGGGATCCCCCTTGAGTGAAGCTGTCTTGTAGTCAGTGCCTCTGGAACTTTAGCCATAAATTCCCCTTGAGTTGATCCCCTGCTGAATTCGTTATAAGCGGACTTCCATTAATTTTAAGAAATACCATTGATTGAATTTTAGAGATCATGGAAATCATTGATTCAAAGTGGTTTTCCTCCAGATCTTCTGGGATTTGTAAGGACTTCAGCCATTCCTAAATGTCACAAAGTAGTCTGGCAGTGAGTGATTTTATTTTATTTCATTTTTTAAAAGATTTTATTTATTTATTTGACAGAGAGAGAGAATGAGAGAGCACAAGCTGGGGGGAGCGGCAGATAGAGGGAGAAGCAGACTCCCCGCTGAGCATGGAACCTGGATTCAGGACTCAGTCCCAGGGTCTTGAGGTCATGACCTCAGCTGAAGGCAGACGCTTAACTGAATGAGCCACCCAGGTGCCCGTGAAGGGATTTTTGGCTCAGGACAGGCTACCAGAATCCAGGACATGGTTGGAAAGATGGGCCTACAGGAGATTGGCTGAGTTTGTTTTCTCCTGAGGTGGATGCCTTTGCTGATAACGTCTTCACAGACCACAGGGCAGTGAGTCATTACTGGCCTCATCCAATCTGCTTAGAAGATACGAATTAAATTTAAAACCCAGATATTTGAGGAAGGTCATCTCATGTTCCTTCAGGTTGCACACAACAGCAGCAACAAAAAGTGATGATAACATAGTGAGGTAGAGGAAGAGACCTAGGAAACAATATTCTTTAGCTTGGGTTTTCATTTATGGACATGAAGAAAAAAAAAAAAGATGCAGGAAACATTTTGAATTTTCACTTCTTCCCCCCAGCTCCTGTATCGGCCTCTTTGAGATTACAAAAATCAGCAGATTCCATTGCTGGGCTAAATGTTTTGAAGCAGTGATTCATTGACCATTTCCTCTCACTTGACATGTTTAACCAGACTAAATCAATACTTCTTAGAGGAGCAATGGCTTTGTAAAAAACAGCAACACAACTGGGTGACATGAAACACCTCGGGATAAAAGAATCCTGTAGACAAATTCCTTCTTTATTTCTTACCGGATCTGTGAATATCTTTGATTCAGACTCATAGGTGTGTGGCTATCTTGAGTTATTGAATTCATGAAGGTCAGAGCACAAAAGATTTTTTTTTTCATTCTTTAGTGCATTTACTTGCCAACCACATTGTCTTAAATGACACCCATGGAGACAAAGAATCTTAGTTTTAAACGAAGCGGAAGAGGTTGAAAATATAACTATGTCAAACATCCAAAGTGCCATCCCCCCCTTTTTCTTAATAAAGAGCACACTCAATTCCAGCATGTTTAGGGAACGGTGCCCTTGCTTAACAAATTGACGTCACACCAGCCCAGTGTCTGCTGCAAGGCTTTATTCCTGGCAGTTCAATGAGTGCGGTATTTCAACTGGAGAATGTGCAAGGAACACAAACAAAGGGTGTTTTTTTTTTTTTTAATTTTAATCCCTTCCGAGAAAACATGAAGGGACAATCACTTCTTCACGTGGATTGTCCCCTGGATTCAAAACTGTGCAACCAAAGATGGTTTTAGACGGACAGATGGCCCTGGCAGTTAAGAGGGATGGGGGTGGGAAAAGGAATAAATGAACACACTGTTTTCTGTATCAGCAAATAAAAGCGAAGGGGAAACAAAAGGAATGAGCCAGGCGCCCTTGAATCAGAGTACCTCTAAACATACCTTGACTTTCCTAATACAGGGAGATCTACTTCTCCGTTAGCCACGTGCACAGAGATGCCTGCCTGCCGGCCGTTGAACCTAAGGATGCTGCCGCTCCGAGAGGAACTGCGTTTTGGCCGCTGCGACTTGACAATGGTGCGCGTGATAACCAGTTAATAGACTGCTGAACGAGGCAGGGGACGTGCATCACACTCGTTTCCTTCGGCTTGAATCGCACATCTTGGACGGAGTTGGTCAAGTGCACAAGGCACGCAAAGACCTTGCTTCCCCTCTGGGCTGTGGGGGAAGAGCCGTGTACTGGGATGGCGCCCCCGGTGGGGAAAAATCCATTTGAACGCTGCTGGCTTGCTCCGTGGAGCTGGGCACTGTCAGCTTTTGTTTACTCCTTCTTACGCAAGAAGATCGCAGCTGTTTCTTTCCGTAAAAAGGAGGAGAAGAATATAGTAACCTACCTCACATTTTCCCCTCCTCCCAAATGTGTGGGGAGCTCAACAGCTGTCTTTGCAAATCCTGCCACTCAGGCTTGGAATGGCTCTCTGTGAGCAAGAGTGGAGTGGGGACGCTGAGATTGTTGGCTGGCTCGAGGTGGCAGGTGGGAATGAACCGTTCTCCTAATGGGCTCACGTGGTGTCCTCCTAAGGGGATTGACTCAGAAAGGGGGAAAAAAAGCATTTAAAGGAGGCGATGAAGGAAAGTTGAATACACACGTCTTGCATTTCATACAGATCCGAATGGCCATGAAACATGAATTCGCTGGCTGTTAGTGCTGGAAGGGATTTGAAAGGTCCTCTTGTCTAGGAGTTTTCAAATTACTTTTAGCAGCAGACTTTTTTTTTTTTTTTTTTTTTTTTTGGCCCGAATACATCTTAGCCCAGGAGTATCATGTCATAAATACCTACATAGGGAATACCTACATAGAACAAGCAGGCACATCAATGGAAAAAGCGGAATATAAGAAAAGCAGCTCTGATAACAAACGGACTCATCACTGGCAACACAGTAGGAGTGATGGGGACTGTGGCAAACCTTGGCTGGGCCTGGGGGTGCCAGCTGCCAGCCCCTGCCAGCATACTGCCACCTGTGCCAGGCGGGGGACTCATTCACCCATTCATTCCTTTAATTCATTCATTCATTTCTTAAGTCCTTACTATATACCATGTACGGTTTTAAGCATACATAAAATGGATAAGATCCCTGCTCTCAGAATGCTTATATTCTAGGGAAGGAGGCAGTTAACAAAAAAGGAAATGCATAAAAATGTATGTATTTGTAAGTAGTGAAACATCCCAAGAAGAAAAGTAAAGCAGGGTAAGGGATAGGGAATAACTGAGAAAGGAGGCATTAGAGAGAACTGTCTGGAAGGGACTTTTAAGGGAATACATTATAGCAGAGAATTAAATGATGGGAAGAAACAACCCATGTGCAGATCTGGGGGTGTAGTGGGGTGGGGAACATTCCAGGGAATAGAAAAGGAGAGTGTGGGCATTCTGAGGCAGGCTTTGCTTTCACCCACCACCCCTACTAACTAGCACCATTTGGAAGTCTATCCTGGTTCAGACTCTTCCGTGTACCTTAGATGAGAGACCGGAGAGGTGAGGAAGCTTGTCCAAAGTTACACGGGGAGACACTGGGACTGGAGCCCAGATATTTCAGCTTCCATCCAGTCCAGTGCTCTTTTTCCTAACAAGTGTGTGCACTCATCATTTTCTTCCATGCCCCAAGAGTGGAGTAGTCGTAATAGAACCGACATGACTAAGGCTTAAATGACTAATGAATAGCGACACAAAGGGTGTCAATTTCCAGTTGGGAATTCAAGGAAAATATCAAAATTTTCCTAGAACTCTGTCCTAATTCGCCTAGTTAGTTTCTACCCGTGGGGTATAATTCTAGGTTGTGTACAGCCTTAACATCTTTCCGTGCTTTTTGCAAATATGATTAATATTTAAGTCATTTACTCTTATCCAATAGGTTAAATCCCACAGCAACTGAAGAGTCTGGAATACAGGAAAAAAAAAAAAAATCCAAGTTACCGGTGAAGAGAACAAAAAAATATCACCTAAGTCTGACCAATTTCAAGAGACATGCTGATTTTTTTTAATATGCTCAAATTATCCAGTTATCTCACAACCCTAGTTCACTTTCCACTCAAAAGTTAGGTCAGCCAAGAGATGAAATACCAGTCTTTGATTATCTCTGGGTTCAGGGAACAGAATACAATAGTTTACTTCTGCTCAGTCAACCCATTGCTAGTTCTCCAATTAGCCCGACATCAACTTCAGGTAAAAAAGAATACTGACCTATCAGAATGGATAAAACTTCATGGCAGTGGTGGGCTCCTCTCCCTCCCACTTTCCTCCTCTGCCCGGGGTCACAGCCACAATCAGGCTGGCCTCTGTCTGTGTTAAAGGAACGTGAATTACAGATTGGCTCCAAGACAAAAATGCTTCTTCAGTCCTTGATAATAACGACCTACAACTTCTCTCTTCATTTCTTAAATACAAATAAAATTTTCCTTTCATTCATATTGTATTACAGAAGATACATACGGGTTGTATTTAGTTTTTCCTTCTAGTCGGTAGATGTGAAAGGCAGTGTCATGTCCCACTCATTGAAATCTTTTGAAATGCTGTTAGACTTCCCCGAATATTCTAGATAACATGAAAGGAAATCAATAGAGATCTTCCCAGGTGTAAGGAGTTTGACTAGCTAATGCGTCACTCATTTTGTTTAGCCAATTAGAAGGCAGTCGGTTGTTAGATATTGGTATGTTTCATTCTTAGGCATTTATATATGCTTCCGTGGCAGATTTTATTTAATAAACATCAATAACAATGGCAACACCCAAGGAGGAAAAACAATCTATAAAATTATAACCTAGGTTTCCTTTTTATTGAAAGTACAGTGGAAAATTATCTTGAGATAAGCATGGACCATATATGGGACATATGTCGGAAACGTTTGTTTTTTTTTTGTATCTGTGCTTTGGGATGATTTCAATTTATTTAAATCTCTGAATTATTTTATTAAGCATTTAATTTAGTGGATATCTACAGTGGGGGAGGTAGGAAAATGTGGGTATAATTTATACGGTTGCTTACAGTGTCCATAGAGATTGGACTAACCCATAGACTAACATAAGTGTCATCAAGTTTAAAATTTGTGTTATGAAAATTATAAAGGACTAAAATTACTAGAGAAGAGTTTATGGAAAATGAAGTTTGGATTGGGTCTGAAATCATAGGTTAGGATTTGGATTTGTGGGGAGAAAAGAAACCTGGCAGAGAGACAAGCATGACAAAGCCACAAGGCAGCAGCAAGCCTGCCCTGCACATGAAGGAAAGGGGTCGGCGGATGACAAGATCGGAGCACAGAGGATGCCTGACAGATACTAATAAGGCGTGCCCATATTGGGGAGAAACTTGGATCCCGGGAAGAGAAACTTG
>CM052897.1:24050450-24069960 GCA_028534135.1 Potos flavus
TTTTTTTTTTTTTTTTGCTCTATGTTCAAATTCACTGATATTTTCTTTTATAGTGTCTAATCTGTTATAAATCCATCTAGTGTAGGGGCGCCTGGGTGGCTCAGTGGGTTAAAGCCTCTGCCTTCGGCTCAGGTCATGATCTCAGGGTCCTGGGATAGAGCCCTGCATCGGGCTCTCTGCTCAGCAGGGAGCTGCTTCCACCTCTCCCTCTGCCTGCCTCTCTGCCTACTTGTGATCTCTCTCTCTCTGTCAAAAGAAAAAAAAAAAAATCCATCTAGTGTATTTTTTACATCTGATATTATAGTTTTCTTTTCTAGGAGTTCCATTTCGGTATTTTTATATCTTTGAAATTTCTATCATGCTCATCTTAACATATAAAGAAAATCTATACTAGACATTTTTACATACTTGCCTGCTGGTTCCAGCATCTTTGTAATTTTGAGGTGTTTTTGTATTCTTTGATTTGTTCCTGGATTTATGAATTGTGTTTTTGAATTAATATTAGATTATTTTTTTTTCCTGGAACATGGTTAAATTACTTGGAAGCAATTAAGTTACCTATAAGCTTTGTTAGAGTGGGTCTAGAGCAGTCTTTAAGCTAGGGCTAATTTGCCCCGTTACTGAGATAGTACCCCCCTGATTATTCTACCCAACGTTCACTGAATTATGAAGTATTTTCATTCTTGCTTTTAGGATAACAAACTAACCCCAGCCCTGTGTGAGCTTAAGGGTTTTGCCACCTACCCTTTCTGGTATTTACTTCCCCAGTCTCGGGTAGTTGCCTCCCCTGAATGTGCAGATCATAACTCAGCCGATAATGTGAGGAAAACCTACTCTGTATCTCTAGAGTGCAACTTTCCTATGCACAACTTTCTTCTTTTTGCTACTTACCCCTCAGAGTCTAGCCTCCTTGTCTCTCTAAACTTCTATCTCTATCTCCTCAACTTATCAAGTCTGATGGGCTATATTTGGGTCTTCTCTTTCCTGGGCTACAGCTGGAAACTTCCTATATACCAGTCAGCTGGTGAAATCACAGGGCTTTTAGGATGAACAACTTTCCTGATTTAGTCAGGACTATTCCAGTTTTAGCACTGAAAGTCGAATGTTCTGGGAAACCTCTAAGTTCTAGGCAAAGAAAGACGATTGGTCACTCCTAGTCACATTGTTGCTTTCCTTATTTGGGGGATCATAGTCCTGTACTAACTTTGGGTCAATATCTGAAAACTGCGGGACACATATACACATTTCAATATTCTAATTGTTTCAAGTTGTTCCTGTTGTTCTGTTTTGGTCAGAAGAGGAAACCCTGATTTATTTTTGGGTTCATTTATTCTTTTATGTGAAAAGTTAGAGAGAACAAAAATAAAATTGGGGAGACCAGTTGAGACCTATATTATTGTGGTCTTAGATGATGATGGCCTAGACACAAATGGTAATATATGTGATGGCCATAGGTGGAAGGAGTTGAGATATATTTGAGAAATGTGTTGAACAGGACAAGGTCCTAAAACAATTGATGAAATACTTTTTCTAAACTTACTTTGATATTCCAAATAATTATGAACCCAATTACTGTGATTCAGTATATATTCTTGGATCTTGCCCACAAGGGTTCATGGATAAGATCCCTAGATCGAGGGCCCAAGCTCATTGGGCAGAGAATCTGGTAGTTGGTGAGAAACTTGGCAGGAAGGAGTCAGTAATTCATAGAGGATGTGGAGTAAGAGGTTGCATTTCAGGGCATAGTGGCTGAATATTTGGGTCTCTCCCTGCAATGGAAATTCCCATTCAGTTTGTAGTTACCAGAAGGGAAGAGGAAGTTACTTATGTGTCTAGGCCCAGTGGGCCATGTTTTTTGACATCTGATATGTTTTTTGACATCTGATATGTTCACAGCTACTCAGGCACAAAGTCCCTGCTAATCCTTATGCAGAAAGCTGGGCATCATCAAACTTTACCCAGGATCCAGGAAAAAAAATTATTTACACCCTTCATGTTTTCTTTCACATACTTCATCAAGATTCAGATGCTCTAATTAACTGAATGCAGACTGACTTTTTGGGAATAGAGAAGAGCCATAGCCTAAGAAACACCCATATGGGAATATCTCTTGGGGTAACACAAGATTACATATAAGTCTAACCTCTGTGGAAATGCCTCACAGGAAGGCCAAACAAATTCAACTGGCCGATGTCCGATCTTTCCTGAGTGAGCAGAGGAAAAATATGTGGGGATTTGATGTCTGAGATAGGGAAAAAGTCAAATCAAGGGAGACAAGGGAAAAGAGATGAGTCTATCAGGGGTTTTCATCCTCAGCTGAAAGTGACCAAAGAGAGAGAGAAAAGGTGACCAAAACATTTTTGTCACACTTGGTTGTGAATAGATATTTTTGTTATGTTTTATAAAAATAAATCTCTCTTATAAGTCAACTTTGTGCTCAGGTGATTCATATATTTGTGTTAACAAATAGCTTTTCAGTGGCAGAAATCTGGAAAAATGGCATAGAACAGGTCTCTCCACAGAAAATCCTAGAGAACAAGAGACTGAAATAAGCAAACCATTAGAATATAAGATCTTTCAGGGAAGGGACCATGTCTGATATATTCAACTAATTGCCAACACTCATCCCTCCTGCCTACACATGGTAGGTGTTCAGCAAATATTTATTGAATAAAAGCTAAATTTGGGGACATAAAAACATTGCCTGGACAAGTGAATTTGGAAATGTTATATCCAATACCCTCTTTTTTTGTAAATTCACAACACATATTAACCTGACAAAGATTCCTAAAAGACCTACAGTAAGAAAACCTATTTATTTTTTTGAGTAAACTAGTTTTTCACCAATATCTTTGACTATGGAACTATTGTTTTAGGGAATATCTGTTAGAAACCTGCAGAAATTCTGCTATAATCCAATGTATGTTGAGGAGGCAAAGCTGATTGTAAAGATAAGAATTTGAAGAGATAACTGTGACGTCACATCGCACCCTTGTTACCTTGTTATTGAATCCATACCACAAAAATACTTCATGTATTCAAGTTAAACTGGTTTATTGTCTGAGCCGGACTTGGTAGGTAACAAGTAGAAAACAATTTTTATTTTTCTTCTGCCGCCTCGAACCTGATATTTACCTCCAACCCCCAAATACTACTAATCGATATAACTCTGGAAAGTTCTCCATTGGCTTTTCTGGTTACCAACAGGTAATAAATTAAAACAAAATGAATCCCTCAAACCCCACTTTTTTCCAAGGTAGTGAAAAATCTGGTGCAGTAGAAAGTCTAATCCACATGAACGTTAGCTATCTCCTCCCACCGCTCTGTTATCACTCATATTATATCACTCGTGGGACTAGGAGAAGGGGCTAGGTTGATTTTCTTACTTTTTTCTCTTTATATGGTTGCTGTCTTCCCTAGCTGTGATTTCTGTTCTCTCCAGAGACAGGGAAAGTTGGTCAAGCAAGGTGAAGATGGAAAGGTGGAATAAAGTTCACTCGTGTTATTATAATCTGTCATGATCCTCTGAATCGTGAACATCCCAATTGACTTTGCTCTCATGGAACATTTGGTGAGTCTCTCTTTTGAAGATACCTCCCTTTGTCTACATTGTAGGGCATTTCTCAGTCACTGTTCCACTGACTGCATTATGCCTTCTCAGCCTAGCCAGTTATGACCTCTGCATTCTCTTGGCTTCTAGTGGTACATGCCCACTAATGGGGTCATATCACCCTTTCAGACAATTTCTTCTAAGATGACCCAATCTACCATTCCTACGTAGGCTCCCACCAAATTCTGGAAGTGCTAATTATTCCCAATATATCTTGGTCCTGGACCACAGAAAAGAGTAGTTCAGGTCATAATCCCTGTGTTTCTAAATATGAGTCAGACATCAGTTCCTATGTCTCTTAAAGTCCCAAAGACATATATCAAGCTCTCCAAGTAGTTCCATTGACATCTCTCTTTTTTGGTTTGTGTTAAGGAAGAAACACATCTACTGGCATTGAGAATGAGGATGGGGGCACTTGCTAAATTGATTATGGCTTCCGAATAATCTTCAGTGTCAGCTTCTTTAAAGTTGCACTTGATAGGTTGGAGACGGCCAATGTGATAACATGGGTAGAACCACTTCCATAACCTCTTAGCAGGTCCCTTCATACGTAAGCTACCACCTAGCTTTGTGAGGCTCCTTGGCACCAACTTTATTGGGCCTCTTCTGAAACACCTAGACAAGAGAAAATGCCCCATTTAATAAATGCCCCGTCTTCCCATTGCAGATGACTAAATATACTCAATCCACGCTAATATCTCTTATGAGAAATAAGCAAGAGGAACTAAAGCTGAAATAAGAACCAGCCAGGAGACTTAATCATGCTTTTTTTTTTTTTTATAATGCATAAAGCCTACAAAATAAGAAAGAAAAAAATGGAAGGTATTAATTTTATGCACCAATTATGAGCTTCATATGGTGAGTTTTACAGCCATTAGAATGTGGACAGAGATTGAATTTCACTTGTAAAAACTCACTTTGCTCTACTGCTCAGTTCATGACCATCAGGCAACAAATTAATTTCCCCTATAAATACTTATCTATGCTGGGCTTGCTCTCGTCCTATGGCTTTTATTTGTGTTTGACATTTACAGCAATACCTTTGTTTGCCTAGCCATCTCCTGTTGTCAACACTGGTTCCAAGTGAGCCCAAAGCTATTAAGGCCACCAGAAATGCTACTAGAGTGAGGAGTCCCAGTTAAAAAAAAGAAAAGACAGTTCATGTGGAATGTCGACTCTCTGACCCACATTCAGGCATCTCACCTTCAGGTAGAAGAGACATGGAAAGTACATTGCCCAGACAGCGGTATGGTTGGCTTTGCCTACTCAGTGCTTCTTTATAAGTTGATTAGGTTCCATTATTTAAAAACCAAGAGCTTTAAGGACATAATTCTAACTGTTTCATTTCTTTTGAAAGCTCAGCTATTCAGGCAATAATGGCCTATGTCCCTCCATGGCAGGCGGCTGAGGCTGGGTGGCAGCAGACTGCTTTAGAGCAAACCTGCACTTCCCAGTTGGCCCACAAGCCTCGGCCACTGGTGTTCTTGCCTGGCCCCTACAGACAGAGTTGTAGACTCCTACTATTGTCCAAGCTTGGAAAAATCTTTCAAATCTTAGCCCCTTGCATTTTCAAAGGTAGGCAACTCCAACTTACCCCAAAGAGCCTTCTTTGATCTGAACGGCTAAAACAATCCCTTAACCCCCGGATTGTTTAAAAGGTTATTTGATTTCTCTCTTCCATTCTCTGCCAGCCCATTCTCCCCCCAGAGAGTTTGTTGTGTTCTTTTGCTTTAAAAAGGAAAACAAAGTGTGACTACACATCTATTCTCCAAGACCATAGCTCTTTGAGGCTGAGAGCCAGATGCTTGATTTGTTTTCCGTCCAGAGATGTACATACAGAAAAAGTCACTGACACAAGGCCATTCTGCCTTTGACCTTCCTAGGGCTGAATGCACAGCTAGTCAACACTGGAGCTGAAAATAGAACCCAGGACTTTCAAATCATTGTTCTGCTCGCTGGGCCGTGCTTCCTCCCATAAGAACTTGGTTAAACAACGTCCTGTTTTGCAAAAGCAGAAATCATAATATACTATGAGAAACTAGACACGGAAGAAACACAGGCCTCACTCTTGGGAAAGACAGCACAGTAGGATAAAAGGAGTGTGAATTCATTTCTAGCACTGCAGCTTATAGATTGGATGCGCTCAAGAAATGTGTGTTGACTCATCTTCTTTGTAACATGTGGCATTTTGAATAAGGAGTTCTCGCTGAGTGCCAAGAATGTGTTTGCTTGACAACCCATGGAAAGGAAATTGAGGACATTAGAAAGGTTATCATGGAAATGAGTGAACGGGTCTATAAAAATGGTCAGGGACTTGGAGTCTGGGTGTGACTTTTCAGCATAAAGTACAAGTGTCATGGGGAGGAAACTGAGGTCTGGTAACACTGTGATTCTTAGCCTGGTGTGTATGTGTGGCCCGTGGAGAGCACAGAAAGCAGATCTGAACAATAGGAGGGTTAGGAGTGGTTGACACTTTCCCAAGCTCCCAGGAAAAGTGCAGAACTCTCTCTCCCGTGCCACCATTGTGCAGCGGGCCCACCTGTCTTAGGGTCATCACACTGCTTTGGTTTTCAGTGAGCTCCCCGAGGGCAGGACCTGTGCCTAGCACACAGCCCGTCCCAGGAGGCAGCAAAGCTGAGCCTAGAATCAGACTTTCTGAGTTTGAGTCTTGGCTCTACAGTCCCTCAGCTGCGAGATTTTGGGTAAGTGACTTTCCTCTCTGTGTCTCAATTTTCTCATTTGTAGAACAGAGATAGTAATAATAGCTCTTACATCAAACCATCATTATGGAAATTAAGTGAGTTACTACTTGTGAAGTTGTTAGAATGATACTTGGTACATAACATGCATTCATGAAGTGCTAGTTATTAGAGGCCAACTGTACATCATCTATGAATGGTTAGTCTAGCTAACAATACAGGATAGTTAGAATACACCGGGTGTCCCTTGAAAAAAAAAAAAAAAAAGACTACACCGGGTGACTTAAGCACTTTGCGTGGATTACCCCATGCAGTTCTAAAAACAGGCCCATGACACAGCTACTCCTGTTGCCCCATATTATAGATGAGGCACTGAGGCACAGAAGGGTTGACTAACTTACTCAAGGCCACACAGCTGGTGAGTGACAGAGGAAAGATTTGAAACTGTATGGTCTGATATCACATCTTTCACCAGCATTCTGCCAATGAAGTATATATTTCCTGGGAGCCACACTTAGGTAAAATCTGCTTTATGATGTTCTTGTTCTTACAAGGCTCAAATATAATCATTTATTGACACTTTGAAGGTAGAAAAAAAAAGTATGTGAGATGATGGTGATGACTAATAAACACATGAGAAATCCAGCGCTTATTAGCCTCATTTAGCATATCAAAAGGTGTTAAAAATAATAATTAGCCTTAGGAACTAAAGAACAAGTAAAACCAGTCATCTTGACACACCAAATGCAATTTGATATGCAAGCGTCATGCTCTCAGGATAACAGCCATTGAATAAATTAACAAAAGTGCTTGTTGGGAACTGGAGCACCGTGATCTTTTGCTTGTTTCTTCACTAAAACATACTTAGTTATGATATCTTTTACTTACTTACATTCTTCATCTCTGAATAGTTTCCTCAGCTCTAAACAGGAGGAGAAATGATGAGATTATTTTTCTCTTCTCCAAAATGCTTGGAACATTCTGGTGTCATGGAAAGCAAACCAAACTTGAGGTTGAAAGATAAGGTTTCTGGCTCTGACTTCATTATCAAGTAACTCCCTCTAGAATCCAAAGCAAATCTCCCAGGTTTCCTCGGCTTCCAGTTTCTCTGTCTAAAAGCAGAGCTTTGGAAGCCACTGATTGTAAAATTCCTATACCTTTAACAATCTTTGGTTTTCCTCCTGGGAATTTTTATTACAGGGCATACTTTTCCCCATCTCCCACACATCTATTCTGACCTTTCTAGAATCAGAGTATTTTACAATTAAAACACACGTTAAATTTAATCTTTTCTATTCCCCCTCCCCTTTTTTTCTTCCTCCTCTTCTTTTTCTTCTTCCTCTTCCCCCTCTCCTTCTTCTTTACCTTCCTCTCCTCCTCCTTCTTCTTCTTCCCTGAAATACTTTCACTGAACTAACAGTTTATCTTAGATGTAAGGCAAAAAACAAAACCCAAACCAAAAGAATGTAACATCCACCACCACAAACAATAGCTAAAGCTATTCCAAAGACTTGGTTGACATGTGAATGAACCTGTGCGCTGAAAATAGAGAAAGAGCACTCAAAGTATCATTATTGCTTCATTTCTTTAAGGTTCAGGCCCTCTTCCAGGAAATGCATTGTATTTTCTCTCTAGTGGCTGTGATCCCTGTGTCCCCCCTACCCTTGATGACAGCACCCTATCAGGGACAAAACAATTTTAAACACTAAAATGTCCCAGGGCATCTGATTCTGCAATCATCTGCATGTACCAGTGACTAATCTGTGTAAAGCCAAGTCATTTCTTTGCAGTCAGCTGAGAATACCAACGAGCCCTCCTTTACTCCAGGCATATGCAAGTGGGAGAACAGCTGTTCTTTGTTTCAGGAAAGGATGGGGCAAAGGTTAGCTCATGGGTAGAGTTTCCTGTTTGTAATGTCTGAAACCAAGGGAGGTGCCAACAGTTTGGAAGCTTTTATTGAAGGGGAGATAGTTCTTGCAGAGGTAAAATTACGATGAAAGTAAAATTCCTTCCCCAGTTGATGTCTCGGTACTGCACACGTGCAGAAACTAATCATACAATTTCCCTGCTACCATCCTTCCAAGGCTCCTCTTTCCTTGCCGGATAAAGTCCAAACCCTTCAGCACTGTCTAATCTCAGAATTATTTGCAGTTCTATGAACTCGCCTTGTTCCTTTGTGCTTGGGATGGCTTTCCCACATGTTCACCTGGACAACCCACCTGCTAAGATTGAGCGAGGGTCTCATTTCCCCATGGAAGCTTCTGGTAGCTCATCAGTTAGGATAAGAGCCTCTTCCTTGTGGTTTCAAAGCATCCCATGTGTCCCTCTCTCTCCAAGGGTTTCTCAAATCTGGCTGCACAATGGAATCACTGGAAAAGCTATCAAATAAGCCAATACCCCAGCCCTGCTCAGGGAGCTTCTTCACACTGGGTTGGGGTCAGGCTTCTCCATTTAGTATAATCAGGCAATTCTAATGTGCAGCCAATGTTGTGAACCACTGATTTATCATAAACATTATGACATATTGTATTAAAAGTCTTGTTGAACTCCCTCCAGATTAAGTTTCTTGGGGACCGGAATTATTTTATAGTGGCATGATTAGCCTCTGAACTTTAAAAAACATCAAATACTGGCAGTGCTCCCTAAGTAGTGTATGAGGAATGAATGAGTGAATAACACATACACATCCCAACTTTCTACCCACCGATGTTGCGAAGCTCACTAATGCTCATGCAATTGTTTAGCTTAAGACATGTAGAAAACAGAAGAATCAATGTGGATCCCAGGTGTTTGGCGACAAAGGGTGTAGTTTAAGAGAAGTGTCTGAGAAAACAAAATTAGGCCTAACAGAAAACCTGCCACATTTTGAACTAACTAAGAGCAGCTATGAAAAAAACAGAACCATGAAATCTGACCCAGGCAGGAACTTCGAGAGAAACTCATGCAAGAGATTTGGGGGCTGGAGATCAGGAGATCAGGAAGGGATTAACTTCTACCTACACAGGATAGAAATACAAGGTACGTGGAGACTGTCCAGAAGAGACCTAGCTTTCCCTTAAGACTTAGGATCCAAGGCCTTAGTTAAGGTGTCCTAGCAGCTGGAGAAGGAATCAGTAGAGTGGGGGTCAAGTTTGAGCAACACTAGAATATGTTATACTGTAAATATTGTTCTACAAATCTATATTTTGTGGGTCATAGTATGTGCTAAATGCTTCACATGTTAACCCATCTAATGCTCAGGCTTAGGCATATGAAGTAGGCTTCGTTATCACCAGTTTTACAGATGAAAACACGGAGGTTTAGGGCAGTTGGATAAGAGTCCCAAGCTACTTATAATGTAAGTAGTAAATGTCACCTTCTAAATGGCCCGTGAGTATCACTGACCTGATGAACTCTCCCCCATGGAAGAGAGATTAGAGAAAATGGAAGGATGGGCTGGAATTCCAGGTTCTCAATCCAAGAATAGGGCTTTCCCCATCAAGTCCTGCCAGGGGGCTAGAAGACAGCAGGTGAAGAAACCTCTTATTGATGGTTGCCTCAAGTGTTTTGATTTTAGAAAGCTCCAACTTGTTTAGGCCCCGGACCACTAAGTAGCCTTGAAAGGTGAGCCCACAAAGCTCTCCACTTCTGGATTCCTCGTGAATGTATTTGCTGGAGGCACATGCTCTTTCTCAGAGGAGGAAAGATGGACAAGAACACTTAGAATTCAACAATTGTACAAGATGGAAGAGGGCTTGGTATAAAGTTTGGACTGTGGGGGCACCTGTGTGGCTCCATCAGTTAAATGTCTGACTCTTGATTTCAGTTCAGGTCATGATCGTGGGGTTGTGAGATCAAGCCCCATGTTGCGCTCAAGGCCTGGTCATGGAGTCTGCTTAAGACTCTCTCTCTCCTTCTCCCTTAACCCCTCCGCCCTCTAAAAAAAAAGTTTGGACTGTGTGTATGTGTTTTTTTTTTTAATGAGTTATCAATGTATTGCTTTCATAATATGAGAATTGGTTATACTCCATATAATGTGTCATCAAAATTTTAGTTTCGAAATATTTGGTTTGCCATTTTAAGGGAATTCCCTTCCTCTGAATCTCTCTTTTAACTGTTGACAGTCTATGTTCAGGCAGGCTTCTCTCTTATCTTAATAAACATTTAGTTTCTAAAACAAGGTCTGACCTTAACTATTAGTCTCACCAATCAGGTTAGTCTGTCTGTGTTATAGTGTGATGATGATGCCTGCAGATATGTGTTCACTAAAATCAACTTCCCTGATCAATCAACTGTGATGACTAGTCTGTCTGAATTAGTTCCTGTAGTCACAGCCTTCATGCCAAGCACGTTGGAGCTACTG
Organism: Potos flavus; assembly: GCA_028534135.1. Lineage (NCBI taxonomy): Eukaryota > Metazoa > Chordata > Mammalia > Carnivora > Procyonidae > Potos > Potos flavus. The sequence continues at coordinate 24,061,102 of CM052897.1, forward strand.
GCCTTTCCCCCAACCCTGTATGCAATTCCTGTCTGTGGACACTATAATCACCCCGCTGGAAGAGATGCTTGCTTGGCCGTATGCCAGGAGTAAGATGGAGTTGGGACATTTCCTTGACTCATTGGGAAATAACCCGGGTTTAAAACTTAGTTGAATCTCGGTTCAAATCCTCGTTCTGCCATTTGCAAACACTTCCAGGGCCAAGAAGTGCTCAGCAAATGTTGATTTCTTTCCTTATCTCCTTTTGTTGAGACACAGTGCACTCTTTTTCCAGTGGATCATTTCTGTGATGCAATCATATGTATGTTCAGTCAATCACACCCACACAAGAAGCACACGATTACAGATTTTACTCTCTGCTGCCCTTGGTTTGTTTTCAAGAAGCCAGGATTTCACAAACAACTCATGAGCAGTCTGTATTTCACGGCAATTTATTATCTCACCTTTCTCCAGAATGTGGATGTTCTATTACCCCTGGCTTTCTGACTTGTGGAAAAAATATATTCTTTCTTGCTCCTTCTGTGTGTTCTGATAACGAATTCAGATGGGCATTTTCTCAATAATAAAAGAGAAGATGACTGTCACCAGCATTTATAACTGACCTTATTTCAGGATTCAGTTGGGCAACTCTTACCACACTTGCCAGAGAGAGGCAGTGTGTGTCAGTGTGAGATCTCTCTAGAGGCAGTCAAAGCAAATGGTAGTCCCTGACCTGGGGCACGTTCACTCATCTTCTCTGGTCTTGGGTTGGTTCCTCTCTGTGAAGAGCAGACTGTGCCCCATGGCATTTCAAGTCCATTCCTCCTCTCAGATAGCTGAGTCTACTTCTTGCTTATTTATAAGAAAACACATTGACTTGCCCGAAGATAAAGAGACATTAAATGGCAAATATTTAACAAGAGAACTGGTCTTTCTCAACTCTCTCTCTCTTTTATGTCTAGGTTATAAAATTATTATAGTGATTACTTTTTCATCACCCACCTAATCCCATAAAACACTTCTCACTATATAAATGCACATGGCCTATTTTCCTGTAGCAATTACTCATTTTGCCCATGGGAACTGGGTCTTTGCTAAAGGCTGGTAAGGGAGGGTGCCAGGTCTTTCCTAGCAGACTTTATTTTTCTTTCTGGGCAAAGGTTTACTGTGGCTGAAACCAACACAGCATCATTATTGTCTTCCCCTAAGGGAGAATTACCAACTACAGTTTAGGTGCTCCAAACCCTAGAGACCTGTGTCATGGGGACGGGGGAGAAGCAAAGTAACATTTACGAGTAGGAATAAATGAGACATAGTAGATTCTCTTTATTGCACTTCTCATATATTTCTCAGTGTTAACTAGAAGATTCTATATAGTGATCTCATTTCTTCTCTTTAAACTCATGGCCACCCTTTAGAGCAAGGCCACACTTCTTTTATGACTGAGAGCATGGAGGCTCAGAGATGTTAATAAATTTCCCACGGTCACCCAGGTCTCTGGATAACAAAGCCTGTGTTAATTTATTAGCACGGTCTCTGTCAGGAGCAGGTAAAGAGAAAATTGTTTTGGGATGTGGAGAAACCCTAAAACGACCAGCACTGCTGAAGCCACCCTGCCGAAATGGTATATTCTGTAGCTCAAAGCTTCAGAAAGGGACCTCGTGAACCTGGAAATGACTATGGAAAGATTTGACACTCTTATGTCAAGTGGGTTTTGAATCCTTTTCCCTAGGAGAGTACAGAAGACGGACATAAATTTGGATGTAATACTCGTGGATACTACTGATGGATCTCATTATGCTCCTGAGTCTGTGCCAAAAATCTCACTTGCTTATTTGCCTAGACAATGCCCCAGGAGATGGTGATTACTCTCCTACATAGACATGCATACTGAGAATTATAGAGAGGTGTCACTTACCCAAGTGACATGACTTGGAAGGATTGGATCCAAGTCTATCTATATCTAAAGCAAATTGCCGCTATTGACTACTCAGTAGGGCCTCTGCACTAAAGGGAAGAATGAAACTCAAGGAGTCCTGTTCTCCCTCCTTCCGCTGGGTCTGTGCTTCCATATGGTAACTTGAACTTGTGAGAATCACTATTGTGAATACAGAATGTCCACAACTGACGGTAGCAATTATAGGGAAGATCAGCGCTGTAAGTTTTCACTGTACTTACATTCATTAAAAATAGAAATTAAAGAGGAAGAAGCCAAAGGGGAAAATCCCTGTCCCAAATGAGGTCATTCGAACAATAGAACAATCTTGCTAATTATTTAGAGGGAACAGAACTGATTAGATATCAGAAATAGAACTATAAAGAGGCCTTCTCCAAAAGCTGCCTCCCTTACAGCATTTCCCTGAAAGATCACTTATTGTTTACTTGAATAGTTTCAAAAATAATAAGGGATAACAAGATCTGCCAAGCTAGATTGATCGGCAGATAAAAGATTCCCAACAATGGAATGTTTTCAGTTGATTGTAGGTTAAAGAAGCCAAATCTAGCAGGTCATCATTAAGGAACTGTATGTAAATACTCCCCTTGGATTTCACAATGACATTTAAGCAATATCGGCCTAGTCCAAGTTTGTTTGTCACAGGATGCTAGACTTTCATATCACGGCTTTCACTCCTTAGCCGAGAGTTGATTTTTTTTTAAATTTTATTTATCTATTTGAGAGAGAGAGAGAGAGAGAGAGAGAGAGAGAGAACATGAATAGTGGGAGGGGCAGAGGGAGAGGGAGAAGCAGACTCTCCGAGCAGGGAGCCCAATGCAGGGCTTGATCCCAGGACCCTGAGATCGTGATCTGAGCCAAAGGCAGATGCTTAACCAACTGAGCCACCACTGCATCCCATTAGCTGAGAGTTGATTATGACAGCAGGTCTCTTCCTGGAAACTGGGTGACATTAAAATATATTGTGACGTGATATCAGTGGATTAGGAGAGACAGCGTCAGAGATAGGAAATGAATTAGGCTTGGGAGACAAGGTTGGCGACTCCTGTTGCAGCTGTGTGGGTTGAAGGGCAGCCAGGACGCTCCCTGGAGTCCTGTAGAGCAGACTGGCCTTGAAGCACCAGCCAGCCCATCTCATAGGATCCACAGCACTCACATGACTTTCTCAAAATGGCAAAAACAAGAGCTTCTGTGTTTGTACCAGTTTAGAAACGTCACCGGCTCCAACTTCTAACCCAGACCTAATGTGTATAGATAGGCACTTGGGAAGGTGATGGGAAAACAAATATACTCATTTTTCATATATGTAGCGAGTACCTACAAACACGTTAGGCATCGCATGGCACGTGCTATACAGATGGAGAAGCAGGACAAAGCCACTGAAAAGAACAGCAATACAAAATGGTCCACATTAAGTACAAAAAGAGGAAGAGGCCAAGAGCCAATATGTATGAAGCGAGGACTGACGCCACGGGATTGCTCTGAGAGTTGCGGACTAGACACTTAAACACCCAGAGAAATGACAACTTCCTTAAAAGTGGAATGTGCCAGGTAGTGTGGTTTTCTGAGATTAATCTAAATCTAACGATGGTTTAGACATAAAAGCATAACAAAACAAAACTAGACCTCTCCAAAGAAAGTAAGAAAGAAACAACAAAAGAAAGAGAGGGAGGGAGGGAAGGAGGGAAGGAGGAAGCAAGGAAACAAAGAAAGAAAGAAAGAAAGAAAGAAAGAAAGAAGAAAGAAAGAAAGAAAGAAGAAAGAAAGAAAGAAAGAAGAAAGAAAGAAAGAGAAGGGGGAAAGGGAAGGGAAGGGGAGGGGAGGGGAGGGAAGGGAAGGGTAGGGAAGGGAAGGGAAGCGAGAAAGAAAAAAATTTCACCCACCTAATCCCACAAAGGTAGAACCATGAGAGGGTTTCGAAGAATTAGTTCAAATATATTTTCTGTTTTCTATTCACTTTTTAATCCAAGACCCATACAGCATTGTTTATAGGAATCAATCAAGTAGAAGGCATATCCACTAGCCCTTATACACATAAGAAGAAAATGTAGCTCAGAGACACCCATTAAGGTGACCCAGGAGTAGAACAGCAAAATTTGGGTGTCTTGACTCTGTATGGCCTCCCTAATCTTTGTGATGACTCTCAACTTGGCTGTTCCTGTGCCAAAGTTATGGGATTTTCAGGGGAAAGATAAATAAATGTTAAGTTATGGTAACAACCAAATCCTCAGTTGGCTGCTATCGAGAACAGAACTAAAGAAGACATAAAGAACACGCCCTGTAACTTTCCGAACAGCAACAAGAATTTAGAGCCAGCTCCCTGTTTGCATTTGTAGGTCAGGGCATGAAGGTATTGATCGCTGTGCAGCAGGTAATTTCCTGCCTGCCTCCAACAGAGCACATTCTGCAAGGCTGATATTCCAGGAAGAGAGCGTTACACCTTGGAGTTTCCCTAAATCTGAAAGGAGAGTATCGCTTTCAACCTTCCTTGTTCTAAATAACTTAGTCTAATGTCCCTAAAAAGATGGATCTACTGTGTGTGTTAAGAATTTGATATCTTCACTTTCTCTAGATCCCCTCCACCTTTCTCTCCTAATCACTTCCTCAAGTGGCTGATGTCATCACCTTCTTTAAAAAAAGGTGCCATCTCTTTCTCCTGACTGTCCACACGGATCAGCTGCCTCCAACATGGGATGTTTCTAAGATCATTGGCAGAAACCAGCTCCATCATTAGAATTTTGGATTGCCTTTCCTGGGAAAATTAACTGTTCTTAAAACATTTCTCAAGTGGTAGTAACATGTCTGTAAATTCTGTATCAGAGGGAGAAATCAAGAGGTAGAGTCTATGTCCTACCCCCCTTTAAACCTGGTGGGTTTTTGTGACTACCTTGACAATAGAATGCTGGAAAGAAAATCCTTGGTGACCTCCGATGCTAGCTAGAAAAAGTCCATGCAGCCTCTGCCTATGTCCCCTGAGAAGTCACTCTTGAGAGTTTCATCTCCTGTAAGAGGTTCACCCGCCCTGTGTCCACCACTTGGAAAGACCACGTAGAGATACCAAATTGAGAAAGTGGTGAAAACTCACGCAAGGGGCTTCATTTGTACCTAGATCTCATTTAGATAATAAGATTCTAAACCTTGAACCTGAGCCTAATGAGACATTCGGGAGTCTGGGAAGGAGTATATTTATAGATGTGTTTTGCATGTGGGAGAAATGTAAATAATTTGTGGCCAGTAAGTACACTTGGAATTTTAAACCATGTTTGCAATTTTTTTTGATGCTCCTCCCAGGCGCCTGGTGGCTCAGTCATTAGGAATCTGCCTTGGGCTCCAGTCAAGATCCCAGAGTCCTGGGATTGAGGACTCAGGCTCCCTGCTTGGTGGGAAGCCTGCTTCTCTTTCTCCCACTCCCCCTGCTTGTGTTCCCTCTCTTGCTGTGTCTCTCTCTGTCAAATAAATAAATAAAATCTTTAAAAAAAATGAAAGATAAAATCTAATTCCTCTTCCCTTGAATTACTAACTCATTTCTAAAAAATAGAATGGAGCTGATGCTACATTAATTTCAAGCCCAGGTCTTAAAAGATAATACAACTTCATCCTGGCTCCCTCTTGGAACACTCATCCTTGCAACCCCCACCATGGGATGAGAAAGCTCAGGCCAAATGGACAGTCCCAAATGCAAATGAACCAAGGCCCCAGCCACCTGCTATTATAAATAAAGTTTTGTTTATTTTTGTTTTTTGTGTTTTTTGTGGTTTTATTTATTTATTTGTTTGTTTGGTTTGGTTTTTTGGTCTTTTTTTTGGTCTTCTTTTAAAACAGAGACACGCTCATTCATTTCTGTTTTGCCATGGTTGCTTTTGTTCTACACAATAGAGCTGAGTAGTTGTGACAGAGACCGTACGGCTCACAAAGCATAAAATACTGCTATCTCGTCCTTTACAGAAAATGTTTGCTGACTCCTGACTTAGATCATTGAAGATCCTTTTCTTCCTGAACTCATAGTATATCATAAATAGGAATTATGACAGACAGGTATGAACTAAAACCCATCTCTATTACTTAGGTGTGATCTTGGGTGACTCTCTTAAATTTTCTGAATCTTAAGTGTGACAAAAACTTGAGAGGGTAGTTAAGACCTCTGTTTTAATTGATACACGCTAAGATACTGACACGTAAAAGATGATTAATATGTGAAAAGTTTTACCAATGTTTTAAAATTAGAGCCAAGTTGAGGGGATCATATAATTAGAGGCAGAGAAAACAAAAGACGCCAAATATTTTAACAAACGTTCATAACAGGGCGCATGAGAAGAAAACAGTAGCAGCTGCAGTTAGGTGTGAGACACAAGTGGGAATCCATGGTCAGTGAAAGTTCAGGTTGTGAATTTCCTTCTTTAGTCCAGATTTTTCAAGAAAAATCCTACAGGCAGAGATGGCTTCACAGGAAACAGCTTTCTAAAACCAATTTCTGTTCGACTAGATGCCAAAATTTGAAGAAAGAACTCTTGGTTGCCTCTTGAGCTAAAAGAATAATAATATTTTTCCACACTGTAATTGAATATTTTTCTTTGAGAATATGAGTAAATTTAGAATCCCAAAGGCAGAGCGATTTGACCTGATTAAAAGTACTATTTTCTCACGTCTACAGATAGTCCAAGCAACTGTCAGCAAGTTAGTGATTTCGTCATTCCAGCCACAAAGATTTAATATTGTGGGGGTCGGGATTTTAAAAATTGCTCTAAGTAGCTGAACTGTCTGTTTCAGTTCCTCAGAGAGGTGAGCAGTCGCACTTCCTTGGGAAGCATGAGAACATATTTTGGGGGGGCATCTATTTCCTTTTAGTATTGTTGCCGGGAGACCTGTCCCCAGTGCCAGAACTGCAGAGTCACAGGTCACCTCAGCTCCCAAGTGATACGGGTCAGCTTTGCAGGTATTGATGGTGTATCTGTCTATAGGGGGTTGACAACCGGAAGTGTGGGCGGGGCTCTTCCCGAGCAAGGAATTGTGGGCCTGTCACGGTATGAGATGAGGCTGGGACTTGATGAGGCAGGTTGAATGGGAGTCAGCTGAACACCTCTTCAAACTGCTCTGTGGATTCTGGTTTTCTTTACTTGAGTCTCTTCTCTTTCCCTGTTTTCACTTGTCACACACATAAAGGGCGGTGAAATGCCAACCTGACCCAACTGAAAGGCCCGGAGATATGAAACTCTAAAAGAAGATAATGAATAGACACATGTGGAGCTGACCGGAGGCGCTTGATAGCATACTTTTACGTTCCTGTTTAACCTTTTAACTAGAGAAATGTAGTGACTCAATAGAAACGTCTGCTAGAAAAAAGAAAAGAGAAAGAGAAAGAAGGAAGGGAAAGAAGGGAAAGGAATAGGGAAGAATTTTGCCTTAAATCCTTTGGGCACATTTTTAGTTTTGTATAATTTCATTGCATTAATTCATTAAAGAAATCACAGAACCTAAAGATGGAAAGTTCTTAGAGATACTTTATCCAAATTTGGACTCATGCAGAACTCCTCTGGATAACTACTAAGGCTTGTTTATTCGCCCAACAATATTTTTTTAGCATAATCTATACCAGGTATTGATCTAGGCAAAGGGCTGAACAAAAGAAACAAACATCTTCGCATTCATGGAATCTGCTTATATTCTAGGATCTGTGCTTGGACATATCCAGTGATCAAGAGCTGTTAGTTTAGATGGGAGTGAGTTGGTTTCTGAGATGTTTATTTATTAACAAATTTTCCTGGAGCAGAGTTTTAAGCATTTTATGAATATGAACTCATATGATGCTCTTAATTAGCCTATAAGGTAGATATCATCATCATCATAATCATCATCCCTCTTCTTCACATGAGTAAGTTAAGGCACGAAGAGTTTAAGGAATGACCAAGATCACAAAGCTGGTAAGCAACAGAGACAGGAATTAAACCCAGCAGTTGGGTTTTGAATCTAGGTTCTTTTTTTTTTTTTTTTTTAAAGATTTTATTTATTTATTTGACAGAGAGAGATCACAAGTAGGCAGAGAGGGAGGGGGAAGCAGGCTCCCCACTGAGCAGAGGGCCTGATGTGGGGCTCGATCCCAGGACCCTGAGATCATGACCTGAGCCGAAGGCAGAGGCTTTAACCCACTGAGCCACCCAGGCGCCCCAAAATCTAGGTTCTTAACTAGTAGGCTATGTGGCTAATATTTGGCTAGCTTAAATTTTTGTCTTAGTTCTATTTTTTTCTTGATATTGTTACCCCTTACCCTAAAATGTTTAGTACATTTCTGTCTGACTCTGGGGATCTTCTAGTGTGCACTCTAATCCACTGTAGAAAACCAAAGATGATGTCTGACTCTTGAATTTCATGGTTATATAGGATGAGAGAGCATCTCCTCAAAAGGTATGGATCCCACTGGTCCTGCTACTCCTACCGTCCATATAAAAAGGTGGAACCTGCACGTACTAGGCAGTAAGTGACAAATCTAATTTGTAACTTTCTGGCTCACTGATGCCTCAAAGTCCACAGTTTAGCTTCCTTCTTCTAGTACAAGGCTATTCTCTAGGAGAGGAAGCCAGTCAGGCTCTGTTGGACAAGTTTTCAAAAATTTTCCCTAAAAGCAGGTTTTAAGAAATGAGAGAGGACCTCATAGGGCTGAGCAGAGAGACATTGTCATCACCGACAATGGCAAAGGGGAGAAGAAAGAGGATGAGGAAGTTGGAAACATAGAAAAGCTCACTCAAGTGGGGCCATTTGAAGGCTGCCTTCCACGGGAGCCCAAGCAATTATCCAGCCCCTTGCTATGACGTGTAGAAATAAAACAATCCTCTGTTTCAACATGGAATGAGAAGTAAGAGGAGTTAGATAAAAGTTTGAATAGGGTCCTAATACTTTTAAAGTTTTTCTGAGTCAGCTCATAAATTGGTTTA
>CM052897.1:24070060-24167563 GCA_028534135.1 Potos flavus
ACCAATCCAGTTGTAATAGCCAATGTGTAAGCATCTGGAAAGCAAGAACAATAGCTACTCGACACCAGCATTCCGAAGACTATTTGCCTGAGCTTGTGAAAGAGGGTGTCCTTTAAAAATTTTTCACACTACACGGGTGCTTAATTGTTTTCTCAACCAAATCTTGGGAGAGCCATACACATCTGCAAGAAAGGCTTTGGAAATTAATAAATTTTGCATTTCTTGACATCCCTCCGTGAAACATTACTTTTCCTAAGATAAAGAAAAGTGGGTAAAAATAATTTGAGACATTTGCCACAATCTCGCAAAAAAATCTGGCTCAGAATTTGAGTCTTGGGATCAAACGCAGATACTGACAACCCAGGTGGGTTCCTATTTCATCCAAACGAGTTTGTTTTTCTTTTTCCTGGCTGGATACTTTTAAGAGCCTGCTGGTTATTAGTCAGGGAAGAAGCGTGTCTTAGGCTATTAACTTAAATTAAAAAAAAAAAAAAAAAAGGAGGACATTTCTTTTGAATTTTCCCCGAATGCTTTGGATAGGTTTATGTTGCATTATTGGTTGAGAATATTCTTACCGTGATAATCCACTTTTAGTAGCCTCATTTACATTAGCTATCACTCTGGAGGGCCATAGTAACAGGCCGCTGAATTACCCCAGAGAAATTACTCTTGAAAGTAATCATTGTGAATGAATTTTCATCACTTGCTCTCATCGTTTCATGCTGTTTTGTCTCTTTCCTTTTTTTTGCCCCTGATAAAAGTTAAGCATAAAGAGGCCTTTTGTTATTATCTCATTTTCTTTAGAAAACTTAGTCTTAATCATAGCAGCCAGTTTCTATAGACAACCAAAGGGTATCTCTTTCTCTCTCTCTCTCACACACACACACACACACACACACACACACACACACACACGCAGAGTTGTTGAAATGCATTTCATTTTCTCGTAGTGAACATCGTTTTGTTTTATTCTAGTCTACAGTATCTCATGTAAATTTGGTTTTCATGTAACCTAATTGATTCAAGGTTTATGTTTTAAGTATAAGGGCTTGGATTTTTAAGTCAGAGAACTGTGTTGAATTTGTTTCAAGTTACCAACACCAAAAAAAAAAAAAAAAATTGAAATTTTAAACTCTTTGAAAAAAAAAAAAAACACCCTAGAATAAAGAAGTAGTAGTAATAAAAAAAATATTTAGTAAGTACTTACTCAAGGCCAGGCCTTATTTTAAAAGATGCTTGAAGGAGATTTTTGCTGTTGCCATTTGTCAGTTTTACATTCTTTTATTTTCTCTCATGACTTTGGTGCTCTAATTTTTGTTACTTTCCCTATTTTCCAGATGAGGAAACAGAATTTCAAAGGATAGGTAAGTTGTCCAAACTCACGCAGCTATCAATAGTGGTTCCAGTATTATAACCCAGGAGGTCTGATTTCTTAATCTTTCTATTTTATTGCATTGTATTATGTGGTAACTACTAAAGCACACGAAAGGGAATGGAAAAAATGATTAAGATTCTATTTAGCTACTATTTTATGTGACATAATAAAGCAACAGAGAATGACTGACCTAGTTGTTGAACTGTTGAAAAGGTTTCTCCCAAGATATAATTTTCCATCTATTCAAAATGAAATTAGGTTTCCTCCTGGTGCCTAAAATTTGGAAGGTTTGGATTTTTTTTTTTTGTTTGTTTTTGCTTTTCGTTGAAAATATCTATAGAATGGGCCAACAATGAGATAACCACTGGGGAAAACAGACACCAACAGCTGTTTTCTTCACCAAAAACACTTGTGTTAAGGGTCATATTCAGCAGCCTGAAGTCAGAGTTTTGTAGGTTGAGAAACTGGTAGAAATTTCCACCAGCCTCAGTCTTTAAAGTTTAAACTTAAAGTGATAAAAAGCGATTACAGATCTTATCCTTTTTCGTTATTAAATTTAGTTATCGGTACTGTTTCCAGATGTCCTTCTACAATTAATCCTTTCGACAAACGGCCGTTGACATCTCCTATGACATCACCCAAGACTATGGTGGCAAACTGACCAGACAACCAGTTCCCAGAGATTCTCTGCCACGGAGGGAAAAGGAAGTGAAAAAATTAAAAAATAAATATGTACTATAACATTAGGAAGTAGTAAATTCAATGTAGAAAAAAATAAAGCTGTACAAAGGGACAGAGATCCGGTATCAGTGAAATCAGTGACATTCAAGGGTCTTCTCTGGGGAGGTCAGAGAATCAAGATAAAAGAGTTTTGGGACACTTGGTGTGAGGCACAGAAGAGCCTTTTTGGTACGTTTTTAAGGTTTGAATGTGGGTATCTCATTTTTATTCGTCACCCTCCCCCTCCCCCATGTTGTTCTTTTAAAACTCCATTCAGAGTGCGAGTTAATGGTTGCTTTGTGAGAGGTGGACTTTTTTTCTTTAATGTATAGTTATTTTATTGTCCACATCTGGAAAAAGAAACACAATTGAACCAAATATTTGTGAATTCCTTTTCATTTTACAAATATTGCCAAAATTCCAAGGTACTTTGATGCAACATTTGATATTTTTCCTTTTCCAAGTGTTCGTTCGTGGTCTGCTCTCTGAGAGGAGACTGGATTTTTCTCTCACGGTTTTCAGGGAGAAGCTGCATTGACACATGTCTTGCTGTTCACGACAAATAAAATTAGTGAGACGTCAGAATTAATGATAAAAATATTCTCTGGCCTATATGTATTAACACTCACCTTAAAAACTAGCCATTCGTAAAATGGGGCGCAGGGTCCCAAACTTTATCTTCCACCCAGGCCCAGTTTCTGTAGCCCTCATGGCGTCGGCTCTTCTTTCCTCAGGGATGGGCACCTGACCCAGGGCAGCCCAGTGAAACCTAATGCTGGGCTTTGGGCCGCACCGTGAGGAGAGGAAATACTAAGATGGTGTTATGAGCGTGGGGTTGCCAGCAGCTGTTTTGCCACCTCATTGGGGAGAACCCATCTGAAAAGGAATCCGGTAGAATGGGAAGCATGTTAAAGAGGTAGGGAAGGGGGTGCCAAGTTCTGTAACATTGCCTCGTTCTTGGATCCAACACTGGTTTTACTCAGGGACCTCTCAGTTCTCTGAGCTCATAATTCCTTGCCATTTGATCTGGGTTTAGGTCACTTGCAGCTGAAAGACTCCTGATGAGACAGTCAGGGAAGACCACAGGATAGTAGTCAAGAAATCAGTCAGAGCAGAATGGAACAGAAAGACCTAGATAACCAATGGCTTGGCAATCACACAGCTGTGTATCTTCAGGTGATCAGACCAGGAACAAAAACACCCGCCTGATTCTGAGCCTAGCGTGGGGGCTGCTTGCCCTCTGGCCTCTTGTTTTCTGCCTCATCAGTGGCTCTGAGATTACAGATGTCCTTCTAGAACCCAAGTGTAGCTGGAGAGAAAACCTACAGAGGTACATACAATCTAGTCTTGACCAGAGCAAAATAAGAAAAATTAGGCTTCTTAGGAGATTCTTGCCATCCCTATCAGCTATCAGATCCATAAAAAGATTTTAGGACAAGACAGAGTTTCTACTACTTAATATATGGTATCATCAATAAGGCATTTTAAGCTTTCTGAGCTTATTTTTCTCCTTGATGAAATGGAGGAAGGTTCTACTACTTAATCCTCACAGCAATTGTAGTGTTTTCTGGATGGGGACCCTTCTGAGAATAAAGAGGGTGAGGTGGGTGGTCATAATCATGATGGGTGATTAGGGAGATACCAGACAGATCAGGACCTCTGGACACCCCTTTCTCAGTCAGTGCTCCTGGTCCTTTCCTCACGGGATTTTTCACACCTGCCTTCTGCCTTCAATCATCTTTAGAAAACGAGAGCATTCTAGATGGCTTCTCTCTTTTTTTGTTGTGTATACAGCTGGCTGCCTCACGGAGCTCCCGTAAGACTGGCATTGCTCTTTATTCACCTCGTCTCAAGGTGAGGCAGGAATGATTTGGGGACGAGCAGCAGACTCAGGCCCCGCCTTGAGTGGGGATGCCACATGAAACCGAGCAGAAGCGAGGCCCTTTGCTCTTCCAGCAGTGTTCCACCGTCTTCCGGTCTTTCAGATGTCTACGTGGGTACACCCAGCCTCACCGTACACCTTTCCCCTGCACCGTGTAAAGTCTGTGGGCTGATAATTTCCAAATATAATGTATTTTTCATCGTACATTTAAAAATTATTTTTCTATATCGTTTAATAATACAAATGAACGCAATGTATATATTTTTTAAATCTGAGGTCAAACTCCAAGTCTTTCCACTACGGCTTCTGAAGGATGTGCTAATAACAACTGAAGGGACCCCCGAATGTCCTGGGTTTTGTTCAGGTCCCTGCTAAGAGTGAGGGGTCCTCTCCCGCCGGGCTCAGACACCTGTCACAGAGCCTCCGAGAAGGGCGAAAATGAAAGCGAGGTCCCAGCTCCATCGTAAGCATTCCGGACAAGCGGCAGCATGCGGTGTGTGTGATGCCCGAGCTGGAGAATTCCCAGCGCCCTCCCCCTCTCCTCCACGAATTTATTTTCAGTAAAAATCCTGTCACAACCACAATAATGATCCTTTTCCTGATGCCAAGTTTAAAAAGAAGAAAAATTATACTTTTAATGACACCATTGAAGCTTGGAAAAATAGTTCATGTATCAAACTTTTGTGTTTAAAACACGAAAATATTCCAACTTGCAGTTCCTACTCTGTTTCACCGTTCGATATTTCGACACAAAAAATTCCAAGCCCTCTCACAGAATGACAGAATTGAAGCAACTCCAGTTCAGTTTGTCTTTATAATTACCGTATTGTTCTCGAGGATTTTGAATCTGTGATTTGAAAGCGGGAATGCATGGTGCCACAGTATTATCACACAGACGAGGGTCATGAACTTGCCCCCAGCATGTCGCCAAGTCCATGTGAGTTAGAGACTGACTGTATAGCTGAACTTTTTCCAAAAGAATTTTCATGTCGGACTCAATGTTTATTAAGGGGCAAGTGATGAATATGTGCTCATTTGGAGCTTATCCATATATTATGCAATTCAGTAGGAACCACAAAAATTATTTAAAAGGTAGACCAAAGAAAGATTTTTTTTTCAGGGAGGAGTAAATTTACCACCAGTATTCAGATTGCTTTGCACCATAACAGACTGGATTATTATTGGTTTCAGATTCTCTACAGACAATGTATGTGGTCCCCTAATGCCCAGACCAGAGCTTCCCCATGCTTTGACCTTGGAGCCACACTGCCAGGAAGAAATGAGAGTCAGTGCTCGAAAGTATTTAAATAATTTAAAATTACCAATTTTATTCATCAAATGTCATCTGTAATAAAGAAATGGATATTGGAAATTTTTTTCACAACTTCTGAGGGATCTTGAGAGTGACTTGTGATAAAGTACTCTTGTCGAGCCCTTGATACCCACAGGATAATGGCCTGGGGTTGTCCCAAATGATGCCCCATCCCCCATGAGCAAGACATTACCCCCCTTCACATGCCCATCCCGCAACTCCACATAATCAAATGCTGAATTTTGAGCTACAGTTGATAGGAATATATAACATAGACTGATTAGTGTCCCCTTAGTTCTTGATGTAATTGATGTAAAGGCTTGTAGGTGGTCTGTCTTCATAATTTTATAGCTACCCAAAGGTTTCCATCAGCACTCAGAAGTTCAGTTTGATCAACCCAGCTCAGCCTGAACTTGAACTTCAGCTACAAGTGCTGAGGACATGGGTTCTTTGGGTCTTGTTCTGCAAAACTAGGAAGTGAGAATGACGGTGACTTTGTTTCTCTTATGGGGAAATTCTTTCCTCGGTAGTCTTGCTAAAATGTTGGCCTCCCAAAGTGAGATTTCAGGGGGAAAACAAAGGGCCACCTCTGTGTACAGGACAGCAAGCAATGGAAACGTACCGAGGAGAAGAAAGAGGGACGCACTCAGGTAGGGCCCGCAATGAGACGGTGGCGTGGGAGGAAATGGAAGATGTGTCCCAGAGAGAGAGAGCAGGAGAGAGATGTGAACTCTGGGCAAGCGCCAATACTCATGACAACAGCAATACTCATTTGGAAACTAGAACCGGTGTATAAAGTATACAAATAAAGCCAATGAAGCCCGAAGAATGGAAACCATCCCAACAAGAGAAAGTGGAACCACACAGATGTTTCTCGTGAAAACTCAGCACGTGGCGACGGATGAAGACAGCTAAACAAGTGAGAGGCGGAGAAACAGCCCAGACCTGGACCTTGCGGGCTCCTGAACTTAAGTCCACAGCCTGCATCGGAAGTAATTAGTGACCAAAGGGAACTATCTGCTGGAAGCACAGAAGTAGGAATGTACCTGGTTTTATATTTAACTATATATGTTTGGGATCTTACTATTTCTGTCATCAAAACCATAATGTATTAGGTTCAAGCATTTGAAATTGCCAACATGCATTCATTTTTTAACTTGCGAAAACTGCCATTTCACATGATTCAAATTAATGGATGCAAAGACATTCTAAAGCACGCTTTTGGGGTTTGTTTTCAAGTCCATACTGGAGATGAAGGGAAACTTTGGCCGTTACTAAGATTTCTGCAACCTCCTGGAGTTTTGTGATCTATGAATTTGGTGCCCTCTGAGGAAGGGACACGCCCCTGCTCCCCGGCGTGAGAAGCAGCTGGGGAGAACGAGAAGTTCCAAAATTACTTCGGCTGAGGGAGGTGGTCATAGCTTCTGTATGTGTTTGTTTCTTCTTATTGCCTTAATTATTATTTCCAACTCGTTTGACTTTGGGTTCCAGATTTCTATTTCTCATTGTAAACTAGATTTCGAAATTATTTGGACCACCTGTTTGCTTCTCTTAAATGAAATGTAAATTGGCTTTTGTTTTACCTTTCAGGTGCTCTAGCTTTGACTCTACTCTTCATCTCTTAAAGCAGTTTAGCTATGGCAGGGAATTTTTTGCTGCCAAGAACAGAGAAGTCTTGCTGTTTGGAATCCTTTTCTTTAAATGAATGTGAATTTTTATGTAAAAAAAAAAAAATCAGTTTTTAATAGGTTTGATTTGCTTGCCTCTGATCTTATGTTCTTTCTTTTTTCTCATTCTTTCTTGTCCTGTGACCCCCCCTTATTTATGTTATTATCATATTTCTTTTTATATCCCCTCCCTACAAGGAGCCCAAGACAAGCCACTATCTGTTTCTTTCTCAAAGTTAAAAAAAAAAAAAAAATGAAAGAGAGAGAGAGACGCCTATGGGATCATGCTGATTCCTGTGGGCCCCTTGCATAAATGATCATAGTGCATTAGATAATGACCCTTCATTGGCCAATCAATAATTATTGAGTGCCTCATTTGTGGAGAATACTGTCTATACTATTGTGCGGGTAATGATGGGAACATATTTCATGAGAGACATTGAAATATTCATGGACGTAGACTTCCTTGGCACTTACGCTTTTGAGATCCATTTATAACAGACATGTATTTGGAATGGAAGGAATCTGGAGACTCTCACAGAGGTTTGATGCAATGCCTTTTTATGAATCTAACTATTGTGAAGCTTGCCATTTATCTCATATCCATCCACTGTGTATGTTGGGTGGTGCCATGCTGTGAAAGGTATGTAGGTAGGAGGTAGACAGTTTATCCCAGGTGGTCAGAGTCCTACTGGACAGAATATTCTCCCCATCCCCCACTACCTCTGTCATCCGACCAAAATGTTTTCTTCCTGAGGATGACCTTAAAGGTCATTTTTTCCCATGTAGTTTTTATTACCTGGGAAAGGGTGCTTCTTATCTAGCCAAACATTAGAAAGAGCAGCTGATTCCTATCTTCACATGGCAGGAAACAAGGCCATGAGCAATTGTGACACAGGACTGTTTTACTTTGACATAATAGAAGTGGTTTGGGGAGGAGCTAAAAGAAAGGTCTCCTGGCACAGATCTAGGGAAGGAAAACAACGTTGGGTCCCTCAACAAACAGGGGTACTGAATAGAAGGAACAGATGCCAAAGAAGGGAACTGAAGAAATATCAACGAAGCATTCACTTTTGTTGCAATTTAGCTTTTGCCCAACCTGAGTAGGGAAGTTTTGGTGAGCAGTGGAGCAACTTGTTGGAAAGCTTGGGAAAGCTTCTGTCAGCCGTTGAGATGGGGAGGCTCACGGCAGGAGACCAATGCATCCGGGTGTGCCTGAGACATTTCCGGTTTTAACACTAAATGTCCCACATCCCCAGAATCTCCTCAGCCTGGGAGGGGGGGGGGCACACAGGGATGGTTGCTCTTCCTGTCTCACACCCCCAATACTGAAAACATCACCATCTGATTCACAAATGACTTTGCTAGGAAATCTACATGAAAGTCAATCATCATAATAAAGGCCAGGTCAAAGAGCTTGGTGCAAATGCAAATCATTTATCTCTTCCTGTATTTTCCTGAGTTTCTGGACCATCCTGGTAGGTTATATTGTTTTTTTGGGTTTTGGTAGCATTAGACTTTCCCTCCTGTAAAATGTTACCTCACCCTTCTGCACTCGCCATAATTGTTTTGCTTTTTGATTTTAGAAACTAGTTCATTCTAGGAACATCACCTCCTAAAGTTATTGTTTGGTGCCATGTGAGAAGATTCTCTGAGGGCTCTGATAGGGGCTGTGAAACTGTGACAGAGGTGTCATTCTCACTAGAATTCAACAGTGAATTTCCACCTATTTCCACGTGGAGATAAGTGCGAAGTGTGGTGGCGACTTCAGGAATGTCAGGTCCTTGGTCCTAAGAAATAAGCAGTTACTGATTTTCTCATGGGAGGCCTTGAATATTCTAAGATGTGCAACACTTATGTGTGCTTGCCCTTGTCCGGACAGGTCTTTGTTTAATTTATAGCTTATGAAAGATACTAAGCCAAGGTTATAATCCTATATGTTGGTGAGAATCTGTGGCAATACCAAAACATCATTTATAGACTCCATAACTGGAGAATGTTTTAAAAAAAAAATTAAATTAAATAACTCACTAAAAAAAGGCAACTAGGTGAAGTAAAATACATTCTACTACTTAAAGATATTTGTAATAAAGTTTCATACCATTCTAATTCTTTGCTACAAAATAGTCAAGTTATAATGTCCTTAGCGAGTAAAATGAGAACCTTCATAAATAAGGATTTTGCTCATAAAGTCAGCTTTCCACTAACTTGATGAACAGTGGAGAGAAAATGCATTGTTTTCTTTTGTTTTAAGCTGACTCACAGTTAAAACAAAAGTTGACAAAAAGTGGTATGAAACTCAGTTAAAAAATGTGTCCAATGTTTGAGGACACAATTACTATTGAATGGAGGTCATCCAAAAGTGGAAAATTAAGATAAGGGTTTAATTTAGGGACATTAAACATTGGACATAAACAGCCAGAAGCTTTTGATCTGTCAAAATAGTCTACTTTTGCTGGTGTTTCTCAGCTGAGCCCAGTACTCAAATATTTGAATAGTAAAACTCTTAATAACTGAAGTTGGTTGGTTTCTGCGTAAAGCATGTAAGGCTTACTGGTTTCTTTCCATGTAAAATTGCATTTAAATCACCCAAAAATCTTACAAGGTAGGTATAGGTATAATCCCCTCGTATTTACATCATGAAGGCTTGGTGGTAGGTACTGTGAGGCCCACACCTTCTGAATTAGTATCTCTGAAGGTAGGCCCAGGAATCCTCATTTTTAACAAGTTCCCAGATAATTTTTATGCCATCAAAGTGAAATACACATCTAATAATTAACAGTATGTTATTACCATTAATGGTATTATTACTTTCTTGATGACCTTCCAGAATTAGGCAGGACCCTAATTTCTCATGTTTCTGAACATGAGAGGAAATTCACCTTAATAGAACGCATATAAAATCTGAATATATCTCAGAAGCAAGTTAAATCTCCCTGTACTAATATAAGTACCTTGAAAATTTTTGTGACTATTAAGGAAACAAAGTATATTGTCTATAGTCTTCATATATTTTACACAGTTGGAATGGCCTTAGCAGAAGCTGGAGCTGGGGAGAAAGTGTATGTGAGAGAGAAAGACCATTTTGATTCATGGGAATGCCCGGAAATGCTATTCCTGGTAAAGTTATGAAGAAGTAGATACCAAATCACATGAATATCTTTGTAAGAATATCATTCAGGAGGTTTAGTTAAAGACCAGAGACACATGGCACTAGAGAGAGCTTAAGAGTGGACACAGCGGGAATCTGGTTACCATAAGGTTAGAGCGTTTTGGCAGAAAAAAAGTGTTCCTTCATGTGACTTGGAGAAGTAGAGCAAGTATTTTGAAACCAGGGTTTTCACAAATATTTCATAGTGTGGAATAGATTTCTCTTTAAAAAAAAAAAAACTGAAGTAAATGTTTACTGGCTATGTTTTTTCTATGACCATATTTACTGTCATATAAGCCTGAACTTCCACTCTTGAATTTCTGAGCATACCAGTGAGGGCAGAGGGTGTTGTGTTTAACGTGGCCTATTAAGAATCGTCATTGCCTTCCTAGAGCAAAGCCCACTGACGACCTGCTTCTCATGAGGAAATTCCTTTTCATGAGGAAAACATGTTTTTCCTCATGTCTTTCTCTCTCTTCTTCTCCCTCTTTCTCTTTCTCTGGTTCATTTCTCTGAATCTTGCCCTTTCTCCAGTCACACGTCAGTTCCCCATCACATGTTCCCAACCCACACTAAGCCACAGAAATTTCTCCTTTTCCTGACTTCTCATATTACCAAGTATCTGTGCCAAAGGTTTTGGCTCATGGAGATTCTAACACAGAGTGTTGTTTGATTGTATTTGATGTTTCAGTCCAGTTCCCTCAACTAGATCCTAAATGTTTAAGACCCAGAAAGAGAACATATATTATTTTTTAAATTTCCAACAGGGTTCATACCTAATGTTCAATAAATACACAGTATTTTGAGTCTCATTGAAGTTTTTCCTCCACTTTCCCAGTCAAACCTATCTCTTTGTTATTCTTGGCCAGTCATGCTGATTTTCACCTGTAAGTCCTCTGATAGGATAAGGGAGAAAAAAAAAAACTAGCAATCACAATCGAGCTATTCATTTGCGGGAGGCAAAGTGTTGAAGAATATTATTAATTCTAACGAAGAATAAAAAAAATAACTAGCTGAGTTTACTCTGAAAATTTCCTCATATAGTTCATATAAGAAAAGTGAAGACGATCATATTTCAACTAATAATGACAAGATACTTAATGCATTTGAATATTAATTTCCTCATTTGCAAAATACACAGAACATTTCAATGGGTGTTTGAAAGTAATGAGAAGAATCTATAAGTGTGTGGCACAAAAGAATTGCAGGTGATTTTTGAAAGATGTCATTCATACCTCAGTTACCCCGTATTACACAGGAAGAGACTGGCATGGACATTATAGAACAAAGATAATTAAAATTTGCAATGTGAGGCTCCAAGATCAAGAGATGTAACTTAAAGGTTAAGAATTAGTCTATGAATTAATCTGAAAAATTGTGCTTTTCTATATTTCTGTCATCAAGACATCCAACAGTAGCACCTTCCTCTATGAAAAGTGGCCACAAATAATAGCCCTAGAACACAGGCCCACAATGAGACAGGCTGGGAGCCACCAATAGCCCACGTGTGTCACATGTGGGAAAGAATAGTGGAAAGCACAGGACCCACACTGGGCAGCAGGGTTCCAGAATCTTCCTTGAGACAGCTTCGGCACAGCACATGCAGCTCTGAAGTCAGGACTCTCCTGAAGCGGTGGGCTGGCCGGAGAAAAGTCTAGAATTCCCTCCAGGTGACATCCAGCCATGATTCACCATTTTCTCCAACCTTCCTGTGTGCCAGGCACACATTTAATCACATATAATCCCTCCAAGAACCCCATGAGGTAGGTGTTGCTAGTATCTTCAAATTACAGATGAGTAAACTGAGGCATAGAACGGTTATGTTATTGGTCCCAGGGCACAAGCCTAGGAAACTATCAGTAAGAGCTGAGAGTGGGCAGTCTGAATACACAGGCTGCTTTCTTAGACGCTTTTAAAAGCAAAATACACTAGATACATTTGCAAGGGCAGCTTCAAGGTGCCTCATGGATCTGGGACGGAGAAATGGATGTACGAAGGGAAAGACACTTTGGTCAGATAGCCAGCCCTGGGTAATTTTGTCAGTCTGGTATGCTGCCTAAATGGCATGGACTCTGCTCCCAGATGGATGCTGGACAAACACGTCTGGCGATAAGAACTGCTGTACGTGCAGTTGTGTCCCAGCGACAGGGTGGGTTGTCTATTTCCAGGGCCTGGGGGCTGCTCTCCCCGACTTGACCCAGATAAGTGCCAGACACTGGAGCACAGGTGCAAGATCAACTGGTCTGCTTCTTGGGTGGAATTTTCCTGCTTAAAAAAAAGAAAAAAAATGCAGGAAAAGAACAGCTTCCTATGACCTCATTCTGCTTAAAATTCCTGGATATGTCTCTACTTCCCTTCTGGTTCCAGACTTTTTCTTACTTACTTTTAGACTAAATTCAGCTTCTTTAAAAGGAAATAAGTGTTGGCTTCATAAGGAAGTGGTGTTGATTCTTTTTTCAGAGTACTTTGAACTACAGAGCCAAAGCATCTTATTTAATTGATCGCTGGTTCAGTTTTTTCCTGGATGGTCAACTTCTCTTGAGAAGGTGATTTGTAGACTTTCTGCATTTGAATGATTGGGCATGTTTATTAAATTCAGTCATTCATTTGTCAAAGGTGTTTGCTGGATAGATACTATGTGACAAGCACTGTATTAGATATTGATTAACATTCCCTTGTCACCCCGTCCGAATTCGTGTCTCTGGAAGTGGGCCCAGAAATCCTCATTTTTAATAGGTTTCCAGATTAATTTTATATTCTCAAAACTTTGAAGACCACTGACTTATATTATGACCTCTTCAAATACAGAGCATGGGGTTTCATGTAAGTTTGTTTCTAATCCCTAACAAATTGCCTGGCATGGTGGTGTTGATATGTGATCGGCTATGATTCAATGAAGAAATGCATTTCCAAATTCGCTGCTTGCAGCAACTTAGAAGATCAAACCTGTAGTTTATCCTCTCTCTTTTTTTTTTTTAAAGATTTTATTTATTTATTTGAGACAGAGAGAAAGAGAGAGAGGAAGCATGAGCAGGGGGGTGGGGAGGGGCAGAGGGAAAAGGAGAAGCAGACTCCCCACTGAGCAGGAAACCCAACTTGGGGCTTGATCCCAGGACCCCAAGATCATGACCTGAGCCAAAGGCAGTGGTGTAACCGACTGAGCCACCCTGGCACCCCACCTATAGTTTATTCTTGTTCATACTTTTTACTTTTTAACTTGTTGGTCTTGAGCCTAGCTGGTCAGATACATGTAAGCCAAGCCTCTGTTTATTTTCAAGTTCTAGCTTTTGCTTTGTTTTGTTTGTCCAGGAATATATTGATCATTGGGCTGTGTGTTTCTTTTTTTTTTTTTAGACTTATTTATTTATTTATCCGAGAGAGAGAGAAAGAGAGAGAGCGAGCACATGAGCAGGGGGGAGAGGCAGAAGGAGAAGCAGACTCCATGCTGAGCAGGGACTCGATCCCAGGACCCTGAGATCATGACCTGAGCTGAAGGCAGACACTTAACCAGTTGAGCCATGCAAGGGGCCCGGGTTATGTGTTTCTTTACTGGGATATTCTCAAAATGCACTTTGCTTTTTTTATTTAAACATCAGAGAATGTCAAGTTTGAGTAGACCTTAAAGATAGTATTTCAACCACTCATCAAGTCATTGGATTCTCCTCAAGGTATACTCTTTGTATTAGTCAGAGCAGAGTAACTGCTTTAACAAACAACCTCAAAATTTCATCACTTCATCACAGTGAAGTTCATTCCCCACTCACGTCTTAGTCAAATGCAGATTAGCAAGAGAAGGCTGTGTCATTCAGGGGCCCAAGCTCCTTCTGTCTTGCGGCTCTGTCCTTTTGATAACCCAGGTTTTCCCCTTTCAGCCAGCAGATGGGGCAAGAGAGTGAGTGAGGATCACACATGGGCGGGTGGGGGGGGGGGGGTTCAAGCACGGCTTGGATGTGGCACGTACTGCTTTCTCTCACTTTCACCAGCCAGAGTTCAGCCACTGGCCCACACCTAGCTGCAAAGGAGACCAGCATACATTGAAGGATATGACCATATGCTTGCTGCCTTAGCCTCCAAGTGGTTATATGGCCTCCCTAGGATTCTTCTAATGATGGGGGGCTCGCTATTTTTTTAGTAAAATAACATAACATCTTTAAACATCCTGGACAGTTTAGAGAGTTCTTCTTTTATTGAGTTGAAATATATCTTGCTGCATTGGCAAGATAGCACAGTAATTAAGAATACAGCCTTCGGAGTCAGACTGCTTGAGCTTGTATTTCAACTATGAACTTTAAGTCAGTGTCCTCATAAGTTCATCCATGTATCACCTGTCTTGTGCCTGACATGTAATCCCATCTCAGTTGTTGTTACTTCGCACTTACTGGTCTGTGTTCTACCCTTGTCCTCACAGAAATACATCCTTACCCATGGACATTTGAAGGTATCTCTGCCCCTATTCTGGGTCTTTTCCAGAATTTTCAGCTATTTCTCACATGACTTCAATTAACATTACCTCTCTACCTTGTTCAGTCTCCTCAGATTACGGTCCAGTGTGTCCATAGCCCTTTGAAGAGTGTGGCACTCTTATCAGAATATAAGATTCTAGCATGTTCTGACCAAGGCAGAGAGCAGCAAAACTAGAACTTCCTCATTTTGAGTTGCTGTATACATGTGTTTACATAGCCAGAGATCACATTAGCTTTTCCAGCCACCACTTCACCCAGTTGATGCATACTGAACTTGTTTTCTACTAAAATTTTAATTTTTTCTATAAAAAATATTTTTATGTAAATAGGATTGTTATGCCAAGTCTCTTTCACCGCTCTAGGACTTTTTGGTTTCAAAAGAAGATTCTTATACCTACAGATTTTTAGTATGTTCTTTTTGATCTCGTATTTTCAATCTAAAAGAAAGAGTTACTATACCCTTGGGACTCTCCTGCTACTTAAGAGTGGTTAATAGAGTTTACTCCACAAAGAGAGTGATTACGACTCATCCATTAGCGTAAATTTCTTTTGGCCCAGAGTACACAAGAAAAATCTACTAATACCACTGATATTTACTAAGTTGCTGTTTAGGATTTTTTCTTTTTCCTATTTTTGAAAAATGGGGAAAAAAAAAAAGACAAAACACCAGCACATCCTCCCCTGGCATGGAGACTTACACCATTTGCTGTTTCAACCCGAATTTCTTTGGCCTTTTCTTCTTTGTGGGCAGAAGTTTCTGGGTGCGTGTTGCCACCTCATGTGGGTTAGGGGGAGGACAAGAAGGAAGACAAAAGATGTGGTGGAAAAAGCGGGTGAACACCGCAGGCACCATTTGAGGCAGGAGTTGGACCCAAGCAGTGGCTGCACTAGGTGACCCTGGAGCCTCCTTGCAAACCTGGGATTCGAAGACTCCGTGTCCTAAGTAAGTGGATTCCAGCTCCGGAAGTCTCGGCGCACCAACCTGGGAAATGGGGACATTCTAAATTTTGAAATACTTGTTCTAAGCGCTCTCTCTTCAAATCAAAAGCGATATTCTTTCTACAATAGTTCATCTGTGATCACTACTACTCTTTATTATGAAAGCCTGGCCCCAGAGTCTAATCCAGCAAGACCTCCGGTCTTCTCTACTCAAGTCAATCTTCGATGATGATTTGATGCACTGGGCTTTTTCTGTAATAATAGCAGCAGCCATAACTACAATACTAATAACTAATACTGATCTTGAACATACTGTGAGGAACATTGTACATGGTACTAGCAACCCCATGATCTAGAAGAGGAAACGGAGACAGAGAAAATTTAAATAACTTGCCCCGGGTCACGGAGTGTCAGAACTAGTTAAATACACACTGTGACTGCAGCAGGCAGACTCCCTTTCACCAAGGAGCGAAGGCTCTGCCATTCGCCACCCCCAGAGGCAGTGGGCTTAGCTGCTAAGCTCCCAGAGTCAAGTCTCAGGCCACATGTCACCCATACCCTTTTGTGGACACTTTTAACCTGACTCTGACATATCGTGCTTCAGCTTAGTGTCTATGAACCTAGCGTTTGGTAAGAAGCTGAAATGGTGTTGGGGTGTCATTTCAAAATGATGGGCAGGAAGTGCTAGACTTGGAATTAGTGGCACTTCAGGGACCCTTAGGAGAGATCCTGTAGCATTTTAACATGATGAATCTAAAAAAAAATTCCTTACAGAGCCAAGACCACTCATCCTTTTAGCTGAACTGGGCTGTGGGTGGGGAAACCCCGAGAAACAGAACAGTCCAATCACCTCCTTCTGTAGCCCACATGCACAGCTGATTTCTGAGAACTGACTTGAACTCATCAAGGTTTCACGACGAGCTGCCAGACGACATCCGGCACCAACCCAACCACTAATCTCAGATCTCGTAGCAACCCAGATCCCCTGGAACCCAAAATAGTCCTGCCTCGAGCTCTTTTCACTTCTTATCACTTGAGCAAGAGCCCGTGTGAGGAAGGCGTCTGTCAGCTGCCAGCTGCCGGTTTGCAGAGAAGCGAGTGGATGGGTAGCGGGTCCCATTCAATTGGGCACCATTTATCTCAGCAGCCTGAATGCTCCCATGTTTCCAGCCACCTCCACCTCCGCCGATTTCCTCTTATCCAACAGTCCACTGGACTTTCTCAAATTCACTAGCACATGTGATGTTTTCCCAGAGCTTAAAATGGAATGCAATCCCTTTTAATCCCAACCCTTCTCCACTTTATTTCGTTTCTTAACGTTTTCCTTTCGTAGAAACACGTTGGAGGTTAATCCCCAAGACCTTGAGGGAGATATCCACAAGAATGCTTTTTGACTTTGCTGGAGGATCTTTAGCCTGCCTAAAAAGCTTGGACATCATCCGATCACAGCTCCTGGTGTCTTCATCCCTTGACCTCAGTTTGAGACGCTTAGGCCATAAAGTGGATTACTGTTGAACAAGGGCACAGTGTCCACTGTGATAACATCACTTCCCTCTATGACAGCTGCAGGACCACAGCCTAAAAACACTTTGCTTGAGAGTAGGTACAATGTAGTTTTGAGTGAATTCTTATCTAAAGAAAACTCTCTGGTCTTGCCCAAGAACAATTTACATCTCCGGGAGAAATCAACAAAGAAACACTAAAGAAGTATAGTGGGATTCCTCGAATTTTTTATGACGAAAAACCAATAACAATTTTTATATTACATATGACTAAGTCACCTAAATGAGTGGTTCCTGCATTGTATGTAATATAAGAAAACCACATGAAAAATCCTCATTCTTCCCCTGACCTCTGCCAAGCCCCTTTTGAGTGGTCGCATGCAGCCTTCCTGTACTGTGTCGTTGAAAGGGCTTAAGGAGCCATATTTATTCTCTACGATTCCCATATGCTCTTGCTTCAAGGTAAGAACAACCAAGGATATGCTCCTCTTTGTTTTGTAGAAGCTGAGCATTCAGAGCATTGAATTTAAATTATACCAGAAGAGGTCTTCAAATTCTGAAAAGTCCATCATATGAAAGTTTGCTCAGAAAGACCAGGTAGAACTACTACATTGCAGAGGAACCACGGGTTTGATACAATTCAGTTCATTTTGCGAGCAATCATTAACTGTTTACTAGGGACAAGCCATCTGTTTCATTTAAGAGTGATCTATCCTGCCTTTGAAGCAAGTTTGAGGAAGAGGAGAAGAAGAAGGGGAAGAGGAGGAGGAGGAAGGATGGAAAGAAGGAGAAGGAGGGGGAGAGGAAGAGAGAGAAGGGGGAGGGCGGGGAGGAAGAGGGAAAAGGAGAAGTCAACGATGACGATGATGGTGATGATGTCACCACCCGCTAAGGAATCAAAGGTGGACCAGTTAGTCCTCCCCTCCCTCTTGCCTTCCAGCCACCCGATCTCAGGTGTTGTCCCACTCTGATACTCACCAGGTCAGAAGAACACAAAACAGTAAGACCCTCTTAACTGCCCATCCCAGCAGTATTCCCAAGTGTCATCCCTCCCTGAAGTATTAGATGGGAACCCACATTTACTGGACTCTGGCACTGTACTGTCTTAGATGCATAGTTTCATTTAATTCTCAAACAAACCTATGATGTAGGCAGTGTTATTCTCCTTTGTATTGATTGACATTAAGAAGTTGGGAAACTCGCCCAAGGTCACATAGCTAACCAGTGAGGAGCTGGCATTCAAATCTGCGTATCTGGATGGACACACCTACGCAGCCTTAGCCCCTCATCTCACGTGCACTTTATCTGTTCTGCCCCGAGATCGATCCAGTGTCTCCTCTCCAGCCAGGTCGGGCGATCGGCACAACTTGCCCCAATTGGAGTTTCCTATACCTCGGTGGTGAAACGGCTCCCAAGCACGTGACTTTTGCTTTCGCAGGTCACTTTTCTCAAAGCAACGTGGCTATGCACCTATGTTTCTCACCGCCTCACATAAGACCGATCATCCCTGAGGTGTAAACGCTAACCTCACAGCTCCCTGGATATTCTGTCACCGCCCCGATCAAAGAACTCTTCACCGAAAAACGCAGCTACGCATTTCCCCCGCTATCTGAAAGCAAAGCGTTCCTATGAAATCTTTCGTAAGAAAAAATAACTGAAAGTGAAGAAACGATTATAAATAATCCATTAACTAATTGATTTTGACCATGAATTCGCATAGAAAAAATGTTGAGCTTTCCCAGACCCAACAAATAACCTCTCTTAGGTTTTTCTGGAAAATGTTTTGGACGCAACTTCCTAATGGGTGCACAAAATAAATCGAGATGAAGCACAGAGGCTCACATACAGATCTGGAGGCTGGATGCGGAGTGGGGGTCTGGGGCAAAGAGCTGGGCGTGGCCGCTCTCTCTGCTTGTGATGCAAGCTTGCCTCCGTAAGGCTCGCTGCAGAACAAATTCTGAACCCTCTTTTTGCCGGCCACCTTTTTTGGTAAAAGCAAAAATCCTATTCAAATGTCTTTCAGTTAGAGAAAGCAGGCAGTAACGTAGGGCTTTCGTACAAGCGAAGTGGCCTAATGCAAGGTAGAAACATTCTAACACATCACCCTCCTCCCCCATCCCACCTCCCCGCCCCCGCGGCACCGCCACCACCAAAACTCAAGGAACAGTGCTTTGTCTCTGCTCCGACAGCTGCTGAGCGGGGCACCCGGGATTCCAGCAGCCCAAGTCTCGCTGGACTGTTCTCACTACTGGACACAATCTTCCAAAAAGCAGCGAGCGCTCTATTTCGGTCCTGGGGAGTTAAAGAGTGAGCAAGCATGCCCCGTACTCAGGAGGCTTACAATTTAATTAGGAGACAGATTTAAAAGGTCAAGAGCAATGTGTGCTTGCCACAGGCTTGTTCCAATGAAGCCACGGGAGCTCAAGGAGCCATAGATGGCAGGGTCCTAGCGAAGGGCGGGGCTTGGAGTGAGCCTCAGAAGGAAGCTGCTGACTTAGAAACATGAAGAGGCCAGCAGCTGTCCAGGAAGAGGGATCATCCTGAGCTAAGAACACAGACACTGTATTTAGGGGACGAGGTGGGTGGCTGTGGTGGTTGCTGCTGTTTCCAGAAGTGCACATGGAAGGAACTGAGGAGTGTCCTTTGCAAGGGTGCACGCGGCCCTTGCTCCGCGGAGTGGGGTCTAAACGCCGGTGCCACGGCCACCAGCTGGGAGCGTGTTCAAAATGCAGCATCTTGGGCAGACCCTTGAAATCAGAATCTGCATTTTAACAAGATTCACCGTGGGATTCGGAGGCAGGTTTGCCTCTGACAAGAGCTGCCTTAGAGAAATAAAGCCAATCCTCTCATTTTCCTTCTTCTAGAGCCCCAAAGAAGACCGAAGAGGACTATCACTTTTTTTCTACTCTCTGTACCCTTCTTTCTCTTTCCGTAGAGGCCCAGGTGGCTGTTGGTGACCACAGGGACTTGAGTGATGCTTCCTTTTTACTGCTTTGCCTACCACCCAACATCCCGTTTCTGTAACTTCTGTGCTTCACTCTCTTCTTCCTTTGCACTGGCATGCACTGATCTGTGAATGTCACACTCGAGAATGTGGAGCAAATGCATTTTGTACACACATATCTACAAAATGGAACAACTCAATTGCCCTCCCAGGAGGCAGCCCCAAACGACCAGCCCATTTGTAAAAGCAACTGACCTGTGCATAATAGAATGTTCTGCGTTAGCATCGCCCATTTTAACCAGTGGGGCTTGAAGGGGCCATGTTACCCTCGGCGGGACCGTCTGTAAACAGAGCACCTCAAGAGGAGGGAGGCGGCTTCAAAGTCGTGGTTTGCCCAACGTGTTTAATTCTGACTCTTCAGTCCCGTTGATTTTATTAATTCTCAGACTTGGGATCACAACTCTCCTGTGGGAAGACACTAGGTTTAGGGACAGCTGGGAGATCCTACAGAGAATTGAGCTCACAGGGCAAGCCACTGTCCCCCAAACTGGGGAGGGAGACAGATGGATACAGACTTTCAGCTTACCAGGAGCAGAAGCTTTTGAAGAATCCGGTCCTAGAGGCGGAAAACTCACACTGTAATTGACAAATTGCTAGAGGCTCTGTGTGGATAAGATTAAAAATGCAAAACTCCCAGGAGGCCCCATCGGAGGGGGGCTTCCCACATTTTTGTGAGTTTTACCTCCAGGAGCCCCATCAAGTTCCCGGGATGGAGGTGGAAAGATCCTTCCCTGCTTCTTGCAGGGGGATTGGAAAAGTAGACATTTTGAGGTGCTCGTAGAGCCTTTCATTCTCTTTAACAAGGCCTGCCCTCAAAGGGAAACTATTTTTACCAGAGCCTGACCCACTGGGGTTTTACCAAGGGCCTAGCCAACCTAGAGAAGGGAAATACCCAACTCACGTGAAGTAAGAGACCAAGATCTAATCATAAGACTTAAGAATGCTGTTCCCAACCCCACATCTCACCAATGCCACAGTAATTCTCTGGCTAATAACAGAAGATCGTAGCGACAGGAACTGCAAGCTTCAGAATCTAATGAAGGAGTCTCTAGGAAAACCCAAAGACATCCAGGGGGACAAAAACAAGGACATGAAAGGAGATTTTAGCCTCTGACACCACAGCAACAGCAAAGAGTAAAAGCAGCCTAACTCCTAGCCAGATAAACTAATCCTCACGCTAAGTGCTTATTTATCTAAACCGGGGGAGATCTGTAACAAAGGTAGCCACTCGACCAGAGGTAGTTTCTGCTCACATAGCAGAATGTTCTAGGTTCTCCGCTTAGAAATGAAACAAAGGACAGAGAAAAACAGCTACACGATTTGAGGATTTCGGGAGGAGGGGAAATCACCTTCCTGCAAGCTCTGCCCTCTTTGAACTTGACAGTTGCCATCTTGCCATTAGCAATTATTTATCTGAAGTTCTCATCACTCCATGAAATACACTTCAGCTGATATTTTAGAGATTATGGAATCCAGTGGGCTTATTCGTTACAAGTCATCAAGATTTCCATGAAAGTTTTACAGTTTATTGTGGTAATGAGTCAGTTAATTAATGCTGGGTATTTGTAGTGATAACTTTATCTTGACGAATCTTACCTGTTCAAGTTTTTCTCCAGTCTCTTTGCCCAACCTGCCTGCCAGTGTGTGGGTGTCATGGGAAAAGTTCCTGAGAACGAAGGCCATCCATCTTCTGGTTTTGATTTTGCCATACATCTGTTGTATAATCAAGGGGAAGGCACATATCCTTTCTGGGACTCGATTTTCCCAGCTGTGAAAGAGGATAGTAAGAGCTGACCTATTTCAGCCCTGAAGTCAGGATCAAATAAAGTGGCAAGTTATCGTATCAATGCACAGTTATTAATGTCCACAAGTTTATAAGTATATAAGTACGTAATATGGTGGGAGTAAGAAAAAAAAATCACCGAAGTTAAATGTAAGTCAGATACGACTTGAAGTCAAGTCTCTGAAAGTATGAATATTTTAGCAGAAACCATGCATTTCTCTTTTTCACTTTAGTTTTCTGATTTCTGTACCTTCTCCTGAGAGTCCCCATTTCATCTCCTTTTATACCCTTCTATAGAGTTCCACTTTTGTTTTGAAGGTGTGGAGGGAAAAAGAGAGTTTTAAAATTTGCAGACATCTTTGGTGCACTCTAGCCAGCTGAAAATTGGCTGTATGTGGATTTTCTCTAAAAGGAAACCAAACAAAACACTCTTGATATGGCAAACAAACAGCCATCCTGAGGGCAATATTTTTAGGAGCTAAGTGTAAATGAAACAACAACAACAAAAAATCTGTGGTGATTTGCGTCCACCCCGCCCCCAAACACAAAAGAAACTAAAAAACACATTTCTCATCCCGAATACAATTTGAATCGTACTAAATTGAAAGCAATTGTGCAAAATATTGGGGCCGTTCGAGGATCACATCAGGCATGTGCCTAAAAATCTTACCACTTCTATGTAACACACAATTACCGGGTCGCTGAGCAAGAATAAATCATTGCAGTGATCCAGGAGAGGACAAAATTGGAAAAACACAGCATTAGTCACATATCCCCAGGCGTGTGTCATGAAGGCAGACTTGCGAGAGGGAAGACATTTGGTTTAGGATTGGTTCCTGCTGTTTACATGCTGGCGGGATGTGGCAGACGTACCAGGTCTGAGAGCCCCACGTATGGTCTGGGACTTGAGGCAAGTTCTATGCACATCTGACCTACTTGATTAAATGAAGAGAATAGATTCATGCCAGGACTATTCATGTCTTCAAAATAATGTGGGCTGAAACACAAGTTCTAACAAGGCTACGAACTACAAATCAAGTGTTAGTTTGCCAGTGGGATTGGTTCTCTACACCTACTCTCCGGTAGGAGAGCATCGATGTTAAGAAATTCTGGTGTCAGTACATTTCGGAACCTCTCTTCCTCAGTAGCTGCCTCTAAAAAACAGTGGTCATGAAAATAATAGTACTCAACTCATTGGGTTATTAGAAACATTAAAAGAGATAACCCATGTAAAACCAAATGCCTAGATTTGTGTCTTGCCCTTGTGAGTTATTGTTGCAAATTCTCCTTTCTCTGTTCTATCCTGAGACGTCCAGTATCCTTTTTTCCTCTTTGCAATCTCACCTGGCCTCGAGATAATATCCAATAGCTTATGCTCTAAGCATGCCCCAACAAAAGCCTCTTCGTAGCTTCTCCCAGTTCAATTATATAAGGGCTTTGCTAGAACACCACTTTCCAACTCTAATGTACATATGGGGCCCATGGGGATAAAGATAAAAAGCAGATCCTGATTCAGTTAGATTTGAGTATATCCCTTGGAAATTCTGCATTGCTAACAGACTCTGATGCTGTCGGTCTGTAGGCCACACTTTGAGTAATAAGCACTAGGTAACTGACTATCCAAATTGACCAACATTTTGTGGGGAGGGCACTTGAACATTGAGTCCTTCAGTAGGATACTAATTGTCTAAAACCTACAAGCAATTAGATCCTCATTCAGTTATGGAATTCAGTTGCCAGATGGATTCCTCACATGGCAGTATTTCTTTGTATGCAAAATTTAAAATTAATTACATTAATTCAGACTAAGGTTTTTGTCATGAATGACCCATGCGTGACCCAGTCAGGGAGACATTTTATGTCTAAAGAAGCTTGGTGCAAGGATAAAATGTGAGGCTAAATATTTTAGGTTGATATATGTAGGAGAGAAGATACTTTGTTGGCAGGCTGGAAATGACTAGGTTGGCATTTACAATGTCAAGCCATTTCCATGGCTGGTTGGCTAAAATGAGTGGTGGTGAATACAGGCAAATTTTTCCTTTTTCCGTCAGTATGGAAATACCAGGTTAAGTAATATCCTTCAAAATTCATGTCTACCCAGAATCTTATTTGGACATAGGGTCTTTTCTGATGTAATTAAAGTGAGGTCATATGGAATTAGAGTGAGCCCTAACCCGCTCACTGGTGTCTTTGTAAGAAGTGACAGAGAGATACCGAGGGACAGAAACAGAGGACTACAGGACGATAACACACAAGGGAGAATTCCTGTGACTATGGAGGCAGAAACTGAAGTTATGCTTCCACAAGCCAAAGAACACCCAAGAATTTTCAGCTACCACCAGAAGCCAGGAGAGAGGCCTGGAATGGGTCTTCCTCTCTGGCCCCCGAAGGAAGCACATCTGCAGACACCTGGATTTTGGACTTCCAACCTCCTGAACTGTGAAAGAATAAATTTCTGTTGTTTAAACTATTCTGTTTGTGGTCATTTGTTACATCGGCCCCAGGAAACAAATGCACCATCTACGAGGGGACACGGTCAGTCCGGTTGCCAAATGAGCTCCTATAGCTCAATGTTCAAAGGCTTTCTTTCCTTTTTATCTCCGGCAGCTGAGCCGCTGATGGAGAAGTTAGGTGCCTATGTGGGGAAACTGCCAAGGTGGGCGTCCTGGCCTCCTCTGCTCTCTTAGATCAATAGTGACAGGGGAGAAGACAGAGGCAACCTATTCCTCCTTGGTTCAAGGATTAATCCCATTGGGGTAAAGACAATTGAATGCTCCCAAAACAGGGTTCAACCAGTTGCTCGGCTTTCACATCTGGCCATATTGCCCCAACACAAACACCTCCGTGTGGCAAGCTCTATGGTGAGGCAGGTAGCAAAGGCGATCCAGTGGTGGAGGACGCACGGAATGAAGCCTCCTGGGGATCATGGCCTTGGGTGTGATCTAATGGAAGGTGATGAGAGATGTTTAGGAGGCGAAGGAGGATGAGGTTAGGGAACACGATGGAAGTGGTCCAATCTGTCAGTGCTATTTTAACTTTCTTGTAGGCACTTTGGCTCAGTGTTTCTTGTCTCTGCATGGATGCTGAGGCTTGCCTCCTAGGCTTTCACAACCTCAGACAACTTGGAAACTTTTGCTTTGACTAGTGAAGAGCCTGAGATCCACATTTATCTCATGAAAACATACTCAATTAAGGAAAACATACTCCCCACCCATGATTATTCTATATTCAGTAACACTGGTTAAACATAGGCCTCCTGCCAAAAAGACTCTTCAGTCTTCAGTCTGTTTAAACAAAATGAGGAAAATGCCTAAAATTATTCTTTTTCCCATTTCCAGTCCATTGCATTCACAGTTTAAGGCAATACAATGCGTTCAGAAAGCACCTTTTATCTACAGAAATTAAAATATCCTTTCGAGCTGCTCTAAACACACTGCTAATCTGCTAAGGTTGGATGAGAATTACATCACCAGGTGCTTTAGGGGATTTTCAAAATGAGTATGTCCATCTGAGGAAGTGTAAGTCCCATCTTCTATCCAGCAACAATAGCGCCAGGTTTGGAGTTGGAAGAAATTTCTGAGTTCAAGATCTGCCAGTTACTAGGAACCTTGTGAGCAATTCTCAAAGTTTCTGAGCCTCAGTTTGTTGTACATAAGTGTATTAATCCTGAGTTTGCAGAGAAGACTTTATAACAGATTTATAAGTCATATAATAGATGAGCTAGCCAACAAATGATTCAGATTCATTGTCTGAATGCACAGATGGTGAAGAAAGAACTTCACTTTGAGCAGCTTCATTATTTTCATTGTTTATGAAACCATTTTCCTTTCCATAGGAAGTTCCTCTTTCTCTGATTTTTTAATGTGGCCTGAACTATATTTAAACTGGTACCAGCCCACGTTGCTTTTTACCAAATATGGACTGACTCACAACATACTCTATAACTGTGATCTGAATTTAGTCTCATATCTCTAGAGTTCTCTGCCCACCTTTGTCTCTAACCATTTAGACAATTAGGACAATTGTTAAGTTTTAGTTCCAGAAGATTCTAGTGTTGCTGGAGCTTGGACCACAGTCTCAGCATTCCCTGGTGGTTCGAATTCCCATGGCTTAGCCATCATCCATAAGGTGGATCATTACTCGGCAATATGATGTAGAACAACAAAAACAACAACAAAATATTTTGATTATTATGTGGATAAAATAAGATGTTCTATTTGAATAACTAATTAAAATTCCTAAAGCTCTTTAGAAATGGACCAAAAATTGAGTGCATTCTTCATTTAATAAGAAATGTTTGAGCAATGGAGCCTGGCTGTGTTCTCCTATGGCATGCTTTTCAACCTTCTAGATTTACCTCTACCACTTCAGTTGTATGAGAGACTCAGTATCTTCAGAGTACTAAGGATGTCTATATTTATCCCTTCAACCAATATTTTTTGAGCACCTATTATATAACCAGTCATCTTCTAAACCCTGGGTGTAGCACAGAGGTAGACAAGAAAGTCAGAATTCCTGCTCTCATGGAACTTCTAGTAGTGGAGAATAACAGTGAAAAAAAAACACAAACTAATATAATATTTCCAAATTGGTTTCATATTATTAAGAAGATGAGGAAGAAAAACAAACAAGAGAAGAGCAACTTCAGATAATCAGTTTGAGAAGACCACTTCAAAAGAGCTATTTAAGTTAAGACCAAAGGATGAGAAAGAGACCTGTGTGCCAAAGGCCTGGGGGGAAGAATGTTCTAGAAAGAGAGATTTGCCTGTGGTGTGAGCAGCTGAATGCAAAGATGTGCAGCTGCAGTGAGGTGAGTGGGGGAAAGAGGTGAATGGGAAGGTTAAAGGGGGCCAAGGGTAACATCTAAGAAGACCCTGCAGGGACCACATTTCTGGATTTTATTCCAAAGTTGATAGCAAGCCATTAGAAGAAGTTAAGGCACAAGTGTGACATAATTTGATTTATATGTCAAAAGAATCACTCAGAGTTCCGTGAGGAAAATGAGTTGTATCGGGACAAAAACAGAAACAGAGAAACACTTATGGAACCATAGCCATGCTCCAGGCAAAAGCTGATGTTGGTCTGTATTCATGCTGCAGCAGGAAAAACAAACAAACAAACAAACAAACAAAAAACGGAGCAAAGCAAATAGAGCAGAAATATTTTGGAGTTCACAGAACAGGACACACTAAGGGATTAGATGGTGGTGGTAGAAGGAGGGATAAACAAAGGGAAGAATTAGGACTTGTCTATTTTTGCATCCCCAGCCCTTAACACAACGCCTGGCACATAGTAAACACTCAATAAACATGTTCAGAATTGTTTGATTTTCTCCCATCAAAGCTAAGTCTCTCAAACTGATCATCAGGGAAAGACCAGAAAAGTATAGAAAATGGATAAATAAAAGGAGATTCAGAGCATGAATAAAGGGGAAAACGGGCACAAAGATTGCCTTTCGGTGAAGCTGGTAACAACTCTACTGACAGCAGATCAAGGTTAAAATCTTCCTTTATGTCTCTCCCAGTAGGTGGCTTTCCAATAAATATCTAAGGACGTCCTGGGCCAGCAGAGGCCAGATTGAATATCGCGTGGTGAGTAAGGGATGAAACTGTAAATAGAAAAGACATTTTTAAAGTTATTCTTGTGATTTAGGAAATAATTTTTCATCATTTCCTTGGCTGAGTGTGCAGAGAGAGCTTAAGAATAAAGAAAAGACCATGAAGCATATAGTCTGAAAATGATAAAACCAAGTGATTTTGTCTTGGTACATTGATTCGGATGTTACAGCGGGCATTTTGTGAGTACTTGGTAGCACTTCGTATTAGCACGGATGCCGCGTTCACGCACAGACATGTTCCTTTTCAATAAGATTACCAAAAACCTCCTGAGATCGGCAATGTAGTCCTTGCAAAGATTTTAAATGGGAAGCACAATTGAGGGTCATCCATGTTAAATACTATATATGTGATTGCAGACATCCATACTCTGATTGGCACCCATGGTTGAATTCAAGATCTTTTAGGAATTCTGACATTATTGGAAAGGGGTTTCAAGCATCCCTATTCATCCCCAGTCTTTTCTTCCAAAATTCGATTTATGGACCATTAAAAAAAAAAAAATTCTGCTAGCTCCTCATATACTTTTGAGTGGTGCCTTCAAAATTCCCTCTAAGTGAACTTAAAAATAAAGTGTACTCGCTTTTATGCTAATGCCATTTGGGGTCTAAAAATGCCGTTGACAACTGTTGTGTTGCTCTTTCTCCTCTGGCGGCGGGACTGTGATTGATGGATAGACTGCTCCTGGAAGGAGCTACATCATACTCATCTCAATTCTAATCAATCAGCGTAGAGATGAGCGTAGGTTCTATTTCTTCTCTGTGTCTAACTATAGCTTCTTCCCTGCTCTTTTAGCCAAATGTTATCTGAAATATTGATAGCTTAAAAAAAAATGTCCATTGCTTAAAGGATGACCCCGCCATTGCCAGGTCGAGAGGACGTATTAGAGGCTTTGAGACGGAAAGGAAGTATAACTCTAAAGCATTGGGAAGTGTCATCAATAAACACTGACCTAGAGTCTGAAAGGTCTTTGGGAAGGTCCTTCAAATCAGGCGGGTGGCTTCTTGTTCTCTTCACTCTATGGCTGGCTCTGAAACTGCGCTCTTCTCCAGAGGTGCACTGCATTCATGGACAAGCGTAGTGTGTGAACAATTGCCTTGGTGGAATACATAAATGGCCACTCACCTTTACTTGTGGCAAGATTTCTAAAAATGCCCTGGGAACTCTTACTATACTTTGCAACTGCCCCCTCTCCCCTAACCAGGAGTGAGAAGACTGAAGGTTTTATACAGCCTATTTATTTTATGGGCAGTCCATAAGAGATATGTTATTTCTTTCTGACCTCCTACCCCTACCCCAGGTAGAATCGATGACTCCTTTCTTTGGGTCACTTGGCACCTGTACTGATTCCTCTACCCTCCTACACACAATAATATTTTTTGCACTTAATCATATATACAAATAAATTTAAAAAGGGGGGGCACCTGGGTGATTCTGTCAGTGAAGCATCTGCCTTTGGCTCAGGTCATGATCTCAGGATCTTAAGATGGAGCCCTGCATCGGGTTCCCTGCTCAGTGGGGAGTTTGCTTCTCCCTCTCCCTCTGCCCCCCACTCATGCTCGCTCGTTCTCTCTATCTCTCTCAAATAAATAAATTTTAGAAAATCATGTATACCATGTTGTCTGTTTTCCCTCACTAGTCTCCAAATAAAAATTTGTATTTTTATTCCCAAATGCATGGTATAGTTGCTATTTTGGCGTCCTACCCAAATGGAAGGATCAGGAAAGATTCTCCACTGTATTAAACCCCGTTAAATCCTGCTCCCTCAGGGTCCTATAAAGTAGGAATACACAAAGCAAAAGAGACACATTCAAAGACATCCATTCTTCACTGTTCCAGATCATCAAAAGGAGTGCAGAAGTTTTCATGGGACCACACACAACCCGTGACACTTATCCACCTCACGCTGTCCCAGCAGTGGAATAAAAAGGAGGAATGTAGGGGGTCCTGAGACTCGTTTGGGACAATCTGCTCCTGGCTGTTGAAATTCTGCAAGGTCACAACCGTGGAAGTGACTGCTTGTCTCTTGTTGTTGTGTTTTCAGGTAACACCTTATCTTAGCTTTCCTACGTCCGCAGCTACAGCGGAGCTGGGGGCTTTCATGTAACTTACATGACCTTTCTCGAGTTCAACCAATACTCTTCATGAATTTTAAGCAGCAAACTCAGAAACCCAGAAGCAATGCCATCATGTCCAAAGAACAACCTTATCAACTGACATCATTACCTTTGAATGTCAAATTCCTGAAAATACAGCATTTAAACCTATACTTCAGAATAAGTTATTGGATTACCAGAGCTACTAACATAACCTTTTAATTTAATCAGTGTTACAGTCTCTGGTCAGGAGAAAAGCAATCCTTTCAAAGTGATTTTTCTGGAATAATGCCCAGTAACCTTGGTGAATGGATGAATGAATGAATGAATGAACGAACTAATGATTGGCATCCAAATGG
This sequence comes from Potos flavus, assembly GCA_028534135.1. Classification (NCBI taxonomy): domain Eukaryota; kingdom Metazoa; phylum Chordata; class Mammalia; order Carnivora; family Procyonidae; genus Potos; species Potos flavus. The sequence continues at coordinate 24,099,929 of CM052897.1, forward strand.
GCTCCGTTTTCCCTCTTTCACTTAGTACTCTGCATAATCACTTCCTTTGACATCACGTGCTACACAGCCAGCACCACAATCTGATTTTAGTTCTAGAAGACAACAAATGTAAGGAAGAAATTTGGCTGCTGGTGTCACAAAAACGCATCAGGGAAGTTTTAGATGACTCCCCAAAGACGAATTTTTGAAGGCACTACTTTTCAATCAAGAGAAGAATTGAAGAAATTTTTCAACCTTTCAGAGGAGTTGGGGTAGATAGGTTTATAGTCCCTGTCCTAGAAGAATATCAAAGTACATTGGAAGAAATTTTAACCCCAAATAACTTTTAAATATATCTTTCTCCATAAGTTCAGAATCTAAATGATTCTCAAACACGTCACTTCATTCATAATGCCATCTTCGTCTTTTGTCACCCGTGTAGTTCATTTCTCTCTATGAGGTATTTTCTTTCCTTCCTCCCCCCCTTTCTTGCTTTCTTTCTTTCTTTTCTTCCTTCCTTCCTTCTTTTCTTCCTTCCTCCCCCCTCCCTCCCTTCCTTCCTTTCTTCCTTCCTTCCATCTTTCCTTCCTTCCTTCCTTCCTCGCTCCCTTCCTTTTTTCTTCCTTCTTTCCTTCCTTCTTTTTCTCTTTCTTCACTTTTTTCTCTTTCTCCCTTGTCCCTCCTTTCCTCCCTTTTTTATTTCCCTCCCTCCCTTCCTTCCTTTTCTTCCTCCCTTCCTTATTAGTCACTAGGCTTAGATATATATTCATAACCATTTTAAATAGTCCTCACAACAATGAAATATAACTATTAATGTCGTTATTTTAGAATTTGAGAAACTGAGTCTCAGAGATATGAAATAACTTGGCCAGGGTAACAGTAAAGCCAGAATTTAAACCCAGGACTGAAAGAGTAGAAGATCCATAGTTCATTTTAGTAGTTTGTTTCTGATACTAAAAAAAAAAAAATCATTGTTGAAAAACTGTAATGTCTTTTGGGGGTTATTAAAAGTTAATTTTATAAAGCTAATGAAAAGAAAGAAAAAAAACTTAAAAAACATAAGATAAATTAGGAATACAGCATCTTTTTATAGCCCCAAGCAAAAGATAGAGCAGAGAAAACCAGAACTGAACAAGGATTAAACGCTAGTTTCTTCAAGACTCTTCTTGATATATTATAGAAATTGATCATGTGTCTTTAAAAGCCATAATATAATTATCTGAATGCAATCATTTGACAATGAAATGCAATTCTTCAAGTCTACTTTGATATTCAAGGACAGCAACGATGGCCTCCAGGGACAGAGAATAAAAACACAGATAGAGACACATGGCATAGGACATCATTTTCAGAGAAATCCAAGATATCTTACTGCTGGTTACCCCACTGACTCCTTATCAATTAACATATGTTCCTCTACAGATAAGAAATGGAGTTTTGGGTTTCTGTTTAGGGATTTCCAGTTGGACAGTTGATTGGTCAAGTGACTGGATGCTCTTGGGGTGGGTTCCAAAATCCTTGGCTCATTGGCCTCAAATACGATCTCTAGGGTCTGGGTTTCTGGCCTCCCAGCCTCATCTCCAGCACTCCTCTCTGGTTTTCCATGCTCCTCCATCACTGGCCTTCCGTGTTGTTTTCAAGGTACTCTGCCCCAGCTCCTTCTGTTTCAGAATCTCTACCTTTTCACTGAATTTCCTTCACTCATCCCCTTCTCCCATTTCCTCCCTCCCTCTAAACTCTTTTCACAATTCCTTATTTATTTTTCAGGTCTCCGATTATACTTTTCTTAGCCAGGTCCCCCAGACAGCACAGGCCGCGTGTGTCTCCCCACCCCGGGCTGAACACTGCTAGTTCCAGATATCATTGGAAATGTTTTACACGTGCTACCTCATTAATTCTGACAACAACCTTCGGAGGAAATTACTGCTCTAGTTCCATGGCATAGCTGGGGAAACTGAGGTATGAGTGATTAAACAATTGGCTCACCATCGCAGGGCTGGTATTTGTTGAATTCAATACCAACTTGAATTGAATTCAACTTGAATTGAATTGAAGAACAAGACTTGAGCCTTCCTGTTGGATTCCAGAGCCCATCATTCTCTCAACCACTCTGTTGAACTGTCTCTCTTAGGAAACCCTACCTGCTCATTCCTGGCATCCTTCTCCTTGAAACACTTATCATCATCATTATTTGTGAGATTATTTGGTTTTTGTCCATACTATAAGTTCCATAAGATCAAGGTCTAAATCTCAGTGGTGGCACCTACATCTAGCATTGTGCCTGGAACATAGGAGGGAGCCAATAAATTCCCGAAGAGTAAATAAATAACTCGATGGTCAAATGGAGGGACAGATGGATGGCAAGATGAATGACTTTATTGGCTTATGTCTTTAAAATATGGTCCCAATGAATCTTGGATTTTAGGCTTTACACACAGACAAAAACCCTGTCCCTGGGATAGCAATATTGTCACCTTACACAAAGAGTGGGACACTTGGGGTTATGTATTTTAGACGGACTAGTTCTTGGTTCACCTCAATTTTATTTTTTCAATGGGAAGCACTGATATAGGATGCCCAGCTCCAGTCAAATGTTCAAGAGGTCAATAATAAAACTGGCGTGGGGCAGAGGAGGGGTAGAATAAAATGGCGTGGTATTTCTAAGCTAAAAGAGACCCAAAAGATCACCAAATTCAACTTCTCCGTGTTACAGTAGTTGATGTAGTAATGATTCTTCAGTACTCAGACCAGATTTTTTCAACCATATCTCCATCTGTTTTTAGCATAGGTGAAGGAATTCAGAAGTGTGCTGCCAGCGCCCTCCTGTCTGGTGTGCTGTGCTGCAGTCAAAGATAAGACATGGTGCATTTTAGAAAAGCCACGGGACCAGGATAGGATTCTTTCGTCCAGCTGTGGAAGACACAGCGACTGATAATAACTTCAGAAACATCGCCTACTTACCAAATGTCTGAGTTCACACAAATCAATAATCTTAAGGCATAAAGCAATTATTTTATAGCACTATGAGATTTGAACAACGGCTTCTGAGGAAAAAGTGTTTTGCAAAGGTATTCTACTTGAAAATAGTATGGCATTTTTGTTGCTGTTGTTGTTAAGATCAAAGGCTGATCTCAATGGCAGGACCCCTCTGAATATCTTTCCTTATTTGGTGTCTGACTTGCCTAGAAATACAACTCCAAGCCCAAAGGTGGCATAGAAGAGGACTGCGTGGGGCTCCGGATTTGGAGCTAGAAGACCGTCCCCTTTCTAGCTGTGACCTTGGGTAAGCCACTTGACCTCTCTGAGTCTCAGGGTTCTCATCTGCAAAATGGAGCTAGTCCTTTAACAAACACCTGTACAGTGTCTTCCACGGGCAAAGTGTATGAATGCTGGGGAGAGCTACCGGTCATCAAGTGCGTACCGTGCAGTAGATGCCTTACCTGCATTACCTCACTCTACCCACAACAAAACCCTGTGGCAGGACATCGGAAACGGAAGCTTGAAGGGTTCAGCAACACAGCGAGTGGAAAAGCAAGTCCACTGACACCCAAGTCCACTGACGCCGCCACCTTTGCTCCTTTGGCTCAGCTTCACAGGTATGCTTCCGTGCAGGAAAGGGCTCTGAAAACTGTGGAGACCTAAATCTGTGAGTGTTGTCGTTTTTGTGTGTAGTCTTTGTTGGATTTATGTTCTCCTCCTAAATTCTTTTTTTTTTTTTCTCCACTGTTAGCTTGACATGAAATCCTTAGGGAACCTTTCTTTATCCTCTGGAATTCCCTGGAAAAGAAATACTTTGGAGCTTGCAGTAGCTTTTCCTGCCTGCCTGTCTTGTGTCTTTATCCAACTTCCACATTTTAGAGGGGAGAAGAGTCTCTGTGAGAGGCTCTCCAGAGACTCCACAGGCTGGGACAAGGAGCCAAACCTTCCCTCTCTCTCTCTCTCTTACTCTTTTTAAGATTTTATTTATTTATTTGTCAGATTGAGAGAGAGAGAACACAGAAGCAGGGGGAGCAGCCAGCAGAGGGAGAAACAGGCTCCTTGCTGAGCAGAGAGCCCGTTGAGGGACTTGACCCCAGAACCCTGGGATCATGACCTGAGCTGAAGGCAGGTGCTTAACTGCTTAACCGCTTAAACGACTGAGCCACCCAGGTGTCCCACCTTCCCTCTCTTCCTCTCTTCCCAAGTATCAGTTTCTTCAGGGAGAATACCCTCATTTTCCAGCACATACCTACATCTCAGGGAGCACGTATTCTCTTGAAGATAGTCTACCGTAAAAATCTTGAATACTTGTTGTTGATCATTTTATTTTATTTTATTGCACTGTATTTTCTCTAGATTTGTTGAGGTAAATTGACAAATAAAACTGTGTATATTTAAAGTGCATAACATGATGATTTGCTGTAAGTATACATTGTGAAAATATTACCATAATCAAATTAATTAACATATTCATCACCTCACATAGTTTTGTTTTGTTTTTTTTGCGTGAGAATGCGTAAGATCTATTCTCTTACCAACTTTCCAGTATGCAATACAATATTATTAACTATAATCACCATGTGTACATTAGGTACTCAGAACTTATCTTATAATTCATCTTATAGCTGGAAGTTTGTGTCTTTTGACCAACATCTCCCCATTTCCCCCACTTGCCAGACCTTGGCGACCACCATTCTCATGTCTGTTTGTATGAGTTCGACTTTTTTTTAAGATTCTACATTTAAATAGTGAGATCATACAGTATTGGTCTTTCTCTCTGACTTATTTCACTCAGCATAATGCCCTTCGGTTTCATCCATGTTGTTGCAAACAACAGGATTTCCTTCTTTTTATGACTGAATAACGTTCTAATCTATCTACCTATCTATCTATGTGACATTTTCTTTATCTACTCATCCATCCATAGACACTTACGTTATTTCTTTGAAGCAATGGTGATTTTAAATCCTGTTGTCTCACACTCCCTTGTCACTCCTGGGGCTGCTGGTTGGTTTGAAGGGGGAGTCCACTCCCAACAAAACAGCCAGCATCGTGGTGATGCCTGGCAGCTGGGAGATTTTCTGGGTTACTCTCCACACTGCTTTGTAGTGAACTCAGGGTGACTCTGTGTCTCCACGGTGCCAACACCAACGCTGGAGATACACACATTCCAGAGCCACAGAGGACAAAGCAGAGTGATGACAAACACAGGAGGATGCGTTGTTTGGTGAGTGGAAATTGAATGGAGAGACGGAGATAGATGAAGGAAAAGGCTAAGTAACTAAATCATCAGTTTTTTCCCCCACTCTCAGGATGGTTTTCCTATCTAGATGGACACATGCGTGACAGTGTTACATGGTAGTATTTCCTGGGTGACCACAGGATTCATCGACCAAGCCAGATATTCTATTCCCAGCTAAAACAGGTTTCACTGAGACCTCCTGATGCTCAAGGTTTATCCATCTTTTCCAGTACACATGGGATATGAAATAATAACCATGATGTTGGTTGAACTATTGCTCTGTGCCAGGAACTGCTTGAGTGCTTCCTAAGGTGTGCCTATGTGGACCTAGACTTGAACGTGGGCTTCAATTATCCCTCCTCTTGGCATTCTCGCCCTTAGGAACTCCCCTCGTGTACAAGCCAGTCTGAGCTGACTCCAGCACCACTGGGGTTAACTCTATGTTAACCTATGATTAAGTTCTCAGTGAGATCGGTTTTGGCTGAGAGGGGGGAGAAGACAGGGATGAATACACCCTTTGATAAACCTAAAAAGGCTAAGGACTCAGTTTGCCAAGAACAGAACACAGCAGTGAGAACTCTGGCTATGCAGGGTGGGGGAGAATTAGACAAATGGTGGAAGGAAGTAGGGTCAAGGGACAATATGTAGACACTGACATTTCTCAGCAGACTTATTGGCTTCCCTGACACCACCCTTTCTTGGTTCACCTCTTCTTTCTCTGCCTAAAAAATTTTCTAACTCCTTTGCTGATCTATTCTATCAGAATTCTGAAATGGCCTTCTTCCCACCTTCCAAGATGGGCAGCACTCCCTCCTCTCAACCATGGTTCTTATCTCTGCTTTCACAGTGCATCCTTTGAGCCTGTGTCCTAAAGCTTATTTTATTCTGTTCCACTCGACTGCTACTTGTTTACCTCTATCTTTGACACTGTATTTTGAGCTTCCTGGTCACAGGGACTGTCTTACCTGTTTTCATACCTTCCAAAGTGCCTTGCACATAGTAGGTGCTCTATACATGTTGGTTGAAATTGAATGGCAGATAACTGAGATTTGAATTCTGTGTCCTCTAAACCAAAATGTACAGGGCCTCATAGTCTTTCTATTAACCACCAAATTAGTCAATCTCCAGTGGGAAAAAAGACTCCCCCTTCACACACACACACACACACACACTTTATTCCCTTTATGGAGCTCATGACTGTGCAAGCATAAGTCAGGGAGTGTTCATGACCTTGGCTGCGATGGTGAGAATTGATATTGAAATTAAAAAGAACACCGAGCAATAGATTACCTCAATTCAAAAAAGAGAATATCTCTGACAATCATCAGCAGTTTGGGAGCTGAATTGAACATTTCATGGAGTTTTCTTACAGATTCCAGTTCCTGCAGTTTTTTTGTATTCATTCATTCAAAGCATTTTCCTTATAATACCCCCTAAGCATCCTTTTCATCACTGCACCTCCTGGGCATTCTTTAATTAAAAATCCATCATAATCCCCAACTTTTTTCCCCCCTAGAAAGGAGTTGTTACCTGTAGTAAATGATTTGTTTTTTTCATCCTTGCAGTTTTGGTGATGTAGTGGCATCATCTTCTCCAAGGACCTTCTGAATCCTGAGTACTTCTGTTAGGCATGGGTTGGATCATGCACAGGTATCATGGGGCTGGCTTCGAGGGCTTCAAGGGTTGTTCAGGTGGGAAGAGAGAACCATCATGATCTTACTTGGAAGCACAAGGAAGGTTAAGTGTCCCAGTATGGTCCCTGTCAATAGGACAGAATTCAGTATGTGTTGTCCCTAACTGCCCCATCACGGAGCTCCTTGTTCTGGAACTCAAACCCGGCCCAACCTGTGAATCAATCTTGACCCAGATTGCAAGTAGGGAGCTAGAAGCCCCACCCATGGGTGGACTCCGGAATGAATTATTCCTGGCGGCCAGTCCTGCCACACCTCCACGTGTGCCCTGAGTCAAGGCCTTTCTCCATAACGTGCAGGGCCTCTTACTGACATCATTCAACATGAGTAAGGGGCTAAGGATGAGGATGAGACTTTGTGCTTCTATTTTCCCACTTAGTCCTTTAGTCAGGTCCAGCGGAGTGTAAAAGAGGCAACGTGATATATTTGACGGAAAGACCTCAAAATCTGGAGTCAAGCTAATTTAGATTCTTCTTCCCACTTCTATCTTTTACTAACTGTTTAGTTATGGACAAATCGTATAGTTTCATTTCTCATTTGGGAAGTAGGAGGGATAATGCATAGCAGAGGTATGCGAAGGCCTTAGCATGTAGTAAGTGTCCAACGATAAATTTTTATTTCTGAATTCCTTTAGGCCGGAGTCCTGACCCACCAGCCCAATGAGTCCATGGGGAGTATCACCCCAGATTCTATACTCTGCTGCAAAGTCCACCTGGCAGCTACCTTCCATGTCTCCTTGACTTCCACCTGAATCCACTTCCACTACTCCTTGGAAGGGACAGCAGCCCAGAGAAACACGAGGCGATCGTAGCCCTTTGGGCTTGTTATGCTGGATTGGTAGTTGCTTCCCTTGGGGTATGCTTTGGCTATTGTTTCCGTTTTCTTTGTCTTGGACTCACCTAGACCCAGAGCCTCCCATCCCTCTGCCCAGTGCCAGTAAGACACAGGCAAACAGAGTGTAATAGTCTTTCAGTATACAGGCTTTGGAGTTGCACAGCCTGAGTTTAAGTCTCATTGCCATTGCTTCCACCCTGTGTGACCTTAGGAAAGCTACTTAACTCCTCTGAAGCCTCAGATCCTTTATCTTGAAAAGAAGCTTCATAGGATTACCTAGCTCCAAGACAATGGGGGGGAATCACATGAGATAATACACGTAAAGCTCTTAGCAAAGTACCTGGCACATAATGAATGCTCAGTTAATATTGGCTGTTAGTTTCTGCTTTGTTGCTGAGCCCAGTTATGCAATAATGGTAAGCACTAATCATGAAGCGATCCTTCTGTCTTGACTACTGCTCACCTGTCAGTAGTTGGAGTCAGTCCACTACAGTTTCTGCCAAGTGAGACAGCTCCCATTTCTTCGCAATGCATTTTGGGTAAAGGAACATCAGTCACACATACATTTGAGAGTGCTTTCGTTCCTCTGCTTTATCTCACCTATTCACAAGGGGCCTCAGACTCCAGGTCTAAAATAAGGAAAAAGTGGTCCGTCAGGATTCTTGCTCATCTGTGTCGGTAAAGTATGTTTATGCCACAGAGAAACATTGGAGTCTAGAAGAAAAGTGATCTACTGGCAGTCTACTACAATAATCTCAGTGAGAATCTCTAAAGGCCTGAACGAAGCTGAGGTATATAAGAGTTTTAAAAAAAAAAAAAAAAGAATCAATTCTGGGCTTGAGAGCGACTCCATGTCAAAAATACAGAACAACTACATTTATTAGAGAACACATGGGTGGGGGTCTGTGACTTGGAATCCTGGCCTCAGGGTGTGCACAGCAGGACTGAAACCCTAGAACATCCAAGCCCAATGCTAACACCATCAGGCCCCAGGGAAGGACTTCCCTAAACCAGCTGACCTACGTCTTCAGAAGAAAAGATAACTTCTTCCACAAGCCATGAAGCTTTGTGGGTTATGCCGCTGCTGACGTGGAGGTCAGAAATGGCTTAAGAAGGAAGGAAGCCTTTGAGTGACAGCAGCACTTAGATAAAGAAAATAAAAGCACATTATTTGCCTTCAAATCCTCTCTGTATGAAGTATGTGTGAAGCGAGATATTATTGGTTCTTTACATTGACAACTAAAGGTAGAATTGTGAATAGTTTAAGTTTTACAGAAGCATTTAATGATAATTCCTTTTTTAGAAAATAAATAAGACTTATTTAACAATTGTGATTTATGTTCTTGATAGTTCTTAATAATAAGTTGCATTTTTCTTTTAATTTTAATAATTTAGATGTTTGAGAAAAAATAATTTTCGAAAGCACATGAAAACCAATTTCTTATATCTTAGGTTCACTTTATTTATGTTTTTGATTAAAATACAAATTTTGTGTACTTTGAACATGATTACATTTCCATTTTTAATACCTTAGATCATTATTATCAATAGACTCAAACTCAGTAAAAATCTTGATAAGAATAATTTAACTAGTCATTTTGCTCAAAAGAGAGGTAAAAATGAATTTTATGAAGTAAATATGTAATAATTTTTGAGTTAAGTATGCTTTTACTTACTTACTCACCCAAACTTTGGGGACCCATCAAATGAATATCCATACGTGTGAAATATTAATTAAGTTCAGTCATCCTTGTTATTTTGTAGACTTTCAATTCTGTAATGATAGTAGCTTTACATATTTAAAAATATTTTATCATGAGGGAGATGTACTTGTTAAGGTAGGGGGAAAAGTGTATTTCATTAAGCAGTCTACACGCTTCATTTACAACGTTCAGATGTGCAGACATAAGGTAGGTAGGCTTCCATTTGTACTCCTGACACAGGAGTAAGGTTGGATACATATGTACCCACTCGCATATATAGTTCTCTCTTTCAAGATTGATGAGACAGAAACAGGAAAAATGAAGGCAGTGATGCCAATTTGAAAACCAAGTAATCAACCAACCAGCCAATCAACTAACCAAAGATATGGAACAGATACCAACAGAAAGTAGCCACTGAATGGGTTTCTGCCAGCTTACACCATGGACCTGATATGCAAAACATAGTCACTCTGAACTCTGAATGCATTGCCCATAATTTTAGACAAACTTGTCTTTTTAAAAATTTATGGGTTTGGGGAGGCCTGGGTGGCTCAGTCGGTTGAGCGGCTGCCTTTGGCTCAGGTCATGATCCCTGGGTCCTGGGATCGAGTCCTGCATCGGGATCCCTGCTCAGGGGTGAGCCTGCTTCTCCCTCTGCCTGCCGCTTCCCCTGCTTGTGCTCTTTCTTTCTGTCAAACGAATAAATAAAAAAAATCTTAAAAAAAAAATTTATGATTTTTTTTTTAAACTCATGACCCTGAGATCAAGACCTGAGCTGAGATCAAGAGTCGGACACTTAACCAACTGATCTACTCAGGGGCCCCCAAATCTTATGTTTTTGAAAAGAAAGGCAGGAACAGCCTACAGAATCTTTCATTTCTGATTTGATCGTGTTCAATCCATTGGCCACCTAATGAAGTGGAATTCATCATATACTTAATTCGGAAAGTCAATCTCCAGGAATTCTGACATTCTTAGAATCATAGATAATGATTAGAGGTGACCAGGGACAGAGAACTGCAATTAAGAGAGACTGACCAGAGACTCAGAAGAACAAATTTCCCATCTTGAGTCCCTCACTGACTAATTGAAAAATGTTACCTAGATGCTATTTAAATATTACCTGGATGCTATTCAATGGCATTACGTAAGCAAGACGATAAGCAAGACATACACACACACACACACACACACACACACACACACACACACACGACCACATCATCAGCTCTGGGTTTTGAGTTTAGAAAGGGTTACATCAACACACTTTGTGTTTTTTTGTGTCTGTTCTATAGATCAATGAATAGAAAGCAAGTTTATTCTTCTGAGAGTAGGTATTTAAGAAATTAGCAAGGATTAGGAAACTCTTTTTCAAACATCTCTTTGGATTTACTTTAGAAGGTTATATGAAACAATGAAATCATTGTTCTGCATCCGAGTCTAATCTCCTTGGGAGTTACATTTTGCTATCTGCTTCCATTGCTTTGTAGCTGAGTGTGTGTTAAGTCTGAGATCTACATATAAGCCACAGGGACAAATGGGTTCCTCGCTGCCACAGTGTATATTTGTAATCAGACAATCAATATGGCTAGAAGTGCCAACTTCACCAGAGGAGGGTCAGTGAGCCGGTTTGAGATTCATGATACTAGAGAAACAAGGTGAAGAAGCTGTATGAATGGGGCTTATTGTTTGCCTCTATTTTAAATGTTCTCATTTTTCGCAACATTTGATGGCGAACTCTTAAAAGGCCTTTATTGATAGAGATACTCATTAAGTGTCAGTTTAAAAAGAGGTGTTGTTGATGTAATAGAATCTGCTTTTGCATAAGCCTTTTTATCCCAGCGTATTAGGAGTACTTTGCCAAGCTAATCCTATCACCAAAATCCAAGACGTCATTCATAGAAACCAAGAAAACTGCCTTCTGGATTGAAATTCAGATGCTTGGAATATTTGCTAGATCCAATACTCCAAGAAGATTGGCATAAATTTGGCACATGACTTTGTTTCTCTGTGATAACTAGATGCTGAATAGATTTACTCATTTACTAACCTTTTATTGAGCATCTAAAATATACCAGGTGCAGTGCTGGGTGGTGAGATAAAAAAGCTATTGTCCTTACCTTCTAATGAGAGGAGAGACACGTGGATACTTTGATAAGCATGCAGTGTGATAACTGCAATGTAAGTGCAATTTACATCACGCAGGTATACGGGCAACATAGGCAATCTGGGCCAGTTAGCAAGTTTGAATAGAGCATCCATTCTCAAAACCTCGTCTCAGAACCAGTAGAATCAGCACCACCTGGAAACTTACTAGAAATACAAATTCGCAGGCCCCAGAATGACTGAGTTCTAAACTCGGGAAGGGGGGAGCGAACCCCCACAATCTGTGCTCTCACATGCCCTCGAGCTGATTCCGATGCTTGCTCAAGTTTGAAAAGCACTGGCCTAGAGCAGTCATTCTCAAACTCTGGTGTGCTTTAGTTTCACCTGGGGAGTGCTTAAAACTCCCAAAGCTCAGGCCACAACCCAGACCAATTAAATCAGAGTCACCGAGGGTAGATGAAGTGATGTCTGTGTCAGGTTTTCAAAGTCATAGAAGAGATTTCCAGGTAGACATTTAGTGAGAAGACATTTCAAGCAGAGAGAAGATTCCACGAAGGCTCGGAAACATGACCAGCTCTGTATATTAGAGGCAAAATCAGCAATGTTGCTGAAGCATAGACTTTGAAAGGAAAAGTGAAGGAAGAATGACCTGGAGCATTCGACAGGCGGGGAGGCAGTTCACAGAGAACTATGACTTGAATAACGAATAGAATCATGGTTCTGTTTTTGTTAGTGGTGGTCTTTGTCAAGAAATGAGTTTGAATTCCATTTTACTACCAACCCATCTTGCTTCCTGGGCTTGGCTTTCCTAGTAAAACCATTCCTCTCAGCTGAGGCTGTTCATAATTAAGATCAGTGATTATTTTGCACTGGACAAAACTCAGCCCCGTGGGGCTCTGAACAGGACAGAGAGTTGGTGGCAGATAAGTCAGAAAAGAGGATCTGAGACAAAGTGAAGGAACTTCAGAAAAGGAAAGGATTGCTTTAGACTTTGGGTTGATTGGGTTTTGTTTTTTGTTTTTGTTTTCCAGCTGAATCAGGGAGGGACTCTGGAATAAGAGAGTCTGCCCTCTAAGAAATCAAAGCCAGATCCGGGAAGTGGGTGGATAGAGCCTTCTAGAGCCCCAGCTGCCGCGTGCCATCTGTCTGCTGTGGGCACGGCAGCTGCACAGACCCCTCTTGTTGGGAGGCAAGACAGGATCCTTTCAGTCCCGTGACCTCAACCTCCTCTCCAATGGCAGAGAAGAGAGAAGCTGAAATTCTTCTGACTGAGCACAGGAGAATGTGACAGTTATTTGGGGTGACAGGTTTCCTGGCCATCAGGGCTACCGTGTGGAATGTGCACACATGTGCTTGTGTCACAGGAAGGGGAAGGATGACAAGGAGGCAGGAGTGGGTCCATTCTTTGATTGGTATAATATGAATATTTCTGAGAGACCGAGATGGGTAAAAACTTTAAGCCACAACCATTTTTCATCTTGGCAGAGGGGGCCGTGGTGTCTGAATAAAGCCTCCAGCACCCGCTACCCACCCCTCCTCTCTTCCGGCTCCCCTTGAACATTTCCAGGGCATCAGAGACTCTAACAGAATCTGCTCTTTGAATTGGATTCAAGTTCAACTCTAACTAGGGGTTCACATTCACAGCCTGCTGACAAGATCAGAGCAGCTACGAATCTGCCGGAGGCTCTTGACACCCAAGCCTGTACTAACTTCATTAGGCTCAAATCTCTACCTTTGAAATATGCAATATGATCTGTGGAAGGAAAGGGAACATATGCAATGACAGGAGGTGGGCGTGGGTACTCTGAGGACAGGATGGATCAGCTAACCGAACCTGAGGTTGTAGTTGGCAATGTAGGCTCATTTGAATGGGAGGAAGCTGGTCACGTGATTCCCAACTGGACTCTATTAACCATTTTGGCATCGTCTCGCATCTCCATACATCACATCACACGATATATTTGGAAGAAAGGGCCAAGTCTGTTTCCTGCTGGCAGGTGATTTGGTTTTCCTTCTCAGTGAATTTTTGATGGCTCTTGTTTGATTGACTCCTTATTACATATTGAAGGCTTCCTCTGGGCCAGCTATGATAAGCACTTTATATGGCAATGTGATAGCACGTTCTCCAACCACAGGCTCTGGAATCGTTCTGCCAGGTTTAGCCCTTTGGACAAGTCACCTAATCTAGTCTAGCCTCATATGTTACAGCAGAATAATAGTAATAGCACTCGCCTCATTGGATTAATATGAGAATTAATGAACGTATCTAGGTAATATGCTTACTTCAGTGCCTGGCACACAGGAAGCGCTCGAGAAATGTCACATGCTGCCATGAGCCATTATTTCCACTAAGTATGTCCACCTCTCCCTCTTTGCAAAGTGCAAAGGGACAAAAGATTTTGAGAGTTTAACTTGTGGTCCAAAGTCCTACAACCTGTTAAGTGCAACGGGTGGAGTGGGGTCTGTGCTCTTCCACGTTACGCTAGACTGCCTCCACCAATCTTTTTTTTTTTTATTATTATTCGGCCATTTAAATCTACCTCTCCTCTCCTTCACAAAACGATTACCACTTTTTCCAATGCATAATTTATTCTCAACTCTTAAAGCTTTTCTGCCCCTGTTTGATTCTTCTTCTCAGTTTGCAATTTGACGGTTGCATTTCTGCATTGTACTCACAGTTTTTAATACCATCTGTGATAAACTAGCCATTTTGCTTCCACACATTCCTAAAGATAAGACTATTTCTTAAGGAAAAGTCGAATAAAGCAGGAACAGATTCTCAGATGTAATCATCGTGATGTGCAATGAATATCTGAGCACTTGCAGGGTCATTACACTTTCAAATATTCCTTTTCGTGTCTGCATGGCAAAGACTCAGTAACACTCTTCTAAAGACAGCTGGCTATTGTAGTCTGGCTGAAAAGCTTCACCAATAGATCTGTGCTCAGTTTGACAATGAGAGAACAAAGTGTAAATTTTAGATACATGTGTGCATGAATGCATATAAATTACATATATGCATATATTCGTGTATGTGTATATGCACATATACACACACATACACACGTCCCTAATCATTCTGGACTATTAAACAGTATATAGTTGGGCTTCCATGGGCTACATTTGCAAGCCACCGCCATAAACTGAAAACAAACAATTTAGTCACCTACCAACCTCCTGAATCGAAACAACTGAACTTGGTTTTCCTGGGACTTTTGGGTATAGATCATTTGAGAAGTCAATGATTAGAAGTCAACTGCTGTCATGTATATGATAGCAAACAGGGTCATTTGAGACCTGTATTATCAAATAGGGCCTTCGCGATTATAACAAGACCCAGTCGTATAATGTCCAGACCAGCAGCAATGAATGTAATGTATTTGTATAAACATCGTCAACTGGCATGGTTCTCGGTTTTGTTTTGTTTGTTTTTTTTTGCTTTGTCCCTGTTGGCCACATAGCTTCGGTTTCTTGGGGACAGGAGCTATACCTTGCTCATCCCTTTCACACCCCCTGTGGGGGTATAGTACCTGGTATATGGTTTTTACTCCATGAAGAAGTCTATTTAACTCAAACTCTCATTTTTTTAAACTATTCTTTAACTGGGCAGGAAGTTATGAGTTTAAAAAATGTCCTTTTTTTTTTTTTTCTGAATCTTTTAAAACTGGTTCAACATTTATTGAGCACTCATTGTGTCCAAGATGTGCTTTGGGAGAAATGTGAAGAAGGGCTAGACAGAGGGCAAGTAAGCCCATCTCTACCTTCAGGTAGATCCCAGACTAATTGAATTATAGACCAGTATCTGAATAATTATCGAGCTACAGATCTTGCCTTTGGGCTCTGAAAGTCTAGCCACATTCTCGAGACAGACATAGCATCACTTCCTGGGTTAGACTTTACAAACAGAAAGCAACGCATATATGGTGCCCTTTACTTTTTTTTTTTACATTAGCTGTTTAGGTTGCAGAACTCAGGAAAACCACATAAGAGGAAGCGCAACTTTTTTTTTTTTTTGCTTCCAATGTATAAACATACTTGATAACATGAATTATTAAGAAACAGCTCCCTGTTGACTCAGGCTCTGGGCCACATGTTCACCCTTTCTCTAGTGACCCTTCCGACCTCTATGCCTTACGCATTGGGACGATGGTTACCAAGTTAGGAGGTAGCAGGAAGGGCATGTCCATTTACGACTGTACCACGGCCCATCAGTAATCACAGCTGTGCCAAAGTGAGCATTCCTGGAGGATAAATAGGGGGAAATGGAGGTTCTAAGGGACTTGGGGCTCTCGGACACTTCAAAATGGTCATTTTCTTATTTTTAAAGATTTTATTTATTTATTTGACAGAGAGACAGCATGAGCAGGGGGAGCAGCAGGCAGAGGGAGAGGGGGAAGCAGACTCCCCACTAAGCAGGGAGCTCGATGCGGGGCTTGACCCCCAAGACCCCGGGACCATGACCTGAGCCGAAGGCAGACGCTTAACTGATGGAGCCACCCAGGCGTCCCTCAAAATGGTCATTTTCTGTGTCCTACATCATTGGAATATATCATCTAAGATCTGTCTCTTCTGCTATTTATTCTACACTTTTCCTTCACTGTTGCCATTTCGTTTACATGTTAGGGACCCATGCAGGAAAAGCTATAGATCCTGTTCATCAGGAATTTATATGTCTGGCTAGACTATTTGAAGGCCAAAAATGTGTTGCTCCCACTCCTGACCCTTCTGAAGGAACAACTGTTAGGTTCTGAAACTTTGTATACAGTATTTGCTTTAAGAGACTACAGCACAGGAAGTCCCAAAATACACCGCAGAACATGAATAGATTGTGAGTGATATTACGCTGTAGCTTAACACATATTGTAGCCAACGGCAAGATATCTCATAACTAATTACATTCATTTTGCACTTAACAGAGACATTCAAAGTACAGATCTTAAAATGAGGAAGTTGAACTTCTGTTAAAATTACACTCTCTCTAGGGAAAATCATTCCCTTTTCCAGCTATACTTCAGGCTACACTCATAGGCTGCCAAAGCACTCCATTTAATTGAGGGAAAGGTCCATCCAACTGTTGTCAGGGATCATGTAACAACCAGTTGTTTTGCTGATTTTTTTTAAACCTTCTAACTGTACATTTGTATTCTGGTGACCCAGCCTGAGGCTACTTGAGAGAGAGAGAATTGAGAGTTGATTCAAGCAGGCAATGAAAGAAAGACTGTGCATCCTCACAGACTTTTGGAATTTCATAGAACTTCTACATACACGATCGCATTTAAGTATTCCCAAAGTCTCCCCCGGTAGAGGTAGGATTATTGTCCCCGATTTTCAGATGAAGTATTATTTCAGAAGTGGCAGAGGTGGGATTTCAGCATAGGTGTTCTGCTTCTAAATCCAGGTATTTTCCCATATTACATTTCTAAAATCTAGCATGTGCTAGGATAAATCTTTGCCAGAATCGTGTTTCCAATCTGATTGTTGATACCAAAACTCCAAGGTTGCTTAGTTCTCTCTTAATGTATCACGTGCATAAGTCAGATTCTCAGTCTGGAGTTCTCTAAAAGGAACCTCATGTGTTTCCGATGTCAAGAAGGAACTACTGGGAACCAGGGAAATGGTATGGCATTTATTAGTAGCCTTGGGTTTCTTCTTAAGTATAGAAATAAGAAATGCCTTTAGTTCTGGTCTTCACCTGGAATTTGTCTTACACCAGGTCGCTAAGGACAACCAGTTGTGGTAGACAAAGCAACGGAATTGGAGCTGTAAATTAAGCTCAAAATACTTTCAGTAGGATGCGAATCATGGTCACATCAACCCATATTCACATGGTCTCTAGAACGAGCAGGACATAGTGTAGATATTGAGGTTGGCGGGGGGCATACATCTTGTTTCGCCCAGAATGGTCCTGATTTATGCCAGTCATGTCCTATCTGCTTAGAGCCACTGACATATTCACTCTCAAAAATTACATGCTCAATCTAGTTAGAATAGATACAAAATCAAGACAAATCCAGAAACTGTCCTCAAGATTATAATATGATGGAGACATAAGAAAAGTATATCTGTACATATAAAGTCAAACAGAATATTCCCAACAAGCAAATGCCGTGGGAGTTTAGAAGTATGTATTTAACTGGGGTTAATGAGGGAGGAAATATCACTTTATGTCATTTTGCACAGCAATGATGAGATGTCAAAAATGTTGGAATAGAAGCAAAATGTGCGCTAGTGTTGAGAACCGTGGTTCAGGTGTCATTCTCCATTGAGGAAAATCTATTTTGTTCTGGGTCCTTTGGCTGAGCCACACCGGACAATCTGAGACTTTCTATAAGTGAGGGCACTAACAGCAGAGAATTCATAATGTCTTGGCTGTGAATCTACACTTCTGTCTAATTCTGTTCCTATTTCCTAACTGCTCAGACTGATGCAGATGTCAGTGGGATTGTCGGGAAGGGCAGTGCTTCTGAAAGGAGAATGCACGCTACAAAAAATGCCCATTAAAAACACTTCCCTCCTGTCCATGCCCCCCGCCCTGCCGGTGCTCTATTCTTGAAAGGAAAGTGCCTATTTGAACCTCACAGTTTTGGGGGGTAAGAATATAAATTCTAGACTGGTCTCTGTTGTGAACGCTCTTTATCTGATTATTTAAAGCCTTTGACTTTGTGGTTACTTCCTCTATTGAACTATTAAATCTCCTACCGGTAAGGACCTGTCTCCATCATCCACCTATTTCACAGCTGTTGTAGGACAAACTGTTTGCTGCCTCGCTAGGGTATTTATTTTTAAAACTTTTGTGTCCGTTTGTATGTGAATTACACTAGGTATTATGGGTGATAAGAAACAGAAGCGTAAATAATGGCTTTTGACCTTAATAGGGGACCACACATCATAATTTGCTTGGACAGTTCAGGTTTGTGCCAGGTTTCCTGATGTAATTATTAATAATAATGTCTTTTCACTCTCAAAAATGTCCCAATTTAGATAATAGATGATATGGTCCCCTAGACCTTAGAGGACTTAAATTCCATTAGGGAGACGGGAAACACAAACAGAAAAAGACAACTAACACAACAAAGGAATGCATGATGAATGTCAAATACATGATCTGTGCCGTCAGGAATGGCACCACGTTTTAGGAGGAGAGGCTGCCGAGGACTTCAGCCATCTGGTAGACTGCCTCAAGATGAGGCTAACGTCGGCTCTTGAAGAACATGTAGAATTCAAACAGGCAGTGAAGAAAGATCAGGCAATCAACCCTTCACTTGAGACACTGCTAAAATCAAAGCAAAACATAATTTTTTTCAATGTGAAGAAGTCCTTGTAGAAATGATTTCCTCTCTTCTAAGCAAGCCAACATTACAGGCAAAGCAGCTTGGCAGCTTGAGCAGAAAATCCATTTTGGTCTCTTTAAATGCACAGGTATTTTCCAAATGTTCACTTTGGTTCCCTACCACATTAATGAGCCATTTGCCTTGCTGACACCATCACCGTCCCGTGGCTGTGGAGAGACCAGAGCACATGCCCAGTCAAGGAATCCCCAGAGGGCGCTTTGGGCTTCGATGACAGTTCCAAAATGTGGAGCTGCACACATCATCCGTTTCCTACTTGGCCGCCTTTTCAACCACCCTCTTGGTCCATTTGAGCACAGGGACACCAATGAGTAGGAAATGCCAAGTGGGAACACATGCATCAGGCCACGCAATTTTCAAGGCGTCTTAAGGAAGTGGTAAAAGTGCCCATCAGTTTTAATTACGATTCAAAGTGTCCACAATGAATAAAGTTGAGTTTAATGCTTTTAAGGTGTGACCGTCACAACTGTCCTGGCTTCTTTGAGCATCATTCCATTAAGTTACGTATACATGGCTGTTCTCTTAGAGCTGAATTACGTCAATGGTTTTTAGATTTTCTCTTCTTTAAGAATGGAAAACTTTCATTCAAGCAAAGTCTTAGAGAAAAATGCTAAGTTGTGTGAGACAAAGCCTGCTAGTTAGCAACTCAATATACGCTCTCTCCTTCTTTCTTGTTAAGGAAGCCCTAGTTTTTATTTGGGGCAGCAATATACCCAGCTTAAAATAATGAAACCCAGATTTCCCAGCTTTCCTTTTATCTGAAGGTGGTTACATGACACAGGTCTAACTGAAAGAACATACAATATGAAGTGTTCAAGAAAATCCATCAAAGAGGACTAAACCATTTGGCATGCACTTTTTGTTCCTTCCCTTTCCCTCTAGCCTACCTGAGCTGTGAACAAAATGGCTGGAGCTCTGGCAGCCTTCTTGAGAACATGAAGATGGGCCACAGCCCAAAGAAGTAGGAACAGAAAACCATAAGGAACTTGGGTATCTACTGATATCATGGAACTCCCACACCAACCCCTGAACTTCCTACTTGTGGACTTATTATAGAAAAACTTCTCTATGTCACTCATTTCTTTGTTACTTATTTAAAGGTTTCTGCATTAGTAGAAAAAGGGTAATTTAATGTTAAACTGTTAAATGTTAACCTGTTGAATGTTAAACTGACAAATAGGACACTTCTCTGGTTGAAGTAAAGGTAAATGAAGACTAGAGTTTCACCTCCCATAATATTTGAATTATAAGCTATTTACCAAACAATGTTGGATCAATGTAGCATTTCTGGAGGCCTAATAATGAAATAGCAGACCATGTCTAAATTATTTAATCTTATTAGAGTCAGGCCCTCTGTATTAACTTAGAATGCCCTTGAGGTAAAAATATTGGAGGGAACTATAATGTCTTTTTCTGTTACTCCAGGGCAAGTGCTAGTAAATCCGGAGTGCTCTGATCCAGACCTTAACCAGTATTGAATAATATGCCTTTTCCAGTTTAAGCAGGAAAACACAGGTACAAAAGAATAGAAAGAGAGGAAGGGATCTATGAATTGCTGGTCATTTTATTTATATTATACCATGCAATCATCACTACAAACCCGTAAGGGCGGGAGATTCAAATGTTGCCTGACTCCGGCAGGTACCATTCATATCCAACACAATGAAGAGAGTGCCCACGGAATGCAGCACCCCTAAATTAGAGGGCATGACTTGCTTTATCTACTTCACATGACTTTCGTTGCACAACCAGCCCCCATTCCACAGCAATCTTGTATCATCCATGTGGTTCAGTGGGCCTATCTTCCTTGCCTCACTTTGGTCATTTGTCCCAAGCTATGTCCATCTGATTCTCCATCTCATACCCACAGTGAAGCACTCCAAGTCACACTGTTAGGTTTACAGACCTGAATATACATATTTCATTAAACAGTGGCACTTATGTACTCAAGTGGTCCAGTGGCTTTGGAATATAGGACTACTGGGCATGTCGAGTAAAAATAATGGGTCACTTTAAATCAATGGACGGGGTATCAACCATCAACAAAAAGAAACAATTATGAAGAACGTTCCTAATCGAAAACAGATCAATGAGAGGACCTGTGAGACCTTTTCTGGAACAAAGGGGAAAGAGCTTTTCCACCTCTTGGATCCTGATTGTAAGGAACATGTGAGTCTTCAAGCTTCTAGTGGCCATCTCACTGCTGTGTGTCAAGAGCTTGCCTGAAAATGGAATAACATTATTTGAGAACACAGAGCCAGTTATATGAAACACACTGGACTCTTTTAGTTACCTGGGTCCATTAATACCTTTTTCTTAAAAAGCTAGTTTGATTTCTATTTCTGTCATTTGCTATCATAGAGTTTCAATTAAGGCAGGTAGCTATTGCCATCTCTATGAGGCTCTGAGAAATTAAATGACTTGGCCAAGCCTAGTCAGTAATTGACGGAAACAGGATTCTAATATAAGACAATCTGGTATTCGCATCCATCTTCTTTTCATTACACTATGCTGCTACCCCAAGCTGATAAAATCAATCACAATTTATGGAAATCATGTTGCTATATCATTAGGCTTTCTAAAATAGATCATTTCTACAAATACAGTTTCCATGTCCTAAATTTTATGCTCATTCTATCTGGTAAATTTTCAAAGCTGAACTATGAGTGCTTGTTATGGAAATATTTCCATATTTACAAAGCTATGGAGAATGTTTTCTGGGACCGATCACCGCATCCTTTTTGAACACCTACTATGTACATGGCGTTGGATTAGTTGTTAACAAGGAGATAAAAGAGTGAAACAAATGAAAATAACAGTCTAGAGCATAAAGTATGTTTAAGTCACTGTATATTCCAAGACAGAAAGTGGTAAGTGCTGTAACACAAACGCAGAAAAAATACTATTGAAAAAGGAATGGGCTGGTAGGGAGGATGTTATTTGAGCTAGGCAATGGCGATCATATAGGACTAAATATTAGGCAATGTGAACAGGACATTTTAGGCCAGTGCTGACAGACAGAACTTTCTGCAATGATGAAAATATTCTATATCTTCCCTGGGTAACATGGTAGATACTGGCCATGTATGACTATTACGCACTTAAAATGTGGCTAGTTCAATAAGTATATGGCTAATGTCTACTGTTTGGGGCAGTGCAGTTCTAGAGAAATAGGCTTGCAAATAGCATAAGCAAGTGTAGAGGATGGAAAGAATGGAAAGCTTTCTTTCCATCTTCTTGGATGGAAAGGTTTGCATAAACGATAATGCAAGTTGTTTATTTCAGGTGGAATCAAGCTCATAAGGGAGTGAGTGAGAAATCATATTCAGTAAAGTTGACTGGGTCTAGATGGTGAAAGATTTCCACTTTGGGCTAACGGTGGCTCCTGAGCTAAAAAGTGGTAAGGCCAGCCCACTGCTGTGGGAAGACTGAACCAGCAGCGAGGGGTGTGTAGAACTAGAAAGGATCCAGCAGAGAAGTAGATGCACACAGGAGACCGCAGTGAGGGTCCAGACGAGTTCACGAAAGACACTGACTGACGAAGGAGATGTTGTCAAAAGGATAGATGTGAAATCCACTGTGAAAGAAGAAACAGGAGAACTAAGCCAATTGGAAGGTCTGGAGGTAAGGAAGAGGAATGCATTTTGGAGAACAAAGAACGAAAGAAAAATTATCCACGAAACAGATTTGGTGGTAGACACATCTGATTTAGAGAGACATTCTGAGTCATATTTTAGACCCTTTGAGCATCAGCAGATAGTGTTAGAAAGATAATTACAGAATTAAAGAGAAGTGTTGAAAAATGCAGTAGAAATTTGGGAATTATCTGCATGTTGATCTGGGATCCACAAACTACAGCCCTCAGGCCAAATCTGGTCTTCCACCTGTTTTGTAAGTACAGTTTGATTGGAATACAGCTGCTCTAATTTGTTTCCCTATTATCGATAGCTGCTTTGCAATATAAATACAGAGTTCAATAGTTTCAACAAACCATTATAAAGTTGAAATTATTTACTCTCTAGCTTTTTACAGAATACATTTGCTGACCCTGATATAAATGATAGAAATCACCCGACTCCATAAGACCCTAGTAATTTTACTATGGGAAATTCTGTTCATTAGAATCCAATATAATGGTCTATTAACTTTTACTATAATATTGATACATCTGTAATATATTAATATTCAGAATGAAAATACAGAGATCCTCCATGATCTTAAAATATTTCCTGGATCACCATGAAAAGATAAATTATTCCCCATATAAAAATGTATTAAATGTATTGTATTTTTAAAATTTTATTTATTTATTTATTTAATTTTATTTATTTATTTGACAAAGAGAGAGACATCACAAGCAGAGAGGCAGGCAGAGAGAGAGGGGGAAGCAGGCTCCCTGCTGAGCAGAGAGCCCGATGTGCGATGTGCGGCTTCATCCCAGGACCCTGAGATCATGACCTGAGCTGAAGGCAGAGGCTTTAACCCACTGAGCCACCCAGGCATCCCAAATGTATTGTATATTTGTCTAGATATTTAGGAATGGGTTCTCCTCTGGTGATTTATATTTGATTACCTATTAACCATAGTATTTTGTTAGGCAGAACACTGCATTCTCTGTTATGCTAAATGATATATACTTTAAGCCATATGAAATTCTCACTTTATTAAAGTTCCTCAGTTAATGGAAACTAAATAGCATCTGAAATGTAAGTTTCAGGTTCAAACTTGTGTGATCAGAGGAGTAGGGACAACTATTTGTATCTTAGAGGGAGAATATATTTAAATATCAGTATGATTAAAAAAATAAGGAGAGAAGGAAGGGAAGGAGGGAGGAAGGAAGAAGGAAGGAAAGAGGGAGAAATATAGGAAGAAACAAAGAAAAAACAGGACTTTGAATGAACATGGACTTTCAGACCAAACAGATTAAGGCTGGAAACTTGGTTCTACCACTAAGTATGTGTGACCTTGGACATGGTATTTAATCACTCGTGCATTAATTTTGTCACTTTAACTGTAAATATCAACTACTTTGTAAATTTGTGCTGAACCTAGGGACATAAGATAGATAAGAGAAAAGATAAAGATAAAATACATCACATTCAGGGAAACTTGAACTTCAGGAACACAGAACATAATTTTTTTAGCCTAAATATATCCTATGCCTATTTGTTACCTGAAATTCGAGTTTAACTGAGTGTGGTAGGCTCAGTAATGGTCCCTAGATAAGTCTATGTCCTGATGCTCAGAAGCTGTAAACGTTATCTTATATGGCAAAAAGGACATTGCAATTGTGATTAAATTAAGAATTCTCGAGGTGGGAAATTCTCCTGGATTTCTGATGGGCCCAGAGTAATCACATGGGTCCTTAGGAGAAGGATGACACAGGAAGAATCAGAGAAGACAATGTCAAGATGGAAGCAGAGGTTGGAGAGGTGCACTCTGAAGATGGAGGAGGGGCTACAAGCCAAGGAATACAGGTGGCCTCTAGCAGATGAAAATGGTAAATCAACAAATTGTCCCCTCAGAGCCTGAAGAAACCAGCATTGTTACCGTCTGGACTAGAGTCCAATGAAACTACCTTTGGACTTCCGACCTCCAGAATGGTAACAGAATAAATCTGTGTTATTTTTAAGGCCCTGGATTTGTAAAAATTTGTTACAGCAGCCACAGGAAACCGTCACATTCCGCATCCTGTATTTTTATTTGCCACATCTGGCAACTCTATGATGATTAAATGTGGTGGGTCTGGGATAAACTCTCTATTAAACCAGGCAGAGATACCACCTGCATTTATCTTTGCTTCCTCCAAAATTCTCACTAAAATTAAATTAAGAATAAATAACATAAATCCATAAATAAAGAGAGAAATGAGCAGAGGTGGGGGGACATCAGCAAACTCTAAATGTCTACCTAATTCTGGAAACTGAAAGAATGGTGATTGATTTAACCAGAGAGAGTGATACTAATTTAAATAAGCAAAGCAATAGAGGGTGGATCAAAAAAGAAGCAGCCCACTGACACTGCAGAACTCCGAAAGGCTCGGACATTGAAGGCATCAGGTGCCAATGCAGCAAAACAGGAGGTTTGTTAAAAGTCTGCTTAAGAAGCAATTAGTTACCAAAACCTTTCTCCTATCTCCAAACACCCCAGTGAACATCCCTTACCCACTCTGCAGGAGATTTGATGCTTATTTGCTGAGTACATTAAGAGTTACTCTGGAGTCTGAAAGATCAAGCACAGAGGAGGATGGGCTCCATAGAACTCGTACTAAAAATAGAGCATTATGTAATTGTTGGCATACTGAAGAGTAAAAACCCTAACCTCCTTCCCTGATAAGATTTCAGGATGCTGGACATCAGGATTTTACTGCCTGGGCAGGAAATTTAATTTTGCAATTCTGTTACTGTGTTTTGAAATATCTGAGCTTTTAAGAAATATCTTTTCACAGATTTCCCCCTCTAAAATGGATCATTTCTTTTTTTTTTAAACATTTTTTTTTAAAGATTTTATTTATTTATCTGACAGCGAGAAAGAGATCACAAGTAGGCAGGGAGGCAGGCAGAGAGAGAGGGGGAAGCAGGCTCCCCGCCGAGCAGAGAGCCCAATGCGGGGCTTGATCCCAGGACCCCGAGATCATGACCTGAGCCGAAAGCAGAGGCCTTAACCCACTGAGCCACCCAGGTGCCCCTAATTATTCTCATATTACTTTTAATATTTAGATAATCATAAATAAGGAATTTTTTACTTTACAATACATGAATATGTATTATTTTGAATTTTTAGATAAAATTTTGAAAATATTTTTTGAAAAGAATGATTTTATAGGCCAACTAATGTGTAATAACAGCATAGGCTTGGTGTGCTGGCATAGTCCCAGTGCCTTCCACCATCACCACAGACGAGCTCCGCAGCGGAGACCTCAGTCCTGCTCTGTCTGACTAGGAAGAGTCTGGGCAAAGTGCAGATGGCCAAGGCCCTGAGCTCAGGCTACATCTCAGGGGGCAGCAAAGAGAGGTGGCAGAACCAATGGTCCATATAATTGCAGCTTGATGCTGTGATGTATACATTGCATTGCTTGTTTGCTGCTTTGATAGTAACTTCAAGTAAAAATAACTAGCCAGATTAAAAAAAAAATCATTTTCTTTGATTTTTCAGTGTGGAGCAGCCTTTGTGTCTACTGATCTAACTAGAAATTTGGATGTAATCACATTAGGCCTATGGGGGAAAGGGCTGAGATAAGAGAGTTAATCCCCATTTTCCCAAGAGGAAGTTATTAGTTCAGTAGGCAATGTCTAAAAGTTTTTTAAATAATCAAGAAGTAGCACTAGAAATGTCTCGTGTGTAAATACGGAAGAAAACAGAAGAAACCTCTAAAGTGGTGCAAGTCTGTGAAAATGGACTTGGGATGAGGGGGGAAGGGTTGGCACTAAAAGTTTATATTATTGTTTTTGAGTTTTAAAATTTTGAACATGTGTTGCCTTTTAAAAAGGAAATAGGTTAATTTTTTAAACGAAGTGCCTGCTCTACACAGTAAGAAATCCAGTTTTCCTTTCCCTGCCATTGCCAATTTTCCCAAGCCTATGTTTATTTTGTTTTAATTAATTTATTTTTTATTTTATTTTTTTTAAAGATTTTATTTATTTATTTGACACAGAGAGAGAGATCACAAGTAGGCAGAGAGGCAGGCAGAGGGAGAGGGGGAAGCAGGCTCCCTGCTAAGCAGAGAGCCCGATATGGGGCTTGATCCCAGGACCCTGAGATCATGACCTGAGCCAAAGGTAGAGGCTTAACCCACTAAGTCCCCCAGGTGCCCCCCAAGCCTCTGTTTATACATCTGATTTCCTCCCATTTTCTGACAATTTTGGCATAAGAAGTTTCTAATTCACTACAATCTTGAAGCCAGGCAGACTGACCTAGATAATCTTGGAACTGCTAAACTGTTAGGAAGGGTTTTCTGTTAGTTCAGTTTCAATCCCTCCACCATGCAAAATTTTGCTAACTCAAAGCATTTTTACAAACATAGTTGATTGGAAACTGGAAATGTGATGAGCTTCTTTATATTTTTATGTGGCATTCCCAATATCACACACTATAATTAGTTTGAAAGATTACCAACTTCTCCCAAATATCCCCACCATGTTAAAGGAAAACAGAGGCCACCGCTTCTGGCTTTCCATGCTAGAGATGAGAGGAATAAGTGCATTCTTATACATCAAGATCAATGGTGGGTGGAAATTCTGGGATTGAATAAAGGAAGTTACATCCCAGATGAATCCTACTAATGAAGCATATTATTTTTTATGCATCACTGACTTCTCCTTCCTTTAGTTTCTGGGTAAACAAGTCAAGGGTGCTGAGTGTCGTGGGCTGGCCTTGGGTTTCCCTGCACTGCTTTGCCTGGACTCTATTACTGAACTGCACGTCATCGTCTGCATATTAGTCCCGAGGCCCGCAGGTGCTGTTCTGACTTGCTCATTCACGGTGTTCAAATCATCTAGCTGTTGTGTCAACACTTTGAGGTCAAGTCTCTGATCATGACCCTCCAGGCTCACTCTGTTATTGGCAGCAAGTTTTTTTTCACGTGCTGAGACCTCATATCAGCATTTGTTCGGAACAGACTTGGTCAGCAGTGAGAGGTAAAATATTCCACATTGGAATTGTCAAGGGAGTTAGTATAGGGTCACTTTAGGCTCTGGAGAGAGTTTCACAGCTGGCTGAAAATGATATTGGGTAAAAAAAAAAAAAAAAAGAATTAGTATTGAGGGCAATTATCTTTTACCAGCTTGTTCCAGGCTTCCCTTTAAGAGTATGGAAGTACAAATAATCCTAAAATTTGTATGGAACCAGAAAAGACCCCGAATA
Source organism: Potos flavus (assembly GCA_028534135.1). Classification (NCBI taxonomy): domain Eukaryota; kingdom Metazoa; phylum Chordata; class Mammalia; order Carnivora; family Procyonidae; genus Potos; species Potos flavus. Next base: position 24,127,674 of record CM052897.1, read on the forward strand.
GCCAAAGAAATGTCGAAAAAGAAAACCAAAACTGGTGGCATCACAATTCCAGAATTCAAGCTCTATTACAAAGCTGTCACCATCAAGACAGTATGGTACTGGCACAAAAACAGACACATAGATCAATGGAACAGAATAAAGAACCCAGAAATGGACCCTCAACTCTATGGTCGACTAATCTTCAACAAAGCAGGAAAGAATATCCAATGGAAAAAAGGCAGTCTCTTCAACAAATGGTGTTGGGAAAATTGGACAGCCACATGCAGAAGAATGAAACTGGACCACTTCCTTACACCATACACAAAAGTAGACTCAAAATAGATGAAAGACCTAAATGTGAGGCAGGAATGCATCAAAATCCTAGAGGAGAACACAGGAAACAACCTTTTCGACCTTGGCCTCAGCAACTAGACACGTCTCCAAAGGCGAGGGAAACAAAAGCAAAAATGAGCTATTAGGACTTCATCAAGATAAAAAGCTTTTGCACAGCAAAGGAAAGAGTTGACAAACCCAAAAGACAACCGACAGAATGGGAGAAGATATTTGCAAATGACATATCAGATAAGGGGCTAGTATCCAAAATCTATAAAGAATTTATCAAACTCAACACCCAAAGGACAAATAATCCAGTCAAGAAATGGGAAGAAGATGTGAACAGATATTTCTGCAAAGAAGTCATCCAAGTGGCCAAGAGACGCATGAAAAAGTGCTCCCCATCATTTGCCATCAGGGAAATACAAATCAAAACCACAATGAGATACTACGTCACACCAGTCAGAATGGCTAAAATTAATAAGCCAGGAAAAAACAGATGTTGGCGAGGATTTGGAGAAAGGGGAACCCTCCTACACTATTGGTGGGAATGCAAACTGGTGCATTCTAGAAAACACTGTTGGTGGGAATGCAAGCTGGTGCACTCTGGAAAACAGTATAGATGCTCCTCAAAAGGTTGAAAATCGAGCTACCCTATGACCCAGCAATTGTACTACTGGGTATTTACCCTAAAGATACAAATGTTGTGATCCAAAGGGGCACCTGCACCCCAATGTTTATAGCACCAATGTCCACAATAGCCAAACTATGGAAAGAGCCCAGATGTCCATCAATAGATGAATGGATAAAGAAGATGTGGTATATATATATACCACAATGAAATACTACTCAGCCATCAAAAATTGAAATCTTGCCATTTGCGACAATGTGGATAGAACAAGATGGTATTATGCTAAGCGAAATAAGTCAATCAGAGAAAGACAATTATCATCTGATCTCACTGATATGTGGAATTTAAAAAACAAAACAGAGGATCATAGGGGAAGAGAGGAAAAAATGAAACAAGACAAAACCAGAGAGAGACAAACCATAAGAGACTCTTAATCATAGGAAACAAACTGAGAGTTGCTGGAGGGGAGGCTGGTGGAGGGATGGGGTAACTGGATGATGGACATTGGGGAAAGTATATGTTGTAATAAGCACCGGGTATTATAAAAGACTGATGAATCACAGACCTGTACCCCTAAAACAATTAATATATTATATGTTAATTAATTAAATTTAAATTTAAAAAAAATAAAAGAAAAATGAAAGGAAGGAAGTAACTGATCATAATCAGCGCTACATTCACTGGGGCTTACAGAGCTCCAGATTGGCATGGGTTTTGTTGTTATTGTTTTGCTTTGCTTTTTAAAAGATTTTATTTATTTATTTGTTTGTTTATTTATTTATTTATTTATTTATTTATTTTAGAGAGAGAGAGAGGGAGAGAGCATGCATGTGGAAGTGGAGGGAGGAGCAGCGAAAGAGGGAGGGGGGAGGGATCGCAAGCAGACTCCACACTGCTCGAAGAGCCGAAGGTGGGGCTTAATTCCACCACCCCAAGATCATGACGTAAGCTGAAACCAAGAGTCAGATGCTCAACCCACTGGGCCACCCAGGTGCACGGTTTTAAGTGCTTTTTCTGTCTTATCTCACTTAGTCCTCATCTCATCCATAGGTGGTATTTCTCCTTCATGGGGTTAAATAAAAGAATGCCTTAAATGCTTAACACAATGCCTGACAATGAATAAAGAAATGTTAGCTCCCTGTCATCACTAATCATTGATAGAGAATCATCAGTGTGTTGTAGTTATAAAGCAGAGTTTCTCAGAATCCTACCAGTCCCAGGTAGACTCCCCCTTGGGGGAAGAATGCAAAGGGTGGAATAGTAAACTCTTATGCAAGTTCATATTCTTATATTTTAGTGGCTAGTAATCTCAATAAATAAGGACAAGACAAGACAAATCCCAGTGACTCAAGTACATGTAATGTCCAAATGTTACATATGACTTTCCTGGCCAACTCCTTCCCAGTTTCATACCAGCCTTTCTTGGCTCAGTGACCAGAGATTCAGTCTCACAGCCTCAATTGTCCAGGATGGGAAGCCCAGGCAGACAGTGGGAACACTTTGTTCAGAGGTAAAGCTTGTTAGTGAAGATGCTGTAGAGGAAATTAAACAACAGTTTAGTAGTTTAGTGCTGAGTCTCACTCTGAGAATGTACGATGCTAAGAACACACGTTGGTAACACTTTTTAAGGGCTTGAAGGAAAGACCCCATCACTGTATTGCTAAGTTACCTTTTGGAAATAAAACTTAATGAGACCATATTTTTAACGAAACCTTTTAACTATGAAAAATAATTGCTTTAAAAAAGGATATTAAAAAGTTACACATTAGAATCCTGGGGGGACCACCATTGGGGTGGGCAAGGAGCATGATGGAGGTGTGTGATTAAATCATCAGCTTTGGCATCAGATGGATAGGACTAGATTAAAACATGACACTGAGCCCAGCTAGCCCCATGACCTTGGGAAAGGGGTAATGTTGTCTCTTTACATGTGTGGCTCTTCATTTGTAAAATAAGATACCATAAAGAATCTTTGTAAGGATTCTAGGAGAGCGCACATATAAAGTACTTAGCACATAGTGGGTACTCAGTAAGTGATAGTTATTATGATAATGAGTAGGAGGAGACCAAAGAGGCCAGGAAGTATCTTCGAGTTCTGCGCAGCAGAGGGGTCCTTTTCAAGTCATTTGCCGTAAATGATTCTCCATTTTGCCCCAAACTTGGGCATATCCTGCCCCTCCTAACCTCACAAACCAGAGAGTTACAGTCGAGCTCTTGGAGTTTCTATCTCCCTGCCTTCACCCCTCCCCGCCCCCCGTGTGGGCTACCCTTCCAATGGGCCCATGGTGACGTTCCTCAGTGCCTGCTACCACCCCAGTGCAGACTGCCAGGGTACCATCTGCCCGGACATCCCGAAGGACAAGAGGTCCCCCTGTGTGATATCAGGACCATTCTGCTGTCCATCAGGAACCTGCTAGGAGAACCAAACATTGACAGCCCTTTGAACACACATGCTGCTGAGCTCTGGAAAAACCCCATGGCCTTGAAGACGTATCTGCAAGAAACCGGCTCTAAGCAGGTCTCCAGACAAGACCTCTGATGGTCCAGCCTCTGCCCTTGTATTGTCTTTTTATTTTCTCTTTAGATGGTCTATCTTTTCCTTCAGGTCGGTCTAGGACTCTGTATCTTAAGCTGCGCTGTCACTTTTGCTTTATTTCTGTTTTTTAAATTAAGTCTCAACGAGGGTTGAGCTCTCGTGATGAATATATTAAATACATAAAACAAAACAAAACAAAACAAAAACAAAAACAAAAACAAAACAAAACAAAAACACCAGCTTAGAAAAATGCAATCCTGGACAGGAAAGGATAGAGAGGTGGATTATGTGTCCCTCTCAGGTAATAATACCTCAGCTGATGCATATTTGCCTCCTGTGGGTACAAAACAAACTTTCACACAGAGTAGACATCCAGTAAATAGAACCACACAGAACAGGAAGCACATTTAGCAGAAACACTGTTTCCTGTAGGAAACAGCCAGCATCTCGGAGTGTCCCAAAGCACAGCAGATATGTGGAACTTACCAATGCAAACTCCATGGCATACAGAAATTATCTGTGGTTAAACTGCAAATGACAAGATAGAAGGAACCAACCATTCCAACCAGTCTGGATAATTACAGGAAACACAGAGAGATGCAAAATCAGGAGATGGGCAGATAAGGGTTTCCAGATCACAAAAAGCAGAGAAATTAGCAGCTCTCTAATGAGGAGGAACTGGATGTTAACAACAGCCCCACACTATTACTGTTTGTTACAGAATTAACTTTGAGTGAATTGTTTCTTGTTCTTATTCTGTAGTATATTCATTCATTCTCAATGATTTCTTTCATTAGGAAAAAACTTTTGATTGTTAATGACACCTGGAATAACTGAACCCCCCATTGACAACGTTAATAATAGTTTTAGGATGGATAGTCCAAGCTCAGTAGACACTACACTTTAGCAAAGTGTTGTTTTCATGAAGTTTAATCCTATGTAATAAATTTACCGTCGTATTCCACATCAAATTGTTCCTTTGATCTCAACACTGCCTTTGTAAGCGGGTGAGGAAAGTATTATCAGACCCATTTTACAGATGACAGAACTGAGCTCCTTGCCATTTTAGTTAATTCCCCAAATCTACAGAGTTTATGCTAGAACAGAGTATAATCCAGGCCAAGTTAAGTAAAACAAAAATCCCAGGACCTCTGCTCTTTACCACATTGCCTTCTAAGGAATCCTATTGTGAGTAATATGGTGTTTTTATTTAAAATGTTATGTTTTCGAATCCAACTTTGATTTAAGTCTACTGTATGTTGAATATGCAATCTCTGTGCGGTGAAAAACCTTGTGATATTTCCAAGGATCCAAGAGCTATCTACAGTCTAGAGGAACAACAGTTATAATGGAAATAATGGATGCATTGAATGGGCTGGATCTTTAAAATATTCATTTCGCACAAAGAAATGCTTTAGAGTTAGACTCCATGCTAACACACTACAGAAAAAATATCAATAACCTTCGGGATGGAATTAAGGCTGAAATTTAAACCCAGTCTGGCCCTGGAATTGCTATGTTTAACATTTACCGAAGCAGCCATACTCAGCCACATTCTGAAGACTGAGGCTTGTTTTGTTAAATCCATATGTATATATCTTCAGACAGGCTAAGAAATGTAAATGTGAATGTAATATAGTTTTCACATGCTATGTGTGAAAATGTTCTCCTTTTGGTCGCTTGGTTATGGAGATTCTGAATTCACAGACCCTGACGCCTGCAGATAAAGGCACATTTGCAGATGGTAATTAGACCCTCCTCTTTCCACCCCCCCAATGCTCCCGCCTCCAGTATTTTCTAGTTATCTTGTTTAGATTTTGGTTATCTTCGCAGAACTCACAGGGAGAAAGAAGAGGCTGCTGTTCTGGCAATTTCCCAGGTCTGAATCTGTCATTACTGATGTTTCGAGCTAGCTAAATTTAGGTTAGTGTAATAACTGGATGGGAAAGTTTAGAGGGGGCCTCATCTCATTCCCTATCCAAAGAGATTGGGACGATGTCAACCCCAAGTGAGTACACTGGGCAGTCTGGAATGAGTTGGTCCTTTTGTACAAGGAAGAGTAGGTGCATGTCAGCAGGCCGAGGTCTTTGACATCCTTCATCAACCCCCTCTTTTCTGAGTTGCCTTTTAATGATGCTGGTGGAACGAGCACTTTAAACGACTTATTGAATTTTCCAGCCAGGAGAGATGTTAGGGATTATCAAATGCCATTTCCATCATTTTATGGAAATGAAGGCACAGAGAGGTGACATGCTTTTCCCAAGGCCACATAACTAGTAGTGACAACTGGAACTACAAACTGGGTTTACCAGCACCCTTTTGCTTCACACTCTGCCTTCCACGCCCAGTCGAATTAATGAGTTAAGGGAGATGGTCACTGAATTAAGCAATTGTTTTGATTGAACTGGTGTAATAAATTCAAGTTCCAGTAACTAGGATTTATCTTTCAGTTGAGCCACAATGCTGATGAGCAGACTTAAAGCTGATTAAGCATTTCAGATTCAATTCTTTCTGGATTCCTTGGGCCATACTCTCATCTGGCTCAACCTCAAAATAAAAAACTCCAGAACATTTTATTCCTTAAGAAATGCAATTAGGTATGCCATTGTAAAATGTATAGTCTTGCGTGATTATGGGAGTTTTGCCATTATATCCTCTCATCCAAAGATGATTTTATTATGTAGAATTGAATTGAAGTCATGTAAATGGAAAACACTATTTTTAAAACACCAAGAAAAACAACACTGCAGAGATGTGATAACATCTACATCACATAAACGTTGGGTTTTGACTACTACTTAATGTTATTTGGAACACAGAATAATGGAATCCATGAAGGAAATCACCAGCACCACCTTCAAATTTCTCCAGCACATCTCAGGTGAAAATGTAGTATTTAACAGGCACTGGGAACCATCATCAAATATCTAACGGCTTTCTTTCGGTTGTAGGACAAAGGGATTTATGTCAAGAAAAAATGGGAAATTAGATTTCTTCTGTAGCTTCTGGTCTGGTGCTTTTATTTATATTTTTTAAAGATTTTATCTATTTATTGACAGAGAGAGAGAGAGAATACAAGCAGGGGGGAGTGGGAGAGGGAGAAGTAGGCTTCCTGCTGAGCAGAGAGCCCGATGCAGGGCTGGATCCCAGGAGCCTGAGATCATGACCTGAGCCGAAGGCAGAGGCTTTAACCCACTGAGCCACCCAGGCGCACTGGTCTGGTGCTTTTAAAAGCCATGAAGTACCCTCATCATTTGTGGCCATAGCAAGAGAGTGGAATCACTCATGAAATCAGTTAAGCAGGAGCATTTATGAAAACATGTAAAATTGATGTAAAGAGAGAAAGTTAGGTCATCAGCATGTTTACCATTAAAATCTACTGCATCTGTGTACATATGTTTTGGGTATAGTCCCATTGATTGCTATTTTCAACAGCAAGTTCATAGCTTATTTCAAGCCAAGTTCCTTTCAGGATTTCCATGTGACTTTCATTAGCATTTTTGGCCTCAAAACTCACTCTAATGAACAATTTGCAGTTTTTTTTTTTTAAGAGTGCTTAAAAAATTAGGCCGTGATAGTTATCCAAAACATAATTTGATATACTGTTTAATTATTTAATAGGCTGTTTAAAAATTGAAGGCTGGCCTCCGGTTGTTTGGTTCCTATAATACCATTAAGGTGGATTGGTGGCCCCTTCACGATTATGATTATCAGTAGAGTCTTTCATGGTCTGGATTTATGAATTAGATTGTGTTCTAATAAAGTGTTCATTCAAAAATGTCAATATCGAACTTTTTAAAAGTACTTAAAATATTACTAAACACCTACATCTTAAAAAAAAGAATTACTAGGCTAAGGGAATTGAGTGAAATATTCTATTAAAGTGAAAGTGGTCTTATTATATTTATGTACACTCTCATTTGTATCTCATTTTCAAATTCTCAAAAAAACGAAAAAAACCCAGGATTCTGTTCCACAAAAATATTTGTTGACTGTTAGCATGGGTCAGATCTTCACAAAATGGCAAGTCTTGAGGCAAGCCCTCTGGTAGCAATCAGTCTCTTTTAACAAATGTCTATTGAACATCATAAAAAACCTTGGAACTCTTTATAGGAGGAAAATGAAAGTGAGTGAGGGTCTTTTCTGCACCATGTTATCCAATTTTGCCTCTTTTTGTGAAAAACAGTAATACTGCTTTTTTTCAGGAATCACACAAATGGAAATGGAAATATAATGAGGCTTAGATAAATATTTTTTAAACAGTACCCTGAAGACCTCTGTATTAGAATCACCTGTGGTACTTGTTTAAAATGCAAATTCTTGGGTGGGGAGGGCCGGCATGGGTGGTTCAGTCAGTTAAACGCCTGACTCTTGATTTTGGCTCAGGGTATTGGGATTGACCCCACTTTGGGCTCTGCGCACAGTGGGGCATCTGCTTGAGACCCTCCCTCTTCCTCTGCCCCTCCGCCCACAGAAAACTACAATGCAAATTCTTGGCTAGCCTCAGATCTACAGAATCTGAGGGTTCTTTAAAATTTGAAAACCACCGATTGAGATACTTAACTATTCCTTGTTTTAGAAGGCGGTCCAATCCACCTCAAAACCGGATTTGCCAGCTTTTCCCAAATTCTTCTTTCTTCAGATTACCCTTCTGTTGTACTCCCTACCCTGAGGGCAGGGGCTGTGTTTTGTTGTCCATTGTCTTCTGAGGATTTAGCCTAGTAACTTAGATGTGGTAAAACTGTGAGAAACTGTTGAATAAATGAATGACTAATTAGTATAACACAGAACTTTGGCCATGGTGAAGCAGAATTGTTGATGATAATCCAATCCCCCAAATCACAAACCAAAGTGATTTTAAATAAAGGGTAAATCCTTCCCTCTGCTACCCTCAGGCTGCCACCACTACAGAGAAGTGTCCTTTTAACTACAATTCTCCTTTAGACCTGAACTATCACCTCACTAACGATATTCAAGTATGTCTACCGCTCTATAACCATTCAAGCCAGATCTTTCGCTCATTCAAATTTAGAACTGGAAGCACTCTGTACCCTTGGCATTGATATCAAGAATGCTCTTAAGAGAAGGTATTAAAAATGCAAGATGAGAGAAGTTCAATGTAGTGAAGTGGTTGACTAAGAATTGAGGGAAATTGGAGAAGCCACAGATACCGGAAACTTTGTATAATTCTTTGAGGTTAAGTCTGGAAATCAGTTAAAAAACTGTAGTTAGACGGTTTCAAAAATTTTGACCAAGCATTCAGGATTAAGGGGGAGTACCTTATTTATTTGAATGTAGGGTGCAGTTTGTGTTAGAAACACCGCCCCTTAAAGAGAGTATGGAAGGCTGATCTGGGAAAACGACCCCAGTGCACTTGCCCTTATATTTATCTCAATACACCATACTTCTCCTTCTGTAGAAAGGAGCAAAAAGAGGGAGCCATCTAAGTCATTTCTTAATTTGAATGATACATTCGGTAACAATGTTCTAGGCTCAGAAGGCACTAGAGCATGACTGTTTTGAGGACAGTGACCATGGCCTCTTTACCCTTGCACTCTCCCACTCCTAAAAGAGCTCTGGCTCAGGGCAGAAGCTATTTGGTCAATGTTTGTTGAATGTTGAATCAAAACAAAAAGAAGATATGGTCCATATACACAATGGAATATTACTCAGCCATCAGAAAGGATGCATACCCAACTTTTGCATCTACTTGGATGGCACTGGAGGAGATTACGTTAAGTGAAATAAGTCAAACAGAGAAAGTCAATTATCATATGGTTTCACTTTTTTTGTGGAACATAAGGAATAGCATGGAGGACATTAGGAGAAGGAAGGAAAAAGTGAAGGGGGAGAAACGGACTGGGAGACAAACTATGAGGAACTATGGACTCAGGAAACAAACTGAGGGTTTTAGAAGGGAGGGGTGGGGGGATGGGTGAGCTCAGTGATGGGTATTAAGGAGGCACAGATTGCATGGAGCACTGGGTGTTATACGCAAACAATGAATCATGGAACACTGCATCGAAAACTAATGATGTACTGTATGGTGACTAACATAACACAATTAAAAAAAAAAAGAAAAGAAAACTCACACTAGGCACGAATAGAAGAGTTTTAAGTAATCGGGTTTTTTTTATCATTAATGTTTTTCTCTTGAGTATTATACTAAAGCATAGACCTACACTGAATATATAGACTCAGACAGGGTATGAGAGGTAAATATGGACAAGACCTGAGCCTGAAACTGGAGTGTGGGATGGGAGCGTGGCCTCGGGTAAGACAAGTACATTTAGTGAGACCAGAAAGGAGCTGATTAGATTCTGAACAGCTAAGATAATGGCCTGAGGTTTCTCTTTCTCAGCTTCTTAAGGACTGGTTGAGTTGAAGATTTTTGAGTGGAATTTGAACACTGGGCCAAAGAAGGTGGGTAAGAGGTTAAAGAAACAAAGAGATTTAGGAAGCTTTCATGAACAGTCTGGCTTACAGAACCTTCCTCTTTTGGCATGCCTATTAACATCTCTCAGGAAGGGCCAGATTCATGGGCGTACAACCTGTGTAGTCAGAAGGACTCCACACTTGGGTTAATGCTCTGCTGTTGCCATCTTGAAATTCTTAAGAATTTTATTATAGAACTTGTGTTTTGTCAGTGAGATTCCATGAGGCAGTGGAGCATGCGTTCGAGCTGAGAAGATATGCCCCGTATGTATGTCTATCATTTCCTGCCTCCCCATTTGGTTACAGTGTTGGTGAGATCCCATAAGCACAGAATTCTGGTGGACTCATGATGTGGGCAAGTTCAGCAAGACTGAGTGTGTACAAGGTAGCATTTACAACTGAGTAATCCAGGGGTATTGATGGCCCCAAGAGTCTACACTTGCAATCTGAACCACATGTGCTTTGAACAGAGAAAGAGGGCAATGGGATTTTAAGAAACATCAACAGTTTAGGAATCCTATCATTTTTCCTGATGTTTTTCCCCATTATTGGCCAAATACATTTGCAGAAAATGATGCCATAGTAGGAAAGGGAGAGAGAGATCGGGCAACCCAAATTTCCTTCTCCTTCCAGTTCTTCCCTACTCATCAGTAAGCCGGAGATAGAAAGTGTTGGTGCAATGTGTGTATATCAAGAAGGAAAATAATGTTTCACAGCATTTCCACTCTTGTGGTAAGAACAAAATACATATGTGTGTATGAGCTATAGACTATGACTTGTGCCATTCCAGTGATTCTTACATTCACATTTAAAACTGACATTGTAGAGTGTAAAAATGAGCAGTGAAATTCATGCTAATGACTTAAAATTTTAATTTCTGTCCTTTGAGAATGATATTTAATAATAAACAAAACACACTATGACAAGTCAAGAGAGAAACCGCAGAACAAAGGAAGATGTTATCTTTTAATATCTTTAATGGCACTTCCCTCACCCCCACTTCTGCTTTTTCAGCAGGGAGCTATAAATTTTTATTTTGCACCAAACTCTGCATATTAAATAGCTAGTCTTGCTCTCAGGCAAATATTCCAAGGAGCATCTTCTTGGAAGATTCTGGAAAGGAGGAATCCACAGCAGGGAACTGAAACCTAAAAGATTATCTAACCTCCTTCCCAGTCACAGGGCAATCAAAGGGCATTGTCAGGAACTCTGATGAAGTAGGCAGATCTGGGTTTTCCTCTTAGCTGTGTGACCTTGTAAAAGTTGCCTAACTTTTTTGAGCCTCAGTTTCCCCATCTGTGAAAGTGGACTAGTAACATGTATGGGTGTTGAGAGGGATAGACTCTACTCATACAAAGTGGATACTACGTGGTGGGCTCTGACTATATGATAGCTATTAATATTGCTATAGTCAAAGGTCCTGTTATTTCTAGGATCCATGGGACTGCCCTTATCTCTGGCGAGCTAGCATTTGCTTTTGTGAAAGGATTTGAAGACACACTGATTTTTTTCTGATGCCTAAAACTCCTCCATCAATCCACTCCTGATTATTCCATTTTTCCTCATGGCCTACTGGAAAGAGGTATGATACAAATCCTGAGTATTTCATTGTGAGTGTAACAATAAATACAGGCCATATCTACAAGAGCAGTGGATACCTGGAAGGGGGGGCGAAGAATGTTTCTAAGAGGAAAAAGTTCACCAGAATGAGAGTATGAAGGAAGAGGAGAAGGAAGAACAGAAATGAATCCTATCTTCTTAGAAGCTACAAGTAAGACATGCAATCATCAACCTGAGCAAACTTGAACAAGTCGAACTTCTTACAACCCATTGGTCTCAGTTTCGTATAAAATAAGGGGTTGATCATTGTGAAAATACCTTCACAGTCTAAGACTTAGAAATTCAACAAGTATTCATCAGAGGCCTGTTCTAGATATGACACAGTTCTAGGCACTTGGGGAGACATGAAAAGAATAAGGAAAGATCCCTGCCCTCAAGGAGGTCACAATTTGGAAAGAAGGATTAGACTAACATATCGAACACCCACCATATATTATACAGGGAAGAATAAAGGTTATTGGAAGAATAGAGACTGAGATATTGTATTTTGAGCTGATGAGAGTCTTTCTTTACTCTTCTTGTCCCATGCTAACCTACATGATTTTTTTTTGTTTGTTTTTTGTAATAAGAGCTACATTTATTTTATTTTTGGGGGGGCACATATATTCTGTGTCAAACATTGTGCCAGAAACATTTACCTACACCACAGTAGTGAATCCATGTGAATACTACTAGATGAAAGAATGGACTAATAGAAGCTCAGACTTTCTCAAGGTCACACAGCTAATGAATAGCAGAATCAAGATTTGAACCCAGGTTAATTTGACTCCAAAGTCCATTCTCTTTCCATTTTACTTCCATAAGGGCCTAGCTGAGGGTCCCCAAAGAGACTACACTGCTACATACCTCCAGCTTCATATATGTTGTTCCTCTATCTGGAATGACTTTGACCCCTCGTCTCCATGATAAACTCCTGCATGTCATTACAAAGCTTTAACCTATTAAACTCTTTTTCCCACCACTTCACTCCCCTATCAAAAAGATTAATGACTCCCTATTCGATGCTTCTAAGTATTGCCCGTATATGCTCTTAGCTTATAAATCATGTTGTAGAGAAAGAATTCATTTGTAGTTTTGTTATAACTTTCAGGCAGTTATAGCTCCTTGAGGGATGGTCCCTATCTTTTCTGTTTTTGTATATTTAGCACATGGCAGGGCCTCAACAAGTTTTCCTTAAAACACATTGAATTGGATAATCAGTCAGGGGAATTAATAATCGCTAAGGATGTATTGCAGGGCTCAGCAAACATTTTTGTAAAGGACTAGAAAGTAAATATTTTAGGCTTTGCAGACCATAGGGTCTCTGCTTCAATTACTCCTGGGTGTTTCAGTGCAAAAGCAGCCATAAAAAATATACTTGAATGGGTGTGACTCTGTTCCAATAAAAATTTATCTACAAAAATAGGCTGGTGGGCCAGATTTGATCCTCAGGGTGTAGTCTGCCAACTCCTAATGTAGTGTATGCCAACAAACTGATATTAAAAGTGGGAATAGGGGTGCCTGAGTGGCTCAGTCAGTTGAGTGTCTGACTCTTAGTTTTGGTTCAGGTCGTGGTCTCAAGAGTTGTGAGTGAGATCAAGCCCCAAATAGGGTTCCATGCTCAGTGGGGAGTCTGCTTGAAATTCTCTTCCCTCTTCCTCTGCCCCTCCCCTCCCTCCCCCCCCCCACCGCTGCACTCTCTCTCTCTCTCTCTCTCTCTGTCTCCTTCTGAGACAGAGAGAGAGAGACAGCACAAGCAGGGGCAGTTGGCAGAGGGAGACGGAGAAGTAAGAACCCTGCTGAGCAGGGAGCCCGACACGGGGCTCAATCCCAGGACTCCGGTTTCACAACCCAAGCCAAAGGCAGGCACTTAACCGACTGAGCCATCCAGCTGCCCCTAAATAAATAAATCTTAAAAAAAAAAAAAAAAAAAGAAGATGAATGGGAATAAAGAAGGCCTTCCAAGCAACAGAAACAGCTTGTGTAAATGTTCTGCGGCAGTATATGTTCGGGGAAAAACAGAAACCAGTAGGTCTGGTTTATGATGTACAAAGCAAGAGAGTAATAGTAGATACATTTGGAAAAGTGGGGCAAGAATACAGAGGGACTGAAAGGCTAGAGTAAGGAATCTATTCTAAATCCAGCAGGTATGGGAATGTCATTGAAGTTTTGGAGCATACCGATGACCTGTGGTGACTGTACATTAGAGAGGAGTCTGCCCACACATGTACTTGAGGCACATAGATTAAGAGCTTTGTAAGATGACCTAAGCAAGGGGATAGTGACCTTGAAATGGAACGACAAGGGCAAACATGAGAATGACTGAGGCAAAATCGGCAGCAACTGGCAACGGATTTCATGTCAACGTGGACAGAATAAAAGATGACACTGACCTCTCTGGCCTGGTGTCTGGGAACATGCAGACCCAGGAATAAAATCAGGAGTGGCAACAGGAGAGACTGGCTTCAGAAAAAAAAAAAAAAAATGAATGTGTTTCAGACATGTTAAGTCTGATTTTAATACTTGTTTTGCCTGGTTAAAGCCCAAGTTGAAGTACTGTGACTTATAACAGCATTCCTTTCCAAAACTGGATTAAAATGTTTCTGCCATTTGTCAGGGAGAAGACTTTTAAGTTCTTTACCCAAATATACCTTTCCACGATGTTTGATCTCTGTTTAATTTTTCTTTTAAGCTCCACTTGTCCTAACAACTAAGAACACTTAAGAACTTCCCTCTCCTTCCCTGTGTTTTTTAATTTTCTAGTCACGTGCTATGTGATTCTGAACCAATTTCTTCAAGTTCACACTTCCTTCATGAAACAGGACAAATTAATTGTCAGCGCAGGGAATTTGGGTCCTTCTTTATGAACTGTGATTACTGAGATGGCAGTTAGGGTACAGTCCAATGAAAGTACACAAAACCTAAATGTCAAGCTAGAGAGACAACTGAAATTGAATTCTAATCCTAAGAAGTGTCCCAAAGGAAAATTAACGTGGCACATAGAAAGTGAGGTCAGGAACTTGCAAGTTCTGAGTCAGGTTGCCAAATCTTGGTAAGAAACACCTGAGACCAGAGCCAGGAAGACTAAGTCAAGTCACATGGTTGAGACTCACATACAGAAGAAGCCAGGTGCGGTGGAAGACACAGAGCATTAGTGGAAGGGAGGGTGTCTGGGTCTTATCTGCTTGTGAGCAACCGGGAAGTGTATACTCACCCCAAATCCAGCAATGTTTAGAGCCCCTAATGTCAGACAAGGGCAGAGCTGGTTAAGTATATACAACTTACAGTTGAAAACCACACTCAACTCCCTGGGGCATAAAACAACAGTTTCCCCATTACACACCTATTAGAATGGCCAAAACCCAGAATACTGACAACACCGAAGGCTGACAACAGAAACTCCCATCCGTTGTTGATAGGAATGCAAAATGGCCCAGCTACTTTGGAAGACAGTTGGGCAGTTCCTTACAAAATTAAACACACTCTTACCATCCCAGCTGTCATGCTCCTTGGTGTTTACCCAAAGGTGTTGAAAACTTAACATTCACACCCAAATCTGTACATAGATGTTGACAACAGCTTTAATCATAATTGCCAAGATTTGGAAGCAACCAAGATGCCTCTCAGTAGGAGAATGAGTAAGGAAGCTGCGGTACACCCAGACAAGGGAATATTGTTCAGAGCTAAAAAGAAATGAGTTATCAAGCCATAAAAAGACACGGAGAAACCTTAAATGCATATTCGCTTTTCTTAAAAGTGAAAGAAGCCAATCTGAAAAAGGTATATACTGTGTGATTCCAGCTATATGACGTTCTGGAAAACACAGACCCGTGGAGACAGTAAGAAAAGCTCAGTTGTTGCTAAGAATGGGCAGGGGTGTTGGGGGATGAACATGGGGAGCACAGAGGGATTATTAGGGCAGTGAAACTATTCTGTACGATACTATAATGGTGGATAGATGTTATCACACATTTGTCTAAACCCATAGAATGGACGCCACCAAGAGTGAACCCTAATGTAAATCGAGGACGTTGGGTGATAATGAGGCATCCGTGTAGCTTCATCAACGATAACAAAGGTAGCACTCTGGTGGGGCAATGTTGGTAGTGGGAGAGGTTGGGCGTGGGTGGGGACAGAGGGTGTATAGGAAATCTCTGTACCTTCCTTTCAGTTTTACTGTGAACCTGAAACTGCTCTTACAAAAGCCTTAATAACTTTTCTTAAGTCATTCACTAAAAAAAAAAAGAAAAGAAAAGAAAAGAAAGAACCTAAAAAGGATGATGAAATTGGAAGATACAAGAAAAACTTGCAAAGAAAAATTGTACCACAATCTGAATAAAGTCTGCAGTTTAGTAAATAGTACTGTACCAAAGATAGTTTCTTAGTTCGGACAAATGTAGCATGGTTATGTAAGATGTTAACATTAGAAGAAGAGGGACGAAGGGTAGATCGGAACTCTCTGTACTATCTTGGAGACTTCTCTATAAAATCTAAATTTATTCTGAAATAAAGAGGCTAAAATAAAAACAAAAAAATCTCCACATAGCTTCCTGGTTCTACAATTTACCTCGTTGGAAGATTAGTCATGGCTGAGGATGGCTCTTCTTCAAAAAGTCCTTCCTGCAAATAACGCAATTGCTCAGGGCACATATGTCGAAACTGATGGATTCTGGTTTCCAAGCCCGGCTCTTTTATTTACTAGCTGTGTGACTTGGAGCCGCTTTACGTCACTTCTGTGACTTCTCCATTTACTTCCCATTTAAGTGAGTACACTAACAACTCTTACCCTTTACAAAATCATCTGCATGCTTTGCACATTGCCGCTGGCACGTGGAGAGTGTTTAATAGATGTGATGGTTATAAGTAGTACCGATTGATATCTGTGTATCGCATGTGTATAAAAATTTCACTTGCCCACAGGCAGAGTGGAATATGCAGCCCTCAGCTGTATCTCATCAGTGCCCAAACGAAATGCTAGACTTGTTTTGCTGTGCTTTGGGTTCACAAACAGAAGATTTGTTCCACCCTTCTCTCAGAAATATGATTTTCAACTCAGGCACTCTTTTATATTAAAGTAAGCACTGTGAGCAGATGGTCCCTGCTCTGGAGTTCCAGAATGACATTAAAAATGAGTGGGCAGAGGGATTTTATTAGTCATTTGTTGGCTTCACAGCAGCCATTTCCATGAAATTATAGGACAATGACAAAATTAAAGCAGCTTATGCTGGGCTTTGGAAAGCTGGTCCCTATGTCTGCAAATATTCATGGGTCAGGAATGTAGAACAGGGGCAATAAATCGGAGAATTACTGCCTGATGATCCAGGTCCTTTTGACTGAGAAGCCAAGACCTCTCAGGAGCTAGGCCCTGAGGAAAATTAAGCTCATGACAGGAAATACTGCGACACTGTAGAAGGCCATAATGCCTCAGCTCCCTGATTAGCACTGGGTCACCAGTGAAAGGGAGGTCCCTCCTAAGGGGCTGCTGGAAACTGCCCATGAACTGGATCTAACAGGTGAAGAGAGACTGGGATCACACTGGGGACTTCAAGCCAACCCATCCAGGCAGACCTTCGTTTCAAGTCTTCACTGGCCAGCCAGGGCTCTGTTTACCCTTCATCACCTCGGCCCCACTCCCATCCCTCCCCAAGCATTCCTCTGCCTGGCTGCCTTCTCACTACTCACTCCCATCTCCCCCAGTCTACCCCCCAGCTCAGGTGCTCATTGACCGATGATGTGGAACAAAGGAACATGGAGCTAAGAGGTTCAAGACTTGAGTTCTGGTGCAACCTCCACTACTTCTTGTGTGAGAAAGAGTCTGAACGTCTCCCACAGTCTCTATTTTCTCATGTTCCAGAGCTCCCTTTGCATTAAAAACAACATCAAATTCCCTAACTGATCTATAAGAGCCACATGGGATTGTTGTGAGGTTTAAATGGAATATATATTAGAAGTGTCTAGTACCTTGTAGGTACTCAGTAGACATTAATACTTTCCTCTTGCTGTCCACTAGAGAACTTGATTTTTTAATTCTTAAAAACATTAAAAAAATTTTTTTAAGTAAACTCTTCTTCCAAAACCCAGCATGGGGCTTGAACTCATGACCCTGAGATCAATAGTCACATGCTCTACTGACTGAGTCTGCCAGGCACCTCTGGAGAACTTTAATATCCAGGGATTGGCAGCATAATTTCCACTGCCATTGGCCTGAATTTTGGACCTGCTTATAGCACGATGAAAAATAAAACATCTTAGAATTTCAGGAAACATAGCCTTTTGAGATTTTAAAAGCCATGTTAACATCCAATGGAGTGTTTACTCTCTCTGAGTTATCTCTGACAGCACTTGATTTTGATTATTACACTGAGGATAGATAGGAAGTAATTAGTTAATTGGATGGCCTTCTTTCTTAACACCCATGTGATATTCGCTTGAATAAATTTGCCCACTCTTTCCGCCTATATTTTTATTCTAAATCCAGTGAGGAGAAAATAGTGAAAGCACCTTGATCCAGGTCTTGTGTTTCCTTAAAAGTTTTATGCATATCTCCAATATATCTATCCTTTTTTCCCAAAGAAGAGACACAGAGGTGATTGGAATCAACTTCTCCAAAACATTCTCCTTTTCTTTCAGCGGTTCCTAGAATTTCTAAAAGTGACAGAAAGGCTGCTTTTGTATTTTTTGGAGAATGATGGGGAAAGAGAGACCATTTACAAGTGACTGAAAGGTTATATTAACTTTTCAGACTGCCTTTCCTTGAAAATCTCAAGTTTAATACATGAGCACCTTTGGTTCCAAAGCCGAAAAGGATTGGTCAGCTGCTGTGACTCACATGGACAGCAAGTTAGTTCTGTCAGAGTAACTTTCAGAGTAACTGTTAGAGTAACTGTCAAGGGAAATGTCAGAGTATGTGTCAGCTCTTGTGCGATGATTTTGGCATGGTTCTCCTATCTGTCTGCCCCCCTCAAATTTGTGAAATCAGGAACAACTGACTGGATATTAATCAGACTTACTGTGGTGATCATTTCACAATGTATACAAATATCAAATCTTTATGGTCCACAGCTGAAATTAATATGATGTTGTATATCGATTATATCTCAAAACACCCCTGTAATGTATTTTTCTCTCTGCTTTATATTGTTCTCTGGCCTCTATTCAACTTACAGAATAAATGGTATTTTCACATAATTACTTTAAAAACTTTTATTGGAATGATGATTAGCTTGTATACAGAAAATAAACATATCGAAATAAAAAATATTTGAAAGGGCTGCTAAAGATGTGTAGCAGGTCCGAGTTAAATTCAGTGTGTGGTTAAAAGGAGATTGTTTTAGGATGAAGAGAAAGGAGAGAAGAAAGCCATAAAAGCAAAGCGGAAGAAATGATTATGACACCAGAGAGACGGGATAGTACAGCAGTTAGGAGCATAGATGTTCTAGTTTTTTAACCCAGATCTACCCATGTTAGCTTTGTGATTTTAAGGAAATTACTTTAATTGCTCTGTCTTAAGTTCCTTGCCCATACCAGACATGATGTGCTAATGGTATCTGTCTAATAACATGGCTAAAAGGATTAAATGAGTTGGTGGCTATCATGTACAAAACACCATAAAAATCTTTGTTAAATAAAAATAATAATGGCATAGTGTAATAAAAATAATAATGGCATAAAAATAATCCTGACATGATGCATTTGTTGAAACCCATGGAGGGGCACCTGGGTGGCTCAGTCGGTTAAGCATCTGCCTTCAGCTCAAGTCATGATCTGAGGGTTCTGGGAACAAGTCCTGCATCAGGCTCCCTGCTCAGTGGAGAGTCTGCTTCTCTTTCTGCCTCTGCTGCTCCCCCTGCATGTGCTCTCTCTCTCTCTCTCTGTCAAAATAAATAAATAAAATCTTAAAAGAAAGAAAGAAAGAAAGAAAGAAAGAAAGGAAGAAAGAAAGAAAAGAAAGAAAGAAAGAAACCCATGGAAATGTATGACACGAAGGCTGAACCTTAATGAATGCAAAATTTTAAAAGATCATTCAGGAGGTTGAGTGGAAAACAGAATATGAGAAAACAATCTAGCTATGTGACAAATATATGAACCAAGCCCACTGAACACGGCGGGGGGAAAGAGGCCAACCTAAGTAACTTGGGGAAAGAGTTGAGTCTATGAGACTAAAGGCAAAAGAAACTGCATGTGAGCTCTGTTCTGTAGTTGATAGAGTTAAATATTGGTTAGAGTCCCTGATAACACTCTATCTGTACAGAGGAATGGGACAATTAAATAAATGGGTAGCAGGTGTTGGAACCAAGCCTCTTACCTATCGGAGTAGGAGGTTACAGAGGAGCAAGGGGAAGAGGCTAGAATAATTGATGTGGAAATGGACTAGAGTTGGAGACATCAGTATGAACTAATGTTAAGCTTAATATACAGGCGGTTATGTAGAGAAATATTAATAGATATGTGTACATACATAAGCTGCTTTACACATATACATTTTCTTACTCTGTCAGTTGAGAAGGCCTAGAAGCAGTAACACTCAGTAACAGTGAGCACATCTAGCATCCAGATCTTGGTTTCTAATACCATTTTCCATAAAATGACCCAGGATTCCTGGAAGAAATGGCTAATTGTAGGACTGAGGCAAGAAATACAAAAGCTGAAATGGGAGCACCCTGTAGTGCCACGAAGTAAGGAACTACTCAGAAAAACAAACAAAACAAAAACATTCCCACAACAAAAAACAAGTTCACATCAATGGGAGTATTTCAAAGAGATCCAAGACTTGATTGAAAAACTTCCTAATGACCAAAGTTGGAATAATTTGAGCACTAAAATAAAGTAGTATTGGATTATAACCCAAAATATATATTTAAAAAATCCATGAGTCCATATTGATATAAAGAATTGAATAAATAAATAAAATAATGGGGGGAGGGGGAAGGAAATAGACAAAACTCCCACGCATATTTCTCAATAATTTATGTAGATAGGAAGCAGAGCATATGCCCCCCACCCTTTAAACATGTGCTGTGCATACTGACTTCTTTTCAACGAGTACAGTTTGGAAGGAGGAGGGAAAAGTAACTTTATAGTGGAAAAAACTGACAAACACTACTTTAGCTGGGTAACTAAGGTTAACATCAATAGTGATAAGTCATGTTGATACATATACTCTTGATATGATGTGATAAAATGGAACTTTACTTATGTGGTCTTCCTCTGTAAAACCCATAATCTCAGTGTAATCATGAGAAAAACATCAGGCACGTCCTAGTGAAGAGACATCCTACAAAACATCTGACCAGTGCTCCCCAAAACTGTAAAGGTCATTAAAATCTAGGAAAGTCTGAGAAACTGTCCCAGCCAAAAATAGCTTAAAGAGACATGACTTCTAAATTTAATGTGGTATCCTGAGTGGGATCCAGGAACAGAAAAAGTCATTAGGTAAAAACTATTAAAATCTGAATGAAGTATGGACCTTAGATAATAATAATATATCACCAGTGGTTCATTAGTTTTAATAAACATACCATAGGAATGTACCACACAAATGCAAGATGCTATTAGGGGAAACTGAATGCAGGCGTATAGGAAATCCATAATATCTTCACAACTTTTCTGGAAATCTAAAACTGATATAAAATAAAAAACTTACTGAAAATAAAATAAACAACTAACATCTATGAAGCACTCATTATATAGTAGGTACGTACTTTTTATGCATTAACTTTATAACCCAAAAATAACTGGTACCAGAAAAACGTGACTTATAATAAATCAAACAAAAATAAGGTCTTAAATTTCATAGTAAGTAGTGGGAAAAAATAGGTTTGATTGGAAATCCATTTTGAAAAAGAAAACTAAAATTATGAAACTAACTTTATTGAAATATACATTTAAACATTTTACTGTATGGATGCATATTTATACAGCAATTCTTAGAATTAACAAGGACCAAATCAATTCGTGTTTGGTACAAGTTCTGCAACAAAAATGTATGATGTCATGAAATGGCATCTTTTTCTCTATAGTATGATCTTCAAGAGGATGTTTTTACAAAAGTGACTTATTTAATTTTCTTAATATTATCTTGTTTAATTTTAATATTCTCTTAATTCTCTGATGTTCCCATCATTCTCCTCTGAAGATATTATCCTATTATCATCCTTGAACCCCATGAAGTCCAGCCAGATCCCTCCAGTGAGTCTTTCCTGCCTCTGACTTCCAGGACCATTTTGTTCCTACTTCTCTGATAATCTTCATTTCATTCAGTTGGGTGTTAGAATTAGTTGTTTAAGTACCTTTCCTCTGCCAGAAAGATCTAAGAATTGTAACAATGTCTAAGAAGTTTCATGCTCTCTATAGCACCTAAAATGGCACCTCATGTTTGGTCAGTCCCAGTTTTCCCATTTATAAACTAGAGAAGAATGACAAAACCTACAATTTCTACTTCATAAGATTGTTGTGAGAACTCTTGAGCCTGACCTTCACCTCACGCATGGCCGTGAGGCCATTGGCACTTTCCTAGTCTTCCCAGAGAACACCAATACCTCTGCTTTCTGTTCCACAGAAGGGATAGTTTAGAACTTCCTCTCTTCCCAATAAAGACGTTTGTCAGCACATTTCAGCCTGCGTGGTAGCTACAGTCTATTGGCCTCTGACCTCTGAGGTGCAGTGGTGAGAACAATTCTGATACCATGTCCAGGAATAGTCGGAGAGGCCGCCATGATAGGCCAGAAATATCTGCCATGACTTCAGGATCAGGAACTGATGGTATATAATGTATAGTCTCCAAATATGGCCACCAGCAATTTCTCAGCCCCTATATGTGTATGCTGCTCCTCAGATCAAGAGGTAAAGCTGATTTCCCCTCCCGCTAAATCTAGGCTGGACTTGTAGCTTGCTTTGACAAACAGAATTTGGAAGAAGTGATTGGGGACTTCTGAAGCGATGCCTTGAAAGGGACTAGCAGATTTGCTTCCTCTCTTTTAAAGCCAGATGGCATTCAAGAAGTCCGCCTAACAAGACCACCATATTGTTAAGAAGCCCAAGCTGGCCATGTGGAGAGAGAAGTGTCTTGTAGAAGATCACCGAGGTGTCAGTCACATGAGTAAAGCCTTATTGGCTCTTTGGGCTCTAACTGCAGCTGAATGACTCCAGGCGACATTACGTGGAGCTGAAGGGCCAGCCAGCTGAGTCCTGCCCAAATTCCTGACCCACAGAATCATCAAAAACAGCAACTCATTGTTTTAAGGTTTTAGGTATTGGGATAGTTTATTTTACAGCAGATATGTGAACATAGTAATGGCACAGAGTTTTGCCATTTCTAGTTTAAAAGGAACTGGTTAGCTCCCAGACCTCAATTCCAGCTAATCTGATTCAATGGGTCAGGGACTGGTATATTTCAAAAGCTCTCCTGCAGAGACTCTCATCTAGAACTATGGTTCAGAACCACTGGTCCAGCTGGGATCATAAGTACTACGCACTAATTTGGAAAGTTAAACTGAGCTGCAACACAGGGATAAGACTTTAGCAAGTCGTTAAAATCTACGATTAGCCAGATAAAACAAAACAAAACAAAAACTCCTCCTTAGTCATCTACGATATGACACATTAGGTCAGGTAAGTTGAGAGGGGCAAATAAAGAAGAACATAGCAAATAGCAATTAGAGATGTATGACTAGACTGGCAAATTAAAGAAAACTCCTCTTGTTTTTTGTTTTTTGTTTTCTGACCCATGTAAGATTTTTCTGTTTTCTCTATCTCAGCCTTTTCTTTGTGTTTGTACTAAATGAAACTTGCCTGAAGTTGGGTGACAAAGGTCTGCATTTCATTCCTGTTAATGTCGCCTTGAGTGGATCTTGTATTGTGTTGGCAGATCCATTAGGTCCTCACCCACAAATTCAGGCCCAGTATTACCTCAGTTGCAACATACTTAGCCATACAATAAAAAAGAAAATATTGATTTTTTTTTTTTTGGCCAAGATTTTCGGGATTGTATTTTGTGCTTCATGTCGGATCTTCAATTGAAATTTGGATAATAAAAAGGTTTGACAGTTTTTGGTGAAAATGAGAGGAATGAGTTTAGGACCCTCAGATGTGTGGAGTACTGTTGGATATTTTCATCTTTCCCTGGAAAGTCATTAAGGAAATACGTATGCCAAGCCACATCACCAATTTCGAGATACTGGCTCTAACAGAGATGTCGACATTCTAGTCACATCGGCAGAGTTTAACCTTAACTAATGTCTACTGACACATGACACTTTGCTTGCCCTTTAAACCATTTATATCTTTGCTTTAGGCAAAATGCATTCTGTCTCTATTGATATATAATTGCCAAGTACTTGAATCTAAAACTGGAGTCTTAGCAGAAGCAAGAAAAAGAAGAGAAGAGAAAAGAAAAGAGAAGAGAAGAGTGCTGGTTTTCATTGGAGGCCTGTCTGCTTTGAAGCTTCCTTCCTATTTCAGAAGCTGAAATAGGAGTCTCCAGTGGTTTTGATTATAATCGTTGCTATGTGGTCCTCCTGTTTTCCAGGGCACCTAATATGAGACCATGTGTGCAATGGGCTGAATAGCGCTGATTAGTGAATGAATATGACATAGAAAAGCCTAGAGGTCTTTCAGCCCCCAGCCACTTTCCAGGAGGGGGAAGAACATCCTCTGGGCCAGGCACATTCAGCCTTTGGATGTGTTAATATAAAATACTTGCATCGATCCAATTTCCACTCATGTGGATTTTTCCTGGCTCCAACTCAGTGACCTGATTCTCTAATTTTTCTCCCTCTGAGAACATACTTTTTCTTAAGTTATTTTTTCTCTGAAATCCACACCGCCTCCCCTCCCTTCCCTTTTGATTTTTTATTCAGCCTGGAAACTACCTCACCAGTTGTAATTAGCCTGAATGCTTGAGGGAGGGAGGAGGGCTCTCCTCAGGAAATAGCCGGAATAAAGCAAGATTCCCTCTTCTAAGAGGAGGGAAGAGAAGCCCGAGCCCATGTAAGCTGATTAAATCTCCTTTTGCTTTTTCATCTATTGTAAAGCACCAAACTGATGAGGGTCTGTTCTTTGCGTTATTTTATAACCTTAATTGACCCATACCACACATTGTCAGCTTGTTAGGCCAAATACACTTTCTAAAACACTTTCTTGGACCGAGTGAAGAGCAGAAATATACAATTTTAAGTGTCAAGTTAACAGCTTTCTATGTTTTTTCAGCTCAGCCTTTTCTTTGTGTCTGTACCAAATGAAACTTGCCTGGAGTTGGGTGACAAAGGTCTGCATTTTATTCCTATCAATGTCAGTTTGAGCAAATTTCGCAGTTAGTGGGCCTATTAGGTCCTCACAAATATTATTTCTGTGGCAGAATTATAATGTTCCCTAGGTTTTTTTATAAGTCAGTTTGTCAGTTTTTTCAGTAGTAATAACTATGAGCCATGCATACTGTACACTATTCAGCCTTTTAACGATATAATCTGGACTCATCTCTAAAATAACCCTGAAGGCAGTTATTGATAGCCCCATTTTACAGATGAAAAATCTGAAGCTTGGCATTAAGTGTAATAACTGGCTTAAGGGGGCACAGTTAATAAGTGTCAGACCTGAGATTCAAACTCTGGGCTCTTTACGCCAAGCCTTTCTATAAACCACTATACTACTTTTCAAAAATACGTACTGCCGGCTTGCAAATTATTGAGGAGGAAGAGAAAGAGGGAGAAATTAAAAAACAACATCAAGGAAAGAGACAAAAAGAAGAAGTTTTCTATTTGTGTGTAGCCTGCAGGTGCTGGTGGGGGTCCAGGAGGGTGGCCGTTCAGAACTATTAAAACCTGGGGAAGGCAGGCACTAGGCAGAGAACACCCTGGTTCGCAGAGAACTAATTAATACAAGAAAGCTTGGTACCTGGTTGCCCTATTTCCAAGAATGCTTACAGGTATTGCCATGTTGAAAATTAGTGGTTAGGGCACCTGCATGGCTCAGTTGTTAAGCATCCGACTCTCGATTTCAGCTCAGGTCACAGTCTCAGGGTCATGAGATGGAGCCCTGCATCAGGCTCTGTGTTCGGCGGGGAGTCTGCTTGAGATTTTCTCTCCCTCTCCCTCTGCTTTCCCCCCCACCCCCCACCCCCACTACCACACCCGTGTGCGCACTCTCTCTTTCTAATAAATAAATAAATCTTTAAAGAAATTAAAAAAATAAAAATTAGTTGTTGAACTTGATGTATACTTGATCTCTAATCACCAAGAACTCACTGAGCTGACACACAGTCCCCTTTATCAACTAGAGGTTACTACTGATATTGAGAAGATACTGACTTCTCCCTTTTAGTAAGGAAAGCATAAAGTTCTACTCTCCTAGAAAATAAAATTTCAAAAACTTTCTCTTGCCCTTTAGTAAATATAAAAATGAGGGGTGCCTGGGTGGAGCAGTAGGTTGAGCATCTGACTCTGGGTTTTGGCACAGGTCATGATCTCAGGGTCGTGAGATCGAGCCCCCTGTTGGCCTTTGGGCTCAGTGAGGAGTCTGCTTAAGATTCTCTCTCCCTCTCCCTCTGTCCCTTCCACTCATGCTCTCTCTCTCAAATAAATAAATAAATCTTTTAAAAAAATATTAAGTATAAAAATGAGAAGAAACGTAAACACAGAAGCCTACTTCATCATGTTTGCGCACCCCATACTGTGTGCTAAGACTGTAACATTTTATTCCTTTCCACGAGTTTCTCAAATTCTGAAATGAATATCTATATAATTACATATAATATCTATGTAAGCATAATCTTTAGATACTAATTTTAAATATCTGTTGATTTCTATTAGTTTACCAAAATTGATTATGAAAATGAGCACTTGCCCTGTGATTGCTTCATTGATAGATACTTTCTTTAGACCAGAGACTCCTGATTCAAATGCCTCTTATACGGGCACTAACACCACCAGGAAACTACTCCCTGACCTGCACACAGTCATTATTTTATGTACCCAAAAGATAGCTGTGGTTGCAACCTCTTGGCTGTAACCTTGAAAAAGCTCCTGATATTACCCAGAACTGAGTTTCCAGAGCCACCGTAGCTGACGGTTGGCTGGCTGGCTGGAACAGAATCCTAAGGGAGACATGGGTGCAATCTGGGGGGGCCATGGTCACTGGACAATGAACACTCGGAAATCTATGGGAAATGTAATTTCATTTTACCTTTGAAGTTCATGTCGAGAAGATCATTCACATTTGTGACCATGGCACTGAGACATTTTTGTAATTTCCCATAGCTTAGGGGCTTTTCATGGTGCATTAAGTATCTATGGTGTTTAAACAGCATTACAACCTATTAAATCCATGACCCACAAAATAGAAAGCTTGATAGGCACAAAAGAGTAATTCACAAGAACAGTTTTCTAGAAGGTTATTTCTCTGTAAACTATATATATTATGTCCTTTTTGTAAAAAGCAGATATTTATGTCCTTGGGGTCATTGATAAGCGGAAGATAAAGGGAAAACAAATTCAACGGCTTCTACCTAATTTCCTCTGTCACGTGGTTTTGGCTTCTTATAACAAATGTGTGTAGATGTCTCTGTAGCACTACATATTCAAGACATTAGGAGTCATTGCTTTAGAATTCATGATTCTACTTACTTTCCATGCCAAAGTTTGACCACACCTGTGTATCCAAAACCCAGAGAGAGACCTACTCATTGCAATAAAAATATCTTCAACCAGGGACTGCTCTAATTTAGCCTGGCTTTCGTCTTAAGAAATGACTCACCCGACACTCACAAAAACTTCTCCCATATTGAATAAATAAAATATAACTGAATCCCTAATTTGCAGGAACTAACTGAACTACTTACTAATCCTTACTCACTTGGAAATGGAAGCACTACAACATTTTATCCTTTGAAATGAAACTTTTTTTTTTAAACAGACCCATGGAAAATCACCATTTGACTTCTGGACACAGTGTTTCAGACTTCAGTGTTAATTTTATTAAGCAGTATAATCAGAAAGTCACTTGAATTATCATGTAATAATTCTTGTTTCTGGACCTTAATAGTCATGGCGCTAAGGCCTGAATGCTCAAATAATCATTCCAACCAAGAGAGAATTAATCAACCCAATGTTATTCAGACCCCAAGGTAACTTCCTGTAGCAGTTCTCGTTTTTAAAAATGTAATCTTAAAAAAAAAAGTGTAATAGGGATTTGGGGAGGTTTCTTGTAATGGAAATATGTTTGTAACTTTGGAAACACAAAAGGAGAGGAACGCATTTTATGGACTCTTATACCAAGTACACATAGTCTACAGGGTGAGGGCACATTTCCTAAATCTTCCAGAGCTTCGCTGTCTTCTTTAGCAAAATTGGACTAGTTCTACTAAAGTAATCTCATCATACGCTATGGAGAGTAATTTATGTGTAATTTCAAGACAAAAAGAGTAAAATGTTCATAGAAAGCCAAACATCTCTACTGTCATAACACCATACAATAGCATACAGTACCCACTCTCCCTCTTTTCACGTTCTGCTTCTGAGTATTACTTTTTCTAGTCTAAATGGTACTCATATTCGTTTACATGAAAACTTTCCTTCTAATATTACAATTTCATATTCATTCAACAAACATTTAATGAGTACTTAATTTGTGCCTGTGTTGTGTTGTAGAAAGGATGAATGAAACATGGCTCAGCATTCAGATTGCTCATAGATTAGTTGAGGAGGTAGAAATAGAAGCCAATAATTATAATTGTGAGAAATGTTGTAAGAGCATAAGGTATTAGAGGATCCCAGGGGAAAGAAGGTACTATTTGGGCCTCCCCCATTCTCTGTGATACACACACTGTACAGGCTTTCATCCTCACTACTTGTCAAACAAAAAATAGCTCCCATGTTGCCAAATCTGGGTCATGCCTTAGTCCTCATCTTGCTCAATATGTTAGCAGTATTTCACAGAGTTGTTCATTTCCTCCTTCTTGAAGGACTTTCTTCACTTGGCTCCTGGGAAGTCACTCTTACTTCACTTCCTATCTTACCGGTCACTCCTTTTAAGTCCTTTCTGGGCTCTTCTTCCTCTTCCCAACCTCCAAATGTTGGAGTGCTTCAGAACTCAGACCATGACCTCTATTCTCTTCTCACTTCTCCTTAACTGATCATACTTCATTTCCAGATTTTAAATACCATCCATTCAATGTATGCCCTCCTTATTACCCATCACTGGGCTCACCCATATTGCACGGAGCACTAGGTGTCATATGCAAACAATGAATCATGGAACACTACATCAAAAACTAATGATGTACTGTATGGTGACTAACATAACATAATAAAAAAAAAATTAAAAAAACTAGTGATGGGGCACCTGGGTGGCTCAGTGGGTTAAGCCTCTGCCTTCAGCTCAGGTCATGGTCTCAGGGTCCTGGGATCGAGCCCCACATCGGGCTCTCTGCTCAGCAGGGAGCCTGCTTCCCCCTCTCCCTCTGCCTGCCTCTCTGCCTACTGTGATCTCTTTTTCTCTGTCAAATAAATAAATAAAATCTTTAAAAAAAACAAAACGAAACTAGTGATGTATTATATGTTGGTTAATTGAATTTAAATTTAAAAGTCACATAAATAAATAAATAAATACCATCCATCACAGATCACTCCCAGATAGCTACCTCTGTCCACTAAACTCAAAAGCATTTATTCAACTGTCTACTTAACTTTTCCACTTAGAGACCCAATAGGCATCTTAAACGTAACATAATTTTTTAAAAATCTTGATTTTTCCCACCCCCACCTGTTCTTCCTACAGTTTTTCCTATCTCAATAAATCAGATTTCATCCTTCCAGTGGCTCAGGCCAAAATTCTTGACGTGATCCTCAAGTATTTCCTTCACACCCTACCTTTCAGCTTTGCCTTCGAGATATACTCAGAATCTGACAACTCATACCACCTCCACTGTTATCGCCCTAAACAGCATTTGTGACCTGGATTATTGCACAGCCTCCTTAGCAGGTTTCTCTGCTTTTATTCTTACCTCCCCACCCTTTATCCTCCACAAGGCCATCAGAGTGATCCTATGAAAATATAAGGCAGATCATACTACCTTCTGCTCTCTACCTTTCAGTGGTTTCCCAGCTTAGTTAGACTAAAAATCAAAGTCCTTCCCTCGGCCTATAAGGCTCTAAAAAACCTTGCCCACAGCTACTTCTCTGATCTCATCCTTCACTCATTCACTACACTATAACCATCCCGGCCTCCTTTCACTTCCTCCAATATACCAAGAATGCTCTGCCTTGGTTGCTTTGCACTTGCTACTCCCTCTCCCTGGAACACGTCCCCCTTGAAGCCCCCCCCCGCCCCCCCCCATCATCCACACTAATTGAACTCATACTTTATCTTCATCTTTGTTCCTGTCTCACCTGGTCAAAGTGAACTTACCTGACCACTCTATTTAAAATAACATTCTCACCACTTTACTTTGCCTTATTTTTCTTCTTCCTGGTTCCACATGGCATTATGCTTTTGTTTGCTATTTATTTACAATCTATTTGCTTCCACTAGAATCTGAATTCTATACAATAGAAAATGTTGTCTGTTTTTTCGCTGCTACATCTCTAGATCTTGGGACACAAGATCTGACACATAATAGTCTTCTAAAAAATAATAAATTAATTTATTTGAGGTGGGGGAAAAGGACAAAAGTTCAAGGCAGAAGAAACCACCACCCACAAAGGAATAAATTGGTCTATATAAAACAGGGGTTGGCAAACTACAGTCTGGGGGCCAAATCTAGCCTGCTACTTGTTTTTCATTTTTTGTTTTGTTTTGTTTTATTTTTAAGTGAGATTTTATTGAAACATAGCCATGCTCATTCATTTATGTCTTAATGATGAGTGCTTTTGTTCTACAACAGCAGAATTGAATGGTTGTGACAAAAGACCATGGGGCCCGCAAGCTTAAAATATTTATTGTGTGACTATTTCCAGAAAAAGTTTGCCAACCCTTGGTGTGGAGGGTAGAATGCATGGCACAGAGGGTGGGAAAGGGGAAGAGTAGGTGAGAGCAAGCTGGAAACAATTTAGATGAGTTTGGATGTCATATGTAAGCCAGGAGAGAATGAGACAATGGATGCTTTGAGGCAAGGGAGCCCCTGAAAGGCAGGACTATGTCTAATATCATTTGTGCATAAAAGAGTGTTTGATATTTAAACGAGTCATCCCAGTGGCAGCTGTTGCCGGCACTCCAGCCTTAATGTCATGGCTATGTCTGGGATTAGTTGTTGCTGTAGGAACCAAAAAATGGTGAAAAGTCATTTGCTTTTCCCACCCGTCCATACTAGAGGTTGGTTTGGAACTGATCTATCTCTTGTGGTAAATCTGGGAAAGACTATTCCAATGGAATCCATTATAACCTCTGGGTATCTGGCTTGGGCTCATTTCAAAAGTTCCAGAAACATGAGATTGGTTCCAAGGTCACCCAGAGACTTCTCTTCTCAGCCTTATTGGTCCTGCTCTAGGAAGCTTCTGGAATTTAAGAAACTTCTGAATCATTGCTATATAGAGTGACAAGCAAAACTCTAAAATCTCAGTGGTTTGACAGCTCATCAGATCTTTTCCTAATTTTCTAAACCTGTGGATCAGCTAGACTTCACTACTGGGCAAGGTCAAAAGATCGCTGATCCTCTTGCTTTTACTCAGATTGGATTTCATGATAAAGCAGCCTTTCTGCTGGGGTTTTTGGCTCTTAGTATTTTCATTCCAGGCAGACCCTAAGGAAGGGCAGGAGTAAATTTCGAAGGGGGAAAAAAAAAGAACAAACGTGTTCTGAATTTCACAGAACAAAATGGAGCTCTGGCTTGTGGTTGAGTTTGGGAGTAGTGCCTGCCCACCCCCCCCCCACCGCCATCTTCCCTCTGAGAATGCGGTGGTGAAATCTGGTCTGCTCCAGTAAAGCTGTGGCATTTGGGTTTAATTTGATAAATCTCAGTGTTGCCTACTTTGGTTTAGGATGGTTCTGGCCGGACTTTTTTTTTTTTTTTTGCCCATCCCTCAAGTGTGTATAAACAGAGCAAGCTAAGTTTCCACTTGTATCTACTGAATCACTCAACTGGTCCACTGCCCTCGCATCAGCTTGCGTTGTTTACTGGCTTCTGCCTTTAAAAATTCAAAGTATGGGTTAACTGAAAATTGATAGGTTATCATTTCAGAGAGGAAGTGGAAAGCTCCAAACAGACAACAGTCTAGCCTTAAGCAAAAGAAACCAAAACTTTGATTTCTACTGTAGCTTTGGGGACCCACCCTTTCTCTTGGCTTGACTGCAGATCAGAGGGCTTTTATTTTTTTTATTTTTTTTATTTCTGGGGTTTAATTTAATACTTCAATTTTCGGGAAGGAACCACCTCAAGCTTTTTAGGCATTATCTGCCTGGGACGTGCTGAATTAATTGCAGGCTTCATTTTGTAGGAGTCGGTATCAATGGATGCGGAGCTAGCTCAGCCCTTTTGAAAGCAACAGACGGAGGTGGCTCCAATAATTACATTAAGACCGTGGATACACACTTGCCTTGGGGATTTGGAGTTGGGCTTAATCAAATCTGGATTTGACATTTCACAGCCCACATCAAGGATTTCTACAAAGGAACATCAGAGCATTGCCAGCTATGATCTTGCTCTTACTTACTGCCTCCTCTTGAGGATCTGAACAGGCCTTGTGCTAATCTTGTTGATGCTTTGGCTGCATCTCTGCGCTGCTGCATGGCCCTTGAGTGCAGTGGTTGTCAAACCTTAGTCCCCTAAGAAGCCCCAGCGATGCCTGTTGAAAACGGTATTTGTGCTTTTCATAGGCAGACATGTTTGAGGCAATTGTTCTTCGGGCCATACTTTGAGAAAGGATGATAAAAGTAGAAGTGATAGGAACAAACAGTTGCTAAAATAGCATAATGAAGGCCACACCTGTCACAGTGAAGGCGCACAGGGGAAAGAGCTCCTCTCTATTTGGAAGGCCAGAGAAGGCTTCCGAGATGAAAACCTGGCTCTTCCAGTAAAGAGTTTCAACAGGCAGACCATACCGCCCACGGAACGCGGGAGGGGAGAGAATTCCAGGCGGAGAGGACAGCAGGTAAAACACCATGGTGGAGAGAGTGTATCCATTGAGGTCCCCTGAGAGTGAATCGCTGAGAGGGAGAGCCCCGGAAACCACAGGGGCCACGCAGGCTGGAGGCAGGGCACGGATGATCTCGAAAGCCAACGTAGGACTGAGAAACCATTGGTGAGAAACCATTCTGTAGTAGGAGAATAGAGTGATCAAATCTGTATTTTAGACCGGTTATTCGGGTAGTGGTATGGTAGGGGACAGGAAACAAAGAAGAAAGGAAGAAAGGAACAGTTAGGAGTTTATCCGTGTCAATTGTAAAAATCAGAGGTTTGTTATGAGGCTGTACATGCACAGTGTTCCTCAGTTGTAAAGACAGGCACATAAAAAAAAGCTGAGCCTCCAGCCCCAGGAAGAGCAGGAGTCACGGAGCTGCTGGGCGGCCGGAACCTTCACCCTGGAGCCCTGCCATTAGCATTAGGCAGGCGTTCTCCCTGCGCCTGCTTCTCACCTTCCTCTCTATTTTCTGGCTTCCCAAATCTCTTGTATCCACCTCTCTCCTTCCAACTCTGAATTTCCTCTCCTTTACGAATAATTAAAGGGAAAGGTGCAGCTTGAATACACGTGACATAATGTGGTAAATATAGAGGGTCCCTGATAACTCATCAAGCCTGTCCCTTTGCTTAGAAGGTGGCCTTGAACGAGGCCTTTTGCACATTAGTGATCCACTCGTTAGTGTGGACCCTAAATTTATTTACACCATGACAGTCACCGACTGTTTCCAAAAAAGGTATCTTTTTACTAATGGAAAAGTCTAAAAGTAATGAATTAATGCCAAGTAATTGATTTGGGGAGTTACAGCTGGAAAGATGCATAAATATGGCCTCTTTATTTCTCTGGCAAGACATCATCAATTCAGAACGATTGGGAGAAAACAATCACTAGCATTAATATATGAATATTCTGAATTGTGGACCATCATAAAACATTCAGTCTTATTTTCAAGTGTAAGAATTCAAACTTAGTTCCTATTAGAATTAGATCCTTGAGGGTCTGTTGAAATAAATTATTTAGAGTGATCTGTGATGGACATATCAATTTCTTTTTATGTAAATAGTCCTTCCCCATTTTTTTTAAAGAAAGATTTTTTTTTTAAAGATTTTATTTATTTATTGTCAGAGAGAGAGCACACAAGCAGGCAGAGTGGCAGGCAGAGGCAGAAGCAGGCTCCCTGCCGAGCAAGAAGCCCGATGTGGGACTCGATCCCAGGACCCTGGGATCATGACCTGAGCTGAAGGCAGCTGCTTAACTAACTGAGCCACCCAGGCGTCCCAGTCCTTCCCCATTTTTAAAATGGCTTCTTATTCTATACAACTTTAACATTCTCCCTGCAAGAGGTGAATGCATCATTCATTTCTTTAGCAAACCCATTGCTACAGGAAGTGAAGGATAAATTTTAGAGTCTGCCCTAGCATCAATTGTTACAGATTAAAAAATCTGTCTCACTGTCTAAGAGTGAGAGAAGCATAATTCGGCCACCAAAATTTGTAAAAGTCAGAATAAGTGAGGTTTTTCTGTGTTGGCCCCAGCTTGTTTCCACAGGTTATTATTCTTGTCTCC
This sequence comes from Potos flavus, assembly GCA_028534135.1. Lineage (NCBI taxonomy): Eukaryota > Metazoa > Chordata > Mammalia > Carnivora > Procyonidae > Potos > Potos flavus. Next base: position 24,161,857 of record CM052897.1, read on the forward strand.
GAGACTCTAGGTCAGCCTTGGAATCAGGTTTCAAAAGCCTTGAGTTCTGCAAACATCCAAAAGTCTTGAAAAATTCTCATTAGCCCATTGGTGGTGTTCCTCGTAAATAGCATCCTGCCCTTCCCCCAATGCTGGGCCGAGAGAATCTGGGGAGCTTCCTGCAGCAAATACTCACCCAGAGTTCTCACCACACGCACATTCCCATGAAAAACAAGCAACAATGGGGCTGGCAGGAGAGGCAGACACAGAGTGGCTGTCCATTCCCAGTGCTGCTTTGGCCCATTCTCGATTTCTTTAAGGCTAGCGCCGATTTGCGAGCATTGGAAGGAATTCGTTATGAAGGTTTTTGCCTATGAGCAGGGAGGTCCACCAAGCCTCCCCTTCTTGGCTGCTCCCCATGAAGCCGGCTGCCTTGTGGTTTGGGATTATTCTCTTCCTCTCCATCACAGCTCAGAGGGCAGTGAGTCTAGTCTCTGCAACTGACATGCAGGCAGATGGGGGTGCATCTCGGCGTCCACAAATGCCTTCGTTCCAGTTCTGCTAGAACCATCTCTGAGATGCTTCAAGGGAGGCTGTGTTGCTGTGGCGGGTGTCAGTCTGGGTGAATAAATTCACATCCTTCAGGATTTTATAAACTTTGACCAGAGCCCTTCGAAACACGAAACGCGCGAGGCCTGAAAGTCATGATTATCCTATGCTGTCCTCACAGGAATATCTTTTAATCCATTCCATTGATTTAGCAGCCCTTTCCTGGACTTTGCAGCTCTGTTCTGTGTCTTCTGAGAATTCTATTGAGAGAGGGATTTGGTATCATGGGTAACCCCATGATCCTTGGAGTCTGTAAGCCCCGAGACGAAGCAGAGACTCTGCGTTCAATTGCTCTGTGACCTGGGACGAGGTGCTTAACTTTACTGAGCCTCTTTCCTCACCCACAAAGTTAGAAGAGCAACAGCACACTCTTTCTCAGGTTGTTAGAGAATTAAATAAATTAACACATGTGCCTATTAGAAGAGCACCTGGTCCATAGAAACGTAAGCATGAGAATCTGGAAACACAAATGTAACTAGATAACCGAAGTCTTCCCTTCACAGGAACGTCTGACACACTAAAATCTATGCATTTGCTGAGAGTACAATTCCAGAATTTTTCTGATCAGAAATAAGTTGCAGTTGAACCTATCCAGCTTTGAAGTGGTAGCTGCTTGAGCACGGTTGACTTTGTAGGTAGAGGAGCGCACTGTGCACCTTACAGAAAGCCGTATTTCTTATATATCATTTATTCAATGCTTGGTCTCATCTAGGCACTATATTAGGCAGTGACGTCTGAAAGAACAAGCCTAAGTCTACCCTTCAAAAACTTCCAGTGTGCTCAGAGCATGTGTGTAATCACTATGAGTATTGCTCCTCTGTATTAGTCAGTGTTTATGCTCTGTAACAAATAATCTCTTGTCTTCATGATGCAATGAAGTTTTGTTTCTATTCATGTTGTGTTGGCTATCTATTGCTGTGTAACTACCCTACAACTTAAAACAACAAACATTTATTATCTCTCTCAGTTTCCAAGAATCAAGAATCCAGGAGCAGCTTAGCTGGATGATTCTAACTCGCTTTGTCTCCCAAATCATATTCAAACTATCTGCTGGAGGTGTAGGTTAGCAACTCCTGAACTAGCAGGCCTCAACTCCTTGCTGGCTGTTGGAGGGAAGTCACCATTCCTTACCATGTGGTCATCTCCACGGGCTGCCTAAGTAACCCCAAGATATGGCAGCTGGCTTCCTTGAGAGTGGTGAGAGAGGGAGAGAGAGATAATGAGCAAGAGAGCGCCAATGCAGAAGCTGTAGTCTTTAATAACTTAACCTTAGAAGTGACATGCATCACTTCCGCCATATGCTGTTAGTCTCACCAACTGACGCTGGAACCATGTGGGAGGCAAATACACTAGGGTATGAAAGTCAGATGTGACCATTGAACAGGCTACCACACAATGAACATGGGTCACAGTCTACTATGAGTCATTGGTCAGGGGAGATGGAAAGAGGCAGCTTTCTGTCTGTCAGCTCACCATTTTATTCCAGCACCCAACCTCCTTCCATCCAGAGGCTTCTCCTTATACTCTTGGCATTCCTCACCTTCACTCTACATCTTGCCAGGAGATCAGGAGCCCACTGTAGAGCCAAAGTGTAGGAGTTGCCGAGTAGATTTGAGTAGCCAGGCTTGGACATTATATACATTCCTTTGGCCCACATTCCATTGGCCAGAAACCACCTAATGGCAGGGGAGGAAGTGTGTTTTATCTGTGACTTTGGATTCAAAAGGAATGGGATTTGGTGAATCTCTTTTCTACTTGAAAAGAGATTGTACATTTAAACAGCTTATTTTTTTAAGCAGTCTGTTCAGTTTTAATACAACAACAAAAAAATATGATTGCCTGCCACTACACGAAAAAGCAACTGATTGATTGCATATTTTCACCTTTTCAATGCATTGTAAATGCAGCCCCTATTTAAGGGGCCCATAAGCAGGTGGTGGAGAGCAGTTCCTGAACCATTAAGTTTGCTGCTTTTTCAGGAATACTATTAGGATGCTGGCAGGAACAAGTCTTGCCTTGTTTCCCAAGTGGGGAAAGAAGAAAGTCTTTGTTCCCAAGCAAATGAAAATACAAATCACGAGACTAAAATTATGAATGCAAAACAATATATTAAAATGTGGCCTGTGTGTAGTATTTGCATGCATTTTAATATGCATCTGTCATTCCCTTCGCTAAATTCGGTAGGCGCTGAAAATATTAAACAACTGAGTATAATTAATAATTAGAGGAATTGTTTTAAAATATATTTTAACCCATCTATGTCTCTACTGCCAAAATTCTTGTCTTTCAGGGCTCTAAGATGTCAAAACAGATCATTTTATTGGTCAGATTTCAGATCTCTGTGGCCTCAGAACAATTCACAAAGATATTTTTTATAAATTGATGTGATAGCATTCAAATGATTAGAACATGACTAAAACAATTTCTAGGATAGAAAAGTCAAATCCAAATTTGAAAGCTGGAAAAAGCTTCAGAGATACTTTGGATTAGATATTCTCATCTCTCCTGTTTATTCTGAAGCTAGCTGTCTTTATTCTCTCCATCCAATGAATGAATTTCTCATCCAATGGACCCATAAGAAATTTAAGACCACCTTTTCCAAAACCCCAATTCACCAAGCCTTCTGCTCCAGTTACCTTAGCAGCTAAAGTTTTCAGAGTCCGATTTGGCTCTTTCTGGGGTTTGTTTACTTGGTTTTCTATTGGAGCAAATCCCCAAAAGAGAAAACACTTTTAGGGCAGTAGCAAAAATGAACCAAATTGAAGCCAGACTTAGAATCCTTGCTCTCTGCATATCCAGGCTCCCAGACCAGAGAAGAATCTATTTCATGAGAACCTAGCTCTAAGTCATAAACTTGAAATACATCAAGCTCTTTGTTGTTAATTGGCACTTACCTCACCTGAGGGCCTTTGCCAAGGAGAGCAGAGGGGTTTAATGGGGAAGGAAGAAAGGAAAAAGCCCGGAGCTCTGGAAAACAGTCCCAGCCACACGTGATTTTTCAGCTGGGGGGCTTCCCACCCCTCAGTATGCTAGAGCAACAAAGTCGCCTATGTGCTTTCTCAAACCTCGGCTGTTTGTTTGGGGGGTAACGCTCAGACTGGGGCCTGAGTGATAAGTGCTTCATGTAATTATGAAGACAGCTTGAACACTATGCCCCTCTTTGTTTCGGCCTCCAGATGACGGCTGTCTAACCACTGTTTGTGCCAGTTTTATTTCAAAGCACTTTTCTTTCCATATTTCAAAGGTCAGTGTGTTTACTGGTGGCCAAAAAGAGCCTGTGTGTAAGAGAAAGAAACACATGTGGTTGAGTGGCAGAACTGAATGAGGAGTCAAGAGAGCTGGACTCGAATCCTAGATTGGCTTCTAGATAAGTGAAACAGCTGAGACTGTTTGACCTCTCTTTTTTCATTATATAAAAAGGAGGGGGAGGTAAATCCTATCAATGGTCTCTTTTACGAGAAAAAAAAAAAAAAACTGTAGAAATCTGGTTTAGGAAGAAGAAAGGTAGGTATTTCCCGTAAAGAAACATTATCAAATATGCAGCCAAGAAAACGTCTACTTCATCTTCTCAAAATGGAAATATCTCCCCCTTCAAAGAAAGCAGGCTGGATATTCTGGCCACCCTTAGAAACCTTGAGATTGTTTTTGGTCAAGGAATATTAGCACAGGGAAATAAAGCAAACCACAAACACTTTCTCAGGAGTCTCAGTTGGCTTTCTGACATCATTACTTCAAACATCAAGGCTGATCAGAATGTTACCTGCCCATATATAAAACATTAGTGTTTCTATTATGAATATTTGAAAACAGCATCAGATTTCAATTACATAAGCTTAATAAGTATTTCAAATGGTTTTCATGATTCATTTTCTTTTGATCTGTGTTTTCCCCATCCATCTTCCTTTAATTTTCTGGGTATTGGGCTCCCGGGGAAAAGAGATGAATATACCATTGAAATGGAAGAGAGCGTGTATTCTGAAACTAGATTTGCCTGGGTTCAGATCTTAGTTCAACTACTTATGAGCTGTGTGACCTTGCATCATACACTCAAACTCTCTGTGCTTTTGTTCCTTATCTGTTAATATGGGTGTTGTGAGGATGAAATGGATTGACACGTTTGAGGTAGATAGAAGAGTGCCTGGCACTTATGCAAGCATTCAAATATTAGCTAATCATGAAAGAGACACCCCCTTTCTGAAATGAATCCTACCTTTGGATAAAAATCTTCTCTCTTGGGCTATTTCCCTTCTTGAATCAATCCACCTACACCTGTAGAAATAAAAGGAAAAAAAAGTAAATTTGCAAATGCCAAGGGAAGAGTGGCTGGACTGTAAAAGGCGGGAGAAAGTAAAACAGAGAAAGAGAATAAATGGAATGTGTGAGACTTAATCTTCCAGTTACTGTGAATTTCCGGCCTCCAATAAGTACAGGTACTTTCTGCTTTGAGTTTACAGGAGACAAAACAGAATTCTCACTCCTTGACCGGGAAAAGGCATGACGACAATTCTTGGCTGTGACTCAGGAAGGAATGGAAGTGGGGAGGGAAGCGTGGGGAAAGGAAAACTAAAGTGCATTGAACGCCTTGTCCGAGTCTTGCATTTTTATCTTATTGAGTCCATTGGTTGGATATTATTACCTCCATTTTACAATCAAAGAAAACAAGGTTCATGGAAGTTAAGTGACTTTTCAAAGACTATTCAGCCGGCCAGGGGTGTGGCTGGGACGGAAACCATCTCTACTGAATGCAAATCTTACTTCTGTCTCCTTTCTACATCACCCTCTCAGGAAGGACCCAGCCAGGGGCATAGGCTGGATCCGAACTCCAGATGATCCCTCACTACCTGGACAGTATTTGTGGGAGGTTTTCGTATTTTTTTTTTTAAGCCCTTTTGACCCCTGTTCAAATGAAGTGGACTCATAGGGGTCTTCGCGGTGAACGGTGTAACTTTAGGCATCAAGGAGAGGGCACTTCGGAAGTTAATTCTCTTTCATTGTTGAACTCAGAACTTCCTCTTTGGTCACAGCCATTTCCGCCGCGGCGGGCTCCTCCTTTCCGGTCCCTGCAGGATCTCTCTAGAAACAGAGACCCGGTGGGACCTCCCACGCGGCTTCACGGACG
>CM052897.1:24168063-24228502 GCA_028534135.1 Potos flavus
GAGTTATTCCTTCAATCTGGAACACTCATCCCACCCTTCTTCACAGGCTAATTATGCCTGACTCATCTTTAATACTCAGCTAAAGCATGAACTCTTCTTGGAAACCTCTTGTGAACTCTCCGAATGGAACAAGTACCGTTCCTCTCTATTATTCCCCATAACACTCTGTAGATACATCTCTGTTACTATCCCACATGTCCATTTCTCTCACTGAATTTTTAGGACCCTTTTTAAAAATCTTCACCCTCAGATTTCCTAGAATAGAATGACAGTGGGCATGGAAAAAATTCATTTTGCACTTAATTCCTATATCTTTGTGTTTTTAGACTCCATGAAATATTAATTTTACCATCAAATTCCTTCAATTCACTAAAACGTCATTATATCAGAGTTTTTGTACATGGAACATCCCCGTCTAAAGATCTCCAAGGGTCTTTAATATCTCCACTCTTGAAAGCCACACATCTTCCCTCTAACCCACAGCATCTCCAATTCTCCAGTACCACTGATGTTCCTGAAAAGTGACTTTTGGATCAAGTGTCTTTCTTGAGTATGGATTGGAAACAAGTATGTTTCCAATATGACCGACATTTCCAATTGACTAACATGACTTACTCTCTTGGCTTAAATTTTGGGGTTCCACAAAAAACCATCAGAACATCAAACGAGCAAAGCAAACTAGCAAAATAACATCTTAGATTATGTCAGGGACCCAACACAGGCATTGCTGGAACATAAAGAAATCTCTAGAGAATATCTAAGATCAGGAAAGGAACCTCTGCGAGCTTGCCTAGTTAGAAATGAGTATCTGGCATTTCATTATCTCCATTAAATCTTTGTGTCCACCTGCTGGATACATCACACAATAGATGTAACTGGGATTAAGAAATCAATCCCCATCTATAAGAGGCTTGAAATAATGTAGTCAAGGCAAGGATTTTAAAGATGCAAATTTTCTTGGATGCATGAACCAAATATGTATAGATCATGTTATGTTTTTGCTTTAAAATTCTTCCTATCTCCCTTGACTGCATTCAGGATCAAACTCCTTATGATACAACATCCCTAAGAGACATTATGGCATGGAAGACAGAAGTGTGTGTCCCAGCACCAGACTGAATTGATATCCTCTCCCAGATACTTGCTAAGTATAAACTATCCATTTCAGTTACCTTATCTGTAAAATGGGAATAATAAAATAAGAATAGTGCCTACTCATGAAGTGATATGACAATAAAAGACATGACAAGAACCTAGAAGAGTGCCTGGCACATAATAATTATTCAATAAAATTTAACTACTGTTAGATGACATGTGACTTGTCCATTTTTCTGTCTGCATTTGTCATTGTACTCCAGCCATATTGAACATGAAATTCCCCTACTGCATTATTCTCATATTGCTTTGCACCTGCTACCAGGAACGTTTTAGATTCCTTTTTCTGGTAAAATCCTACCCTTTCCCTACCAGTCTCTGTTAATGAACCTGTTCGTGCGCTGTCATAGATCCTGATGCTTCCTGCTCCCACTGTCTGTCTGATGTTCCTTCACATGTCCGTCTCCCACACTGTACTCTAAAGCCCTCAGTGGGAGGGAGTGTTTTCTTTTCCTTTCATCTCAAAAATATCTGTGAAATGAGCTGGAGACTAAATATACCCCCCAAAACATATGAAAAGTGAAAATAAGCATCTAATTCAAAAAAATGAGAAGGAAAAGCCACAGACTGGGCAAAAATATCTGCAAATGACACATCTAATAAAAACGCATTATCCAGAATACGCAAAGAATTCTTAAAACTCAACAATAAGAAAATAAACAACCTAATTTAAAAATGGCTGGAAGGCGTTAATAGACACCTCACCAAAGAAAACACACAGATGGCAAATAAGCATATGAAAAGATGCCCCACATTATATGTCATCAGAGAAATGAATATTAAAATAGTGAGATACCAGGGTACCTGGCTGGCTCAGTTGGCAGAGCATGCAACTCTTGTTCTCAAGGTCATGAGTTCAAGCCCCATGTTGGGGATGGAGCCTACTTAAAATAAAAATTAACAAAACAAAACAGTGAGATACTACTGTACATCTACTAGAATGGCCGTAATCCAGAACCCTGATAGCACCTAATGCCGACAAGAATGTGGAACAATAGAAACTCTCATTCATTGCTGGTTTGGTCTTTAGTGTCATGGAAGGTATAGAACATATTGTTGAGCATCAGTGTTTAGCCTCCTGAGAAGTGCTTCTCAAACTGCAACATGTAGAACAATGACCTAGAGATCTTGTTAAAATGCAGATTCTGACTCCATAGGTCTGAAATTCCATGTTTCTAACATGCAATCAGGTAATAACAATGCTGCTGGTCTGTGAACCATATGCTGACTGGAAGGCTCTAGAGTTAAGCTACCTAGGCTCAAATCCCAGTTCTGCCATGGGAAAGCCATTTAACCTCCTGGGACTCAGTTTTTTCCATCTGAAAATTAAGAATGATAACAGCACTGACCTTCTAGGGTTTTGTGAGGATTAAGTTAGGAAATATATATATCAGGCACTTAGAGCAGTACTCTGAATCTGATCACTAGTGTTTGCCATTATTGCCACCTTGGAATATAATTCATCCATACTTGAGCTTATGTAATTGTTATGTGCTTTCTTATCATATGCTCACCTATCTTGGGCTTTCGCTCTCTCTTAAACTGAAATATGAATCTCCATATTTTTGTTTACTGCTTTTTGATAGTGAAGATGAAAGCATGTAGGAATGGGGAACTTTTACTTGTTTTGTCATATGTTAATCATGTACCTTATGTAGTCAGCTTATCCTTTTCATGTTTTTCTTCTTGTACTAAGTATACTTTGAAATATTCTATTGAACGATCTTGGCATTTTAGTAAACTTAATTCATCCTGATGCTATTCAGTGGCAGAAGTCTGTTTAAAAACAATAACAGAGTCATTTTACATTAGCTATTATACATAGCTAAGTGATTCATTCAAATTATTTTGTACGGCCTAAATGAATAAGAGCTTCTCACACTCAGGCTCTTGCTTCCCAGGGGAGGAAGCCAGATAATAATAGGTAAGCTTTCAATTATGACTGATATGGGACAGATAGGACAGATTGTGTAGTTTATTATAAGTTCTCCAACAAGTCACCACACCCTCGTTTAAAGACAATTTAGACAATTGGGATGGTAATGAATGGGATCATTGCTGGGTGCAAATGATATCGGTTTTTACAAAGTTGTTGCCGAATCCTACTTTATTTGGATAAAAGGCAACTTAGAGTTTTAATGTCACTAACGTGCCTCATAAATCACGGCTATGTTACATATTGTAAAGATTAAAGTGATAAGATGACAATTCTCACAAAGAAGCAATCATTATATTAAATGATAAATTGGAAATCATTCACACCTAAGCTGGTGGCTGAGAGCAGGCAGATCCCAAAGCAAACCATGCTGTGTGAACCCTGAATAATAAGGATAGTTTACACTTGAATTCAGTTTAAGAGATTATAAAATCCTCCCACATATTTTATTTTATCTTCCCAGTGGAATCTCAAGGAATTCCACAAAAACATTTCTTTCTACCACTTCTGGAATGGTATAGTTTGGACTCTTAAATCAAATTGCCTGATTGTGTTAGTTGGGGTCCTCTGGAAAACAGATGTCAAGTGGGATTAAACCTATAAGAATTTTCTTAAGGGAAATGCGTGAATTGGAGACAACGGAGGAGAGAGTTGGGATAGGCTGGGTGAGCCATCATCATTGATGCTTGTCTGACCCTAAGTGAAGGAGGGAAGGAGGGAGGATTGGGTGGAAGCATCCTAGACTGTTTGGAGGATTGGGCGGAAGCATCCTGGAGTGTTGGGAAGTCTAACTGAGATTTGGCAAGGACCTTGAAGCATACTTAAGGCAAAGTGAGCTGTCAGAGAACCCCATATCATCCAGAAATGGACCTGTCATAGCATCCCTACAATGGATTTCAGTGAACTGCAGCTGGGCGCCTTGGTCAATAATGCATCCTGTAGTTCGAGATCACAGGTACCCCATGGTTCAAATCCTAGTTCTGCCATTAATTAGCTGTTATTTTAGCAAATTACTCCGCCTCTTTCTAAGTCTCATCTTCCTCATTTATGAAATGCTAATCATAGCAGTGCCTCTTCTATTGTGTGCATTAAATAAGATGAGTATATTATTATTTTTCTCTGAGACTCTTGGGCCTGCAAACACCAAATTCTTCGATAAAATAGGGGATCCAGACCCATCCTATGGGTTGACCTGTGATAGAGATGAAGTCAGGGCTAAAATTCACAGATTTCCTAGGCTAATGAGCACTGTTTTCTAATCTCATTCATCAGGAAGCATTCAAAATATCTTACCTTTTGACACTTGAATATGTTTATCTTTTAAAAAATGAATGGGGTGCCTAGGTGGCTAAGTTGGTTAAGCATCTGACTCTTGATTTCAGCTCAGGTCATGATCTCGGGGTCTTGAGATGGAGCCCCACATCAGGCTCTGCACCAAGTGTGGAGCCTGCTTAACATTCTCTCTCTCCCTCTCCCTGTGCCTCTCCCTACCCCACTAACACATGCACCCACATGCTGTCTCTAAGAAAGAAAGAAAGAAAGAAAGAAAGAAAGAAAGAAAGAAAGAAAGAAAGAGTGAGAAAGAAAGAGAGAAAGAAAAGAAGAAAATGAATTGTATAAAGAAACAATGGACTAGGAACAAAACAAACAGAACCTCAGGAACATGTAAGATTAATACCAGAAGAACTAATACAATGTCTTTGAAGTCCTCGAAGGAGAGGAAAAAGAGCATAGAACTAAAAAAGTACTCAAATACAATGGCTGAAAAATTCCAAGATTTGCCAAAATATATAACCTATAGATTCAAGAAGCTGAGCTAACCCCAAAAAGGATAAATGCAAAGAAATAATCTACATTAAGAAAATCATAGTCAAATTACTAAATACTAAAGACCAAAAAAACCCCCCACAAAAAAACAAAAAATACACTTGAAAGCAGTGAAAGAGAAACAACACCTCACCTATAGGGGAAAAATAACTTGAATGACAGTGGATTTCTCATCAGAAATCATGACAGAAGGAAGTAGTACAACATTTTTTCAAGTGCTGCAAGGGGGAAAAAAAACCTGTTAGTGGAGAACCCTATACTGAGTCAAAATATCTTTTAGAAATGAAAAGGAAATCAAGAAATTTTCAGATGAAGAAAAACCATGAGAATATCACCAGCAGAACTTCCATAAAAGGATAGAAGTTCTCTAAAAAGAAAGGAAATGATTTAAAAAAAAAAAAAAAAATGGACCTTGGAATGTTAGGAAGGAAGAAAGAACATGATAAGAAAAATAAGGTTAAATACAATTGATTTTACTTCTCTTGAGTTTTCTAAATTATATTTGATGGTTGAAGCCAAAAATATAATACTATTTTATGTGCTTCTAAATGTATATTGAGGAAATATATAAGCAAAATTAAATTTTAAACAGGTAATAAGGGCACACAGATCAGAAAGGAAGAAATAAAACTTTCCCTATTTCCAAATGACACAATTTTCTATATAGAAAGTCCCATGAAGTAAAAAGAAAAACAAAACAAATCTCCTAGAACTGATAAGTGAGTTTATCGAGGTTGCAGAGTACAAAAAGCATACCAAAAACTCAATTGTATTTCTATATACTAGCAATAAATACAAAGTTAAAAGTGCAATACCATTTATAATCAATAAAAAATTATGCATTACCAGAAAATGTGTAGGACATAGGTGCTGAAGATTACAAAATGCTGGTGAAAGAAATAAAAAAAGACCAATTTAAATGGTGAGACATACTATATTCATGCATTGAAAGATTTGACATAGTAGAGATACCATTTCTCTCCAAATTGATATACAGGTTTAACTCAATTCTATCAAAATCCCAGCAAGAGTTTGTAGATATTAAAAAAAAAAAAAAAACTGTTTCTCAAATTTATATGGAAAGGCATAGAAACTAAGATAGACAAACCAATTTTGAAAAAGGACAATAAAGTGGGAGGAATCATCTATCTGATTTTAAGACATCATAGAGCTTCTATAATCACAAATGTATGGTATTGGCAGAGGATAAACACATATATCAAGGGAACAGAATAGAAAACCCAGAAACTGACCTATACAAATATGCCGAACTGATTTTTGAGTAAAGTATAGCAGCAATTTCATGAAAGAAAGATAGCATTTTCAACAAATGGTACCCAGCAGTTGTATCTATAGGCAAAAATTGAAACTCTACCTAAATCTTACAGCTTATACAAAAATTAACTCAAGGTGAATTGTAGACTTAAATACAAAACATAAAGCTTAAAAACTTTTATAAAAACACATAGGAGAATCTTCAGAATCTAGGGCTAGGCGAAGAGTTCTTAGATTTGAAATCAAAAGCAAAATTCATAAAAAAATTAATAAGTTAAACTTAATTGGACTTAATCAAAATTATACCTTTTGTTTCATGAAAAATCCTGCTAAGAGGGTGAAAAGACAAACTATATGCTGGCAGAAAATATTGTAACCCACATCTTCAAAGGACTAGTATCTAGACTATATGAAGAATTTTCAAAAGTCAACAGTACTATTAGCTTAATATAGAGACCAAAGTATGGAGAATTATAAAATACACAGAATATTATAAAAGAAAAAATCTTGGGCCATCCCTGGGCTCTGTACTATTTGCCAGATATTTTTATGTGAATTATCTTATTTTGCTTTCACAACCCTTTGCAGCAGTAATGTAGAAAACATATAATCATTATTTTCTGGCTAAATGATTAAATTATTAGATTATTGAATAGTTGAATGAATAAATTAATGCACGAATGAATGGATGGCACTATGGACTGAATGCTTGGGTTTCCCCCCAAAATTCATACATCAAAACCTAATCCCCACTGTGATTGTATATGGAGGTAAATCTTTGGGAGGTGCTCAGGTCGTGAGGATGAAGTCCTCATGAATGGGATTAGTGCCTGTATAAGAGATCCCAGAGAGCTCCCTCAACAATTTCCACCCTGTGAGGACACATCAAGAGAATGGTCATCTATGAACCAGGAAACAGCCCTCACCAGACCTGGAATCTGTTGGTACCCTGATGTTGGACTTCCAGTCCCCAGGAATGTGAGAAATAAATGTTTGTTGTTCAAGCTAACCAGTCTATGGTATTCTATTACATATTCTTTTATAGCAGCCCAAATGGACTAAGACAGATGGATGGAAGAATGGATGGTTTGATGGATGGATGGATGGAAGAGTGGATGGTTGGATGGATGGATGGATGGATGATGGATGTTTGGAATCAGTGAAGTGTGGAACGTGTAAAACATATTGAGACATGGGGCATTACAAGCATGAAGTCAAGTAGCTTATTTTACATGAATTTGGGTCACAAGACCAACTTAAAGGCCTTGGGCCAGGGCAGAAAGATGCAGGAAATTCAAAGAAAAACAGAAAAATAAATCATACCCTGAAAACTATAAACAAGAACTCCTTAGCTACTATGCATCTTTGGAAATAGTGTATAATTTTTTGCAATAAGTACAAGATAAAGACATTTTGTTTTGCACTTTTCCTGTTACCTGCTGCATGTTCAAATCATGCGCAGGGCTGTGTATCCTTGATCGCCCAGACTTCTGGCTGATCACACCTAGGAAATCAGCTACTCATTTTCAGTGTGGCAGGAAATGCAATGACGAAACTTTCTGACGAAGAAGGCCACCAATGGAGCAACACACACGCTTGAATGACCATTTGCCTGCCTTTGACCCTTGACACCACTTGACCCCCAGCTTCTGAGCATTCTGTTTCCTAGCCTTGGTTCAGAGGTCACCACACTTGACCTCTGGCTTCAGTGTGATTTCTGAATCCTAACTTGGTTTTGGTTGTAGTGCCCGATCTGTAGTCCCCCAGGGTCCAGAAAAGCCCTTTCACTAGTTGGTACCAACCCTTTCCTTGGTTCTCGCTCTCCAGGTTGTGGCCAACTGAAATATGCAACCACTAACAGTGGTGTGGCCCCTTCAAGTTGCCTTGGGTACTGGCTTTGATTGAATGCTAATGATCATTACCATGAGTGCCCATTTCCTGAAATGCTAATTGCGCTATTACATTCACCAACTCCTTTAGCATTTAGGAATCCCACGAGGAGGATATCAGTTAACCCCATCTTTGGAGATCAGGAAACTGAGTGAGGCTCATGAAAATGGAAGGTAGCTGCTCTAAGTTCACACTGCCAGAAAGTGTCAGATTTAGGACACATTTTTACTCCAAATCAATTTCTCATGCTTTCTGTTTATTAAACATTCCCAGTGTTGGTCTGGATCCTGAATACACACATGTGAAAAAGCTCTGTTTTAGTTTTAAAAGATGTTATATTCTTCAATGTTCCACGAAGCTTTGACCAGGTTTAGCAGGGGCAAGATGGCTGTACCTCACTTCATCTGTGTGGTACACAGCTTAGAACATTCATGGAAAGCCATGTCACTCATGCTTGCACAATCCAGAAACACCAGGGAGCTAATGCCCTGGAGTTCACCCTTGACCAGTGTGGGGTAGGAGCCAACGAACCACTCATCACCCAGCGGACAGTTACCCAAGACATTTGCTAACCCTCCTTGGAAAAATCTATAGAAATGTGTGCCCGTTAACCACAGCAATGGTCCACTGGACAAGCCATCTTTGTATTCGTTCCTTTCTTCCTTGTTTCACTTCCCTTGTCCCTCATTCCTGTTCTCTGGGATCCATTTCTGAAGTAACTATCCACACACAAACAAGATTGACTCAGCCCTTGCTTCTGGAGAAACCCAGGCTGACTTTACTTATCAGTGAGTCTGAATTAGCGCATTTACTGTATTTTAACATAGTTTTACATCCTACATGTCTATATCATTGTGTACAAGGATGAATCAAGTTTATTTGGTTTCTTGATCAGTTGATTTGGCTTCAGCAGTGGTTTTATAACACTTGTGAATAGACAGCCCTCTGGAATGCATTACTGATATATTTGCGTGAACTTATTTGTTTCAGATGCAGAAGGGAACTTTAATTAGCTGCTAAGTAAGATGAGTTGGGTCAGAAGTCTCCTGACTGTTGGTTAATAGTTCTTATGTGAATAGTAACTAAAATCTTTCTTCGATGATAAAAATCTATAGTAACAAATTCATAGCTGTTCTTTTACATTCTTGAACTTCCCTTCTGCCCCCTGTAAACACCGTCCCTGGCAAGATGTATAATGTCTATACCTGAATGGTTTAAGCCCCATATTCTTTGTAAGAACATACTGGCCATTTTAGCTCATTTGACCACTGAGTCTACTACTGTTCCAGGTGGGGAGGTAGGTAAATAGGGATGTACATTTTGGCTTCCTGATGATTCTGGTTCTCAATAGCCCCTGACCTCTCCATTTACCCTCTGCCCCTTTATACACATATGACCTCACACCTGGGTTTAGGGAAAGCCTATATGCAAACAGTTCAATGGGACAATAAGATCATTTCTATAGAACACTGCCTTTAGAATCTCCATGGATAAAAAAGTAAAACCAGATGAGTAAAGTCGGTGGAGGGAACAAAACTGAAAATCTAATGCCTTTCTTTCATTTTATACATCCTTAAGAGGCCCAGAATTAAATTGCTTTTCATGAAATCTCCTTAGCAAGTAAACTTGTATAAAAGCAGATAAGCTTGGAAATTCTCACATCTTTCAGAGAAAAATATTCCAGGTAATTATAATCTAGGGATCTGGGGAATTGATGGTTGTGGTTTATTCTGAATGTCAAACAATAAAAACATAGGGATAGAGATCATATATAGATTATACACCATGGTTGATTTTGTTTTTTAGTTCTCCTTTACACTAAAAAGCAGTCATCTAATCTGTATAAATTAACTATTGCACTCAGCACAGAGTCGCTGTCATTTGAACAGCAAAATTAGTCACACCAACGTAGAAAAGATTGCATTAGCTGCTTTACTATCCTTTGTGTCTGATACAAAACCTTGCATTAGTGCTCATGTGGGAGTTAAGACAGTGAACACCAAGCATGAAGGAAGACTTTCTGGATTATTGGATGTAAAAATTAAATTACAAAAATGGAACAACGCACACACACATACATATACATAGGTGCATGTACACATCTATGCGGGAACAGCGAGATGATTCCATAATCGCTAAATCTAATTTTTTAAATCTTTACCAAAAGCATCTGTTAAATATCAGCCTGTATGTGACATTTCTCAGGATGATAGAGATTGCTCCCTTTTATACTTTTTTTTTCTACTCTCTGCTATAGCATTTATGACATTTTATTATAGTTTGTTGCATATCATCTATCTTCCTCAACAGAATAAGGGCCCAGAAGACAGAGGCCTGTCCAGTTAGCCCTAGAGTGCCCGTGGCACATGGTAGACAACAAATGCATGTTTTAGTGAATGAATTAGTGAATAATTAAAAATTATTTGGGAGTTGGATCTAGACTAATGGTATCCAAGCTCTCTATTTGGTCTGAGGACACACGCAGGCTCATCGCTAGAAAGTCAGCAGTCCTGTGTATATTACGGTTCTTCTTGTGTGTCATACGTAAGCTATTAGCTTAATACAGAAACCAAACTATAAAATATTTTATAAAACACACAGCATGTCATAAAAGACCAATGCAGGGTCCATCCCTGGACCCTGGATGAAATGTGTGTTATTTGCCAGAGATTTTTATGTCCTTTATCTCATTTTACCCCTCCAGCCCTGTGAGGCCATAATGCCCTCCATTTCCAGGTCAGGAAATGGAGGTTCAGAAATCTCAAGTAATTGGCTTAGAGAGACAAAGGCACAGGCACAGAATCCCGTCTTTCTGAATCGAGGTTTGGGGCTTATTTTGTTGGAGTTCAGCTGCTTTCTTCCTTTAAGAGTATTTGTTTAGACAAATATTCCGAGGGGAAAAATATCCAAACTAACTGCTTGGCATTGCATCAATTCAACACGAAACAACCTGGTGATGAGCTGAATTATTCACTCTTCACTTGATTATTTTGTCATCTTGTACACACAGGCATGCTCTGGTTAAGGATGAAAAATGTCTTTCATAAGACCATCGTTAGCTCTGCCCCTGGCATGTTCCGTTCAGTACAGTGTTGCTGTTATTTTTCTTTTAAATCTTCAGGCTTCTTGTTCCAAATGCAAAAATGACCTAAGCTCCTTTGTGTTTTCATCCCCTAATTTATTCCTGGAGTTATTCCTCATGTTTTATTTAAAATTTTTGGCATTTGCTTTTAAAAAGCACTCGTGATACAGGCAGAAGTTTTAATATGGGAGATCAATATTTTCCCCCCTGAAAAACATACCTTTAATTTTACACACATCGACAGACCACTGTGATTTGCTGTATAGAAATTCACCTTCTGGGTGACTTTTTCAAAAACATGCTATTCTGCAAAACGCAGGACCTGCTCAGACCGAGAAGAAAAGGAGAAAAGAGAAAAATTCATTATGTAGCACCATGAATTCTTTGGTTGTCTCTTTCCTCATAGCCATTTCCCCCATCACTACATTTCTCAGACTCCAAATGGAGAATTATAATTCTGGAAGGTGATGGAATGAGCTGAGCTCCACAGATGCTGAGGCAGCCAGTTTACTATTAGATTTCAAAGGCAGCAACCCCACACTGATGCCTGAGGAGATTTGTTTTTATTTGGATAACGGAGAACTCAAGATGAATAAAATGATAGCTTTACAAGTGTTCTTCAGAACTACTATGTAAATAAGTGGCTTACACAGCCAGACATAGGGATAAACAAAGGAACATGTCAACTGACATTCAAATCTCATTACTGCATTAATGTAATCTTCCTGGGTATGGGGAGAAATAATTTATATAAATGTGTATAGAAGAACAGAAAAATAAATTAACCAAATACACATTTTCAACAGTTTATCACCCAGCAATATAATCCTCTACAATAAATGTTAACAATACCTGATTCTTCTTGCCACGTTTCACCCGTTTCCTTTATTTGAGCAACTAGAGATCTTTAATGACCTTCTCATCTCATCAGACCGAAGTGGGACTGACCTCATTCAGCACAACCAATTGTTCATAATTGGGTTTTGTGAACTGTGCTGAGTATTAGGTGCTTTCTATTGAAAGTGTCTTCTACATGATTCCTCACGAGTCCCATCCATTTCAGCTTTTCATTTCTTCCAGTAAATGTGGTCATGCTCTGAGCTTCAGAATCTTCACGATGTGAAAAGGGTTGGAGTGGTGCCATTATCATATATAAGAGCATGGCTCGGTTCTGGGAGGGGATCTGTCTGCTCTGAGATGCGGAGGTTAACATGGCCTTCCTGGCTGAGGATTAGCGTCTGGGCATTTAAATTACACGGAAGAGTTCAGTTATTATTTCAAGTCACTGGTTCCATGTACCAGTCCCCACTACTGAGTCCACTCTGTGACCAAATTCTTACCCATCCACTGTGAAATAAGAAAAAAATAACATTAAGGCTGGGAGGGTTTAATGCATCCACAGTATTATGTTTTAATTCTGAAATTCTACTGTGTGGTATCATTTGTACGAAATTATGTAGTAGATGGTACTATGTTTGTTTTGAATACTTTCCTTAGAAAAACTAAGGGTTGACAGCTCTCTGTCACCTCCACAATGATTTAGACTTGGTTGATCTGTAAAATCCAAAATCTGCTACCAAAAATTGTATTCAAAAATCGTTGAGAAAACTGGCTATTCTGAGGATAAAAAGACAAAAGTCATTTAACAAAGTTTCACGGATATTTCACAGATAAGCCCCAGATCAAGTAAATATGTAATCACAAAGGGCAGAACAATAAAAACCATTGGAAAAAATAAATAGGAAGATATGATCATTGGGTTGGGGAAAACTTCTAAACAAGACAGGAAACCCAGAAGCCATAATGGGGAAAAGTTATGAAAGAACAGATGTGCTCTTAAGGGTCCCGCTTCTGAGTATTCATTATCCAAATCCCTCCAATTTCTGCAGAAAGCTCAGTTGTAATAATATAAAAATACCCACTAATAAATATGTACACCTCTACTTCTTCCATGATTCATACTAATATCTATTTCCACCCATTGCGTCAATGAATTAATGATTATCTAATGTTACCAACAATGAATAAACAATTTCAATTCCATATGCATTGATGACAAATCAGAAATGTTTCAGGATTTTGTGAGGCTGATTAAGTGATGTTGGAGAATTGTTTGAATCATAAGCAACGTCAATGACAAATGAGGAACCAAAAGAGTTGGGTGAGTTAAAAACCACCACAACAGTCCTTACGCAAGAGAATAAAGTCCTCTAATAGTTTTGCAAAGCAAGTTCTCTTTGTAATTATCCTGGGAAAGCACTTATATTCTGGAGGGCTTTTCAAAGTGCTGGAATACAAATTTGACCTACACCATATCCACTATCAAAATAGAACAATTGTTTTTATATGTGCTGCCAAAGCCAGCACAAGTATAATTGTGCTTGAATGTTTTAAGGGTTAGTTAATGTTTAGAATTACAGTTAATATAAGATAAAATTAAATCCGTATCTTCATTTTATTTAAATATAAAGACTAAATCATTTAAAAAATATTTACTGGGACAATTTGGTCTATTGTTAAAGTGGAGTCACTAAAAGTAGGACTCTTGTATCAACTCTCCTTGACGACCACTTCTTCATAAATATTTATGGATTATACCTGCATGTCTATCTCATGTATACAAGAGACAAGATTATGAAGAGAGATTACAAATTCAGAAGAAGAAATATAAATGGTGTATAAAGCTATAAAGAGATGCCTAACTTCACTAGTATTTAAGGAAAAGTAAATTAAAACAGCAAGCTAACAGTTGCATCCATCATATTAGCAAAAGTGTATATGTGTATATCTTTTGGCAAGGGTCTGACAAAATGGGGACTCTCTTTGGAGTGTAAAAATTAGGTTCCTTTTTGCTAACTAATCTGTAATCTATATTAAAATCTAAAATAAGCACACTCAGTGTGCCTGGGTGGCTCAGTTGTTAAGCGTCTGCCTTTAGCTCAGGTCATGGTCCCAGGGTCCTGGGATCAAGCCCTGCATCAGGCTCCCTGCTCAGCTGGAAGCCTGCTTCTCCCTCTTACACTCCCACTGCTTATGTTCCCTCTCTTGCTGTGTCTCTCTCTGTCAAATAAATAAATAAAATCTTTAAAATAAAATAAAATAAAATAAGCATACTCCTTGATCTGACAATTCCATATGTAGGGTCTATTTTGTACAATACTACCAAGGATACATAAAAATACATGTACTCGATGCTTATTATAGCATTAATTTAGTAGCAAATAAAAAAGCTTATTAGAAAACTTCAGTAAATGTGCATTCACACAATGGAATATCAAATAGTCATAAAAAATAAAATGTGATCTGAAAAATAATGTCTAAAATATAGTATTATGTGAAAAAGCCAGGAGCAAACAAATTTGTTCAATACCATTCCAGTGCTGTGAATATATATATTTAGCATCCTCCCCCACCCCTGCCCTGCCCACCGGCCGCTGCAACACATGCGCACACAGCAGCTTGCTAAAAATCAGGCATGATATTCACCAAATTCTTAACAGTGATTATCTTGGGGAGGTAGGATTGGTGGGGAAGGCGGTGATTCTCACTTCTTACTTCATGTATTTTTGTAAATGGTGGAACCATGGGTGAGCTTTGTTTTTTGTTTTTCAGGATTAAAAAATAATAATAACGCTAGTGACTTTCTAGACTTCGGAGCTTCTTTGCTATCCCAGGCAGTTGCTATCCCAGGCGAGCATCATGGCTGAGGACGCACTTGCAGTCAAGATCTGCACGCATGCCCTCCTGAACACATGCTATCTCTCATAGTCTAGTTCAGGCCCCTTCACCTGGGACTTAGAGACCTGCAAAGAGCTATGTATAGAATTCAGGGGGTCTGGGAACTTGAAAGGGGAAAAAAATGACGCCTGCTTTTTATTAATCTTAAATTGGGACTTAGCAGTTCCTAAAATTTATAGGCAACAAGCGTATACCTACAACTTTGTCACCAATACACATCACAGATACTTTCACATCTCATTGCAATCGTTAAAGACATCTCAAAATTTCTTATTTCTTAGGAACTTCTCTACCCTCAAAATAAGTCCTTTTAGACCCTCTTCTAGATCTTACTCTTCAACATGGTAATAAAGAAGCACGTCTCTTACTGTATCCCAGATTTGAAGTTCCTAAGTATTTTGGTAATTGTGTATAAGCATAATCGGCTTCCTTTGTAATTTTTTTTTAATTTTGTGCATTTAGATATTTTTCAGAAAAGGAACTCCTAGGATTCATCAGGTTCTCCCAGTGGGGCCATGGCACAAATACAACAAGGTTAAGAAGCGCTTTAAGTGTATTGGAGTTTGGGAAAAAGACACTGGAATGTTGTAAACACGATGCTAGATTGTAATGTAGAGATCTGTAGCTTCCTCCTTACATCCTTCCTAAAGATAGCCTTGAACTCCTTCGAAAGCTTCTAATCTGTACCAGGCACTTTTCCAGGTGGAGAGAAGATGATGGTCACTGAGCAAGCAATGAGCAGTTCAATGACCTCTCATGGGGCTTACATCTAGAAGGAGGAGGTGGGGAGAGGGGAGATGGAAAATAGACAGGAGACCAAATAAATAATTACAGATAGAAGTAAATTCTATGAAGAAAATAAAAGAGCATGGACAGGCATTTGGATGGACTTTTCTAAATGTACTGGGAAACCACGGAATGTCTTAAGCAGGATGGACAATTGATTGCAGGAGGACAAGAGGTATGATGGTTTGGAATAGGAAGATGGAGATGGAAATGGAGAAACATGGAAGGAAATGAATTATGTTTGGTTACTGATCAATAGTCTCTTTGTTCCCCTAAAGAAATAGAAGACCCAGGGGTGCCTCAGTGGCTCAGTTAGTGAAGCATCTGCCTTTGGTTCAGGTTGTGATCCTAGGGTCCTGGGATCAAGTCCCATTTCGGGCTCCTTGCTCAGCGGGAGCCTGCTTCTCCCTCTCCCTCTGCCTCTCCCCCCAGCTTGTGCTCTCTGTCTCTCACTCACTCTCTCTCTCACAAATAAATACATAAAATATTTTTTAAAAAAGAGAAAGAAATAGAAGATCCCTTCTAGAGATTATAATCCTCCAAGTAACTACCATATTCTGTAGATTAGATTCCATGATGTCTAAACAATGCCATGAAAACGTGAATCAAACTGGCCGTTTGATGATACAGAGAGGCAATAGCACGGCTGGGTATCAGCTCAGGCTGATGGTTAGAAGTCCTACGGATGACTGAACCACATGTTATCTGCAGATACAAGGAAAATGAAATCAGATTCTGTGTAAAAAATGTTAACAGACCATGCCACTCCAAGTCACCTGAAAAAATTAGGAGTCATAGCACATTCAGAAGATTTAGCACAAAATGTGTCGGGATAGAACAGTGTTTTCAGCCAGAGACATGCATGGCCACACTTGTGAGATGGAAGCCTGCTAGCCAGCTCCTAGCCATGCTGAGAATCTTTCATAACAAGGAGCCTCTCCACTCAACGACACATAGCCCTCAGCAGCAACAGCGGTGTGATCATTGTTAGAGCCTGGCAGCCTCAACAGCTTTGGCAAAGAGCCTTGTGTAACAATATTGCCAGAAGTATCTACCAGGGCTATGATACAACACAATCATGCTTCTGCTTCTGCTGTTGCTGTTGTCATTACTAGAAGTATCATTTATTGAGCTCCTACTCTGCACCCTGCGGTTTACTAGGAACTTTCTGTATATTATCTTAGTTAATCCTCACGCAAGCCCACAAGTTAAGTATTAGTATATGATGAGTTCAAAGAGTTTAAGCATCCAGCCCAGCATGGTCAAATAGAACTTCCTATGATAATGAAAATGGTCTATATCTGTGCTGTCCAGTAGGGTAACCACTAGCCACCTTAGTTGTTGAATTCTTTTTTTTTTTTTTAAAGATTTTATTTATTTATTTGACAGAGAGAGCCACAGCCAGAGAGTGAATACAAGCAGATGAGTGGGAGAGGGAGAAGCAGGCTTTCCCTCGAGCAGGGAGCCCGATGTGGGCCTCGATCCCAGGACCCTGGGATCATGACCTGAGCCGAAGGCAGACGCTTAACGACTGAGCCACCAGGTACCCAGCTGTTGAATTCTTGAAATGTGGCAAGAGCAGATAAAGACTGATTTTTAAATTTTACTTATTTTTAGTTTATGTAAGTATAAATTTAAAATAGCCACACATGGTTAGTTGGCTATCCTATTGGACAATACGGAGACCAAGTTCTAACAGCTAGCAAATACCAGAAGTCGGGATTCAATCCAGGGATTATCAGGCTCCAGAGTCGTGTTTTAAAAATTAGTAGTTGGGACTCCCTAAAGGATGTTGTCATGTTTGCACCATTATGAACTTTCAGTTAATGTTTAGAGCGATTTTCTTGTCTAGGAGTCTAGAAGAGCACTCAATATGGGTGCCTTGAGCAATCTGTCACTGAAAATTCTTTGTGCCTAAGCAGTGCCACCTACTAAGGATACGTTGGTATTAGAATTCCCTGGCTATGTCCACCAAGGTAACCAAATGTGAAGGTAGGAAACAAGACTAATAGAGAAATCACTGGTGCTAGATATTTAATGTTCGTCCCTCCGGATCTC
Source organism: Potos flavus (assembly GCA_028534135.1). Classification (NCBI taxonomy): domain Eukaryota; kingdom Metazoa; phylum Chordata; class Mammalia; order Carnivora; family Procyonidae; genus Potos; species Potos flavus. The sequence goes on from CM052897.1 coordinate 24,185,811, forward strand.
CTCTCCGCTCTTCTCCACTCTGCTCTGCTGTCAGGGTCCTGACAATTTATGGACTGCTTATCGGGGCTTCCTTGCCCCACAGCTTCCAGCTATAGCCAATGGAAGGAACGCCAATGGTCGAAGCCTCTGGTGGGAACCTAAAGAATAGGAGGAGAAAGAGGTGCAGGTCTTTATCCCTCCCAGCTCTTTCTCTGGCTGGCCATTGTTTAGCAGAGGCTACACAATTCTGTCTGAGAGCACAGCTTCTGGTGAGAAGCTTTCCCCTCAGTCTGCATGTCTGACCTGGTTCCAGTAAGTATCCCTTCCCTTTTCCCTTCAGCTGGGACTGATAACAGCTTCCCACTCTTGCCAGCTCTGCGGGACTTCCCCGACTCTCGTTAGTTTCCCTTAGTCCTGCCCACACTTTCATAAATAATTCTGTGAGTAAACTCCCTTCTGCTTCTCCTTTTGAATGTGTCATTTCTTTCTTGCTGGAGACTCAGATGGATACACTATTCAATGAATTTAAAGAATAAGAATTATTGGCTCACTGATGAATGAATAATAAAGAAGTAATATGGTAATTCATAAATTCTTAGCCACAAAAAAAAAAAATGCACCACATTGTAAATTATATATAGGAAAGCTGTGCCAAGGAGTGATGTCTGATGGCCTGAATTTTGATATTAAAAGGATCCAAAGAAAATATATAAGAAGGGACATTCATTGCAACATTATTTTCTACATAAAAAAGTTGGAGCAAATCATGTCCTATGTCCATCGGAAAAGGTGTGGCTAAATTAAAAGTATGTGTTTTATAAGGAAAACCATGTAGTCATTAAAAAGAATGAGGAATATTTTTAGATACCAAAATGGAAAGATGTCTATAACATAGCTTTGAGTAGAAAAAAGTTGTCAAATATAATATATTCCAATACATTGGAATATATAATATATATAATATATTCCACACATATAATATATTCTAATATTTCCAAAGTAAATGTGAATTTATTTATTTAAAAAATATAGAGTACCTACTATGTGTCAAACATTGTTCTAGGCTCTGGGGATTCAGCAGGAATCAAAACAGACAAAAAAGAGTCCCTGCCCTCATGAAACTTGCATTCCATTGGAGGGAGGCAGACGATAAATGCAATTAGTCAAAGATATAGTGTGCTAAAAGGTCAAATATGCAGAAAAAGGTGTAGACAGTATTGGACAAGGGGAACAATTTGCATAGGGTAGTCAAAGAAAGCCTCACTGAGAAAGTGACAATTGAGTAAAGACCTAAAAGAGAGGGTAAGCCATGAGCATACCTGGGAAAGAAACATTCCAAGTGGAGGAAATAGGAAGTGCTAAGGTCCTGGGGTTGAAATTTGCTTGATGTGTGAGAGAAGGCTGTGAGGTAGTAGTGTGGTTGGAGCAGTGAGTGAGGAAAAGAGGCATAGAAGAACCATTTGGAAAGGTATTTAACTCTATATATTTGTGTGTGAGTTTTTTTAAGTCTAGAAAAATACCCATCAAACTCAGTAGTACTTACTCCTGGGGAATGAGGAACAGTCCTGCTTTTTCAAAAGGCTATTCAGTTTTAATTTTTATACACTGATATAATGTTTGAATAGTAAACTAGATGAGTATGGCTTATAACATTTTAAACCAGTTTGTTTTTCAAAGAAGAATCCAAAAACATAAGACCACATAGAGGTCTAGTACCCGCCAAGAAATAAAAAATAACTCTCCCCAAACACCTGCACTTTTACAGCAAGTAACTCAAGAAATTTTTTTTGTCAAAATTACCTTTTGATGTTATAGAATTATTCTGAGTGCTAAAACTAATCAAAATGGCCCCAGTGCCGTGAGTTCCATTTTTCATGCCGGCTGTGACAATGACAGTGACAGCCCCACACCGATTATTTACATCACAGGTCTTGCTAGAGGCTATAGCTTCTGACAGTGGACTTGCATTTATTCCTTCTGTTGAATTTAGGGAATTTGTACATGAGACTATTAGGAGATGTCACCATTGTGATTCATTAAGCAAACTCTCAGTCTTAATAGGGCTAAGGATGCCCTGAAGCAATTTGTTAGAAGAAACTGGCCAATACAAGCTGTTAGATTCTTCATTTAACATGTAATTGCATATTCAACCAAAGTTCCTCCGGGTCCCCCGTGACATCTCAAAGTTTACTTCAAGTGACTTCCGTAAGATCAAGTTGCGATTTCATTCTGGCTGGCTCACTCTGCTCATTTTAGAAGTCTCTTCAACAACCATGGGACCTGGGATGCCTGGGTGGCTCGGTCCGTTAAGCCACTACCCTCGGCTCAGGTCATGATCCGAGGGTCCTGGGACCGAGTCCCGCATTGGGCTCCTTGCTCGGCGGGGAGCCTGCTTCTCCCTCTGCCTGCTCTGCCTGCCGTTCCCCCTGCTTGTGCTCTCTCTCTCTCTCTCTGACAAATAAATAAATAAAATCTTAAAAAAAACCCAAAAAAACCATGGGACCCGTCTCTTCCTTCCCCATTCACTTCCTCCTATTTCCCCTGTTACTTCCCAGCTGATGTCCATATTGACCCTCATTTTTTCCTCTTCAGGATAAATGATACCCTTTTCACCCCTCCTCAAATTCCAGCGGGCATCTCCCTCACCTTTGGTCTTTCTCCTGCTCCCCCTCTTCTATTTCCCCCTTCCCTACATACCTCTTTTTCTGATTGATACCCAATGGTCATAACATGGATTTAAAATACATTTTTTTAAAGGTTTGTTTATTTATTTATTTATTTATTTATTTATTTATTTAATTTATTATAGAATTGAAATCACTAGGTTAAAGAGACAGGTAATTTTAAAGTGTCTGACTCATATTTCGAATTGTGCTTTGGCTCTAAGACTTCTCTAATTCACACTGAGAGGGAGGCACTGTGGAGTGAGACCAGTTCCATTATCCAATATTTTTTTTTTAAAGTAATTCTAGAAGTACATTTAGGAATGATTGTGATCAGGACAACACGCACCAAATGCAGTCTTCAGTTAATCAGGAGTGTGCCAAGGCGGCTGAGGGACGGGGGAGGGGAGGCGGGAGAGGAGCCATAGGGGCTACACCTATTATGCTTAATGAATAGGTCAGTCCCGGTATTGCCTGGGAACTTGGAAATGCAAATGCTTGGGTCCTACCCTCAACTTAATGAACCAGAATTTTAGCAATGTGTGTTTTGACAAACCCTCCCGGTGATTCCAAACCACATACAAGTTTGAGAAAAATTGGTTTAGACAATTCAAAGCTAGCTAGGTAGAACCTTACTCTGAAGAAGCTAAAAATTCTCTTCACCAGCTCCAGGTTTTACAGACAAGATAAGCAAATAACCTCCACTATCATGGGTCTGATTTTAGAGGTCAGAAAGAGCACTCCTCCCTTTGACTATTGGTCTGATTGGCTTTATCACATAGAAGATATTTAAAGCCTCGAAAAACAACATCATACGATGGACCCAACCACTCAGATTTTAAACACTTTCAGACTAGTGAATTATCTTGGGAGAAAAAAAGTCATATACATTCTAATACAGTCTACATCTACATATATAATATTTATATGTGTTTTAAAAATCATCGCACTAGGAAAAGTCTCACAATAAAACCACAGGCCTGATGAAATTGCTGTGTCAGTGATACATTAAAAAAAGAGAGATAAACCTAATAAAAACAGAAATATAGCTTTCCCCACCTTACATGGTTAATAAATGCACAAGTAATACAGTAATCATGGCATTTTATCTCAAAAGGGACCTGAGGTCCGCTTGTGGAAGTGAACATCAGGACTGTAGCTTGTGAGTTATTGTGAGGCGAGAGAGTTATCTGAAACATGACAAAACATTGTAACATTAGGTGTGGATGAATGTTGCTCATGACACCCGTGGCAAAATAACATAGCTATGTGTGTGCTCCGTATGTTTCGCGTATTCAGATGTGGTTGGCTTCTCTGGGTTTTCTGCGTTCACGTCCTATTTCTCTCTTGTGAAATTGTGCATAAGCAAATGCAAAATTTGCATTATGCTCAAATTGTTCCCTAATGGAAAGCATTATACAAACAAGCATTATCACAGAGCTGACTCTCTTGATGTGCATGTGTGTAAAATGTTATAGTTGCATATAAAAATTCCAAAAATAAGTGTTAGGCCTACATTTGAAAGCTGATCCTTGTCTATCCTGTGAGCTCAATATCATTGTTTTCTATAGAACATTAAGCATAAATGGACAAATGAGAGTGTGTGTGCGTGCGTGCGTATTTCTGCTAATGTAACATGAGCCCTATTAGGACAAATAGTACATTTACATGTCAATCCAAAACATTTCAATTGTGAGTTTGATCGATATCTATATTTGTTAATTCTAAGGAGTGACTGGTAATTAGAATAGCTTTTTTCTTAATCTTCCACACTGGGGAGAAAAATCAGGGATGACATCACATTTTTATTGAAGATTTAAAATCAAGACACAACTCTGGTGACACAGAGAAAAAAGTGTTTTTACGTTCTCGTATTGTAATACCAGTCGCGGCAGTTTTGATCTCTGCCCCAACAGTTGTTTTAAGGGATCAAGTGCAGGCAGTTCTTGGTTTCTGGGGTTGTAACACACACAAATTTCAGTTGCCAGGATGTAGTTCAATAACTGCAGTCCCCCAATAGCACAGTCCAAAATTCTGTTACCATGGTATATTAGCAATTGCATCAAGTCCGAACTTTGCTGCTGCCTCTTCAGTCCCCCAATCACTATGTCAGTAACAGATTTGCTTCATGGTGAGGGACTAATCACATCGCTTCTTTCAAAGTTGATCACTTTTTTGGTCACCACACATCCGTTATTCAGTTCAAGTCTAAAGAGCAACGTGTGTGGTTGGCTTGCTTCCTTGTCTCCCGCAGACGAACTCTGGTAGCCTTTTCTGGTAGCCTTTTCTGGTAAAAGTTTTCTTTTACCAGAAAAAGGTAACTTTTTCTGTTAGCCTTTTAACAGATCATTGAAAGAGGGAACCAACTAATAAAAGTGCAAAAGCAGCAAAGAAACAAAATAGGAACACTGGAAGTGATGTCAACGGAGTGATAGAAGAAATTGGCTGCCCATGGGAAGGTTGACGCCGCGGCGGGTGGAGAGACACCAGATGTGGAGGTAGCACTTAGCGAAGCTAACACCCTGAATGAGGAGATTGGTTTGATGAAAAGGATGAAGATGCCCCAGAGGCAGAGATGAAAATCTTCACAATGAAGGAACTATCAGAGATATTTCATGACACTGAACGTGTGAAAGAGAAAATGTTGGAGTTAACCAGTTAGAAAGGTGTGTGACAGTGAGCTGGGCATAGAAATGGTGCTTGCTCCATATTGGTAAGTTGTATGATAAGAAAGAGACAGGTACTATTCAAGCGACTCTTGATAAGTTATTTTTTTTAAGAGACTTTATTTGTTCATTTGTCAGAGAGAGAGAGAGCACAAGCATGAGGAGAAGTGGCTCCCCGCTGAGCAGGGAGCCTGACGGGGTACTCGATTCCAGGCCCCTCTGGGATCATGACCTGAGCCAAAGGCAGACACTTAACCTACTGAGCCACCCAGGCACCCCTTGATAAGTTGTTTTTACCAAGAAATAAAACATCTTCCTACTCAAGATTCTAATGTTTTAAATGATAGTATACTAAATAATTGTTAGTGTTACTGCTTTTAAAATTTCCTTACACATTTATAACAAATGGTAAGATAAATGGTATGTTAGCGGTAACCTTAACAGTAATGTTAATATTTTGACAAAGGACTTTAAAGGTCAAGGACAGCCATTATTTTCCCATTGATTATTAAGTTACCTTTACACATCTTAGCTCGCTGGGTTATTTATACCTGTTTGTACAATGCAAGGCAAGAAGCACCTGTATGACCCATGGGAAACATGAATGTACAATTATTTCTGGTATATCAACATTAGTGATAGATGAGCTAAGATGGTCATTTTTTAGCAAACTAGGATAATTTTGTGTTGCCTATTGCTAAAAATCCATCCAAAATCACTGGTCTCGTTTTTGTATAATTATTTGTTTAAACAATACCTGAGATACCCATTTCATGTGAATTTTGATCCCATCTGAACTCCTCTAAAGCAATCGGTTATTTTGGCGAAAAAGAACAGGGCAGTGAGAGGTGTGTGGAAAGCTGTCCAGTAGTTGAAAAGGATCCTGTCCCATCAACTGCATGAATCCTTAGAGGTGAGCTCATCTATGTTAATTCAATTTTTCAGTTAAAAATATTTAGTTCAAATAAATATTATGGTAACATGACGTACGAATTGTAGTTAGTTCTTGCCACCTGTGAGGAATAATGGCTGATGTAAATAAGGCAGACATTTTTAACATCTCCTTAGCAATAAGATACTACATCATAATTATAGAAAGGAAAAAGAATTAAGCAACATTAACAGTTTTAGAATAATAAATCTTTGCAGGTGTTTTGGAAACCATTGTGAATCTACCTTGGACTGAGGTTGTTTCAAGAAAAGTAGCACCAATTAGTGCTTTAAGCCTTACCTTTAAAACAATTACTTCTTCTGCTTATTTATATAATTTAGAGATCTAGTGGTTCCCTTTGATCAAATGATCAGCTTCATCTTTAACCGGTTGTGTAAGAGGGATTTTCAATAGGTTATTAATTAGATGTACACAAAACTGCCATCCTCTGTATTTCATGCTGAAGGCTAGGTGCTGGCTTTTACTTGGAAGTCAAGTTCAATTGGAAAAGAATAAACCTTTGGAATACAAGCTCTATTCCTCCCACCTAACATTTACTCCTAGTATGTGATTCAGCACACTTATTGACTACATTAAGATTGTGAGAATTTCTCTTTTTTTAATGTTGTTTACCATAAGTAAATATGTTCCCTATGATTGTGCTTACATTTACATGACAAAAAAGTAATCTGGAGAAAGCAAAATATTTCATTAATAAATCAGTTGTTTTCTCTGTACAAAACTCAAAAATCAGTTTTATGTTCCTCCCTTTTCCATCTTACAAAATGACAACAATTTTTACTGAAAAGATTGAAATCCTACGTGTTTTGACATTGTGTAGACAGGCATCCCTTCAGTCAACATTAGGCCAAATGTTATAAGGAACCTAAATTTCAGACAAATTATTCAAAGGTTTCTAACCACATTTTTGTAGTATGAATGATTGATTGAAATTTGTTGGGATTCCAGGAAAACTAAAACTGTCTCAATGAAAGCAATGCATGATTTGAATATTTATAAGGTAATTGGCAATTCTAGCAATATGTTTACTTTAGCAGAAGCAATTAAATATAAAATAACAAAAATAGAGAATTGTACACAAGAGTGTGAAAAAAATAGGTTGAGGAAAAACAGAAGTGGAATATATTAAATCACACTGCTGTTTGTTTATGTTTCTATAATATCTTCATCAGAGATGATCAACATAGAATTTTCAGAATGTTCCGTGTATAAATTGTACTTGTATGGTATTTTTATATTTTCCATATTCAGAAATCTAACTCTGATGTTGAAGAACCAGAAGGAAATTATGACTGTAACTATGTGAAGCAGCATACTTAGGCTGGATCCTTTCAGGAAACATTCGATGCTAATTCTTATAATTAGCCTGCCTGTCCTGCGTGGGGCCATTTTGATACCAATGGGAATGTTTAGTGGCAAACTGTAATGTGTAAGCCAAGTGCTTGCTTCCTCTGAGTTGTCAGATGTAGAACATCGTTCCAAGAGGGACAGAAAGAGAATGGCATTCTCTTTAGTATCTACGATGTGCCAAATACTCTGCCACTTACAGCCTATATGTTGTTTGCTTTAAGATCTTCATACCAACCTTATGCAATATGTCTACAATGCTCATTTTATCAATGAAGAAACTAGGACTCGGAGAGGTTATATGATACATAAATCTCCTAAACAGAAAATTGAAGGAAAAAAACAAGTTACATAGGATATCCACAGGATAATACAGTTTACGTATTTTTTTTTCAAAACATGCCGAACAATAGTACATATTGTCCAGACATAAACACATATGTTTAAGGATGCGGGCAGGAATAACAAACATCAAATTCAAATCATTCTCTTTTGATGGAGGAAAATGGGGTCAGACTGTGCACAGAGATGCTGCCACTCCACTTCTATGTTTGATTTTTTTTAAAAGATTGTATTTATTTATTTGAGAGAGAGAGAGAAAGAGAAAGCACAGTGGGGAGGGGCAGAGGGAAAGGGGGAAAGAGTCTCAAGCAGACTCCAAGCTAAGTGCGGAGCCCGATGCGGGACTCGATCTCACCACCCTGAGATCACGACCTGAGCCTAAATCAAGAGTTGGACATTTAACTGACTGTGCCCCAGCCACCCCTATGTTTGATTTTTAAGCTGAAACTTGAGCAGATGCATCATCATTATATCATTCCCCTCACATTTTTGTTTGGCTGAAGTATTTTGCAAGGATTTAAAAAGTAAAAGAGAAGTTCAGCAACTGGCTGAAAGTCACACAGCTATGAAAGAGAAGGCAGAGCTGGGTTCAAGTCCAAGTCTGCTGCTACTAGAGCTCATGCTTAGACCTGGTACCAGCTGGACAATGCGGAAGTCTTCTTGGAGAAACACAGCTTGGCTGGGAAAGAAGGGGTTGATCGGGAACCTCCCCAGGACTGTACTATGCACCATTGCCTACCGGTGGGGTAGAGAGGACAGAACCAAGGGGGCCTGTGTTTCATGGCAAAGGAACTCGTGCCACTTAGATAAACAAGCTCACCAGAGTCCCTTTCTCTGCTTCTGCTGCTGCTGCTACATTCAAGCTACCCCAGACAATGGAACAAGATGTTACTAAAAAAAAAAAAAAAAAAAAAAAGCTAGCTTATTAACCACTTCAGTATAGTAATGAAGCTAAGCAAAGCAGCTGTAAAATTCCATCGCAAGCATAATTCCTCTTATGGATAATGTCTAGAAATAACTGGATGCTGGCTACAAAATTAATTTGTGGTATACTCTTAAAGTGCTGCTATATTAAAGTTCTTAAAATTGACCTCACAGAACGTTCCTCTTCTCCCCATTTCTCCCTCCTAACCACGGAGATCTATCATTGGAATTTGAGCCTGGGAAACCTATATCTTTATATATTTTATTGTACACTATAGATTATTATATCTGACTCGACTAATCAATATAGTCTTAGCATCGAGCATAGATCCTGGCATGTGGTGGGCAGTCAAGAAATATTTGTTGAATGGAATATGTGAAATATTATCTGTTGTTTGCATTATTTATTTTTTTATGGGAGGCAATGGAGCATAGCGATTGAGTCTGAGCAAGGAGTCAGTGGTTGGGAAGAAGGCCAGCAGAGTCATTTCATCTCTCTAGAAACCTTGCTCATCACCGATGGCGCTTTGGGCAAACTACTTGACCTCTATAAGTCTCAGTTTCAGCTTCAGAAAAACTGGGATAATATTAATGCCTCTCACTTAAGGTTGTTGTTTTATTAAATGAATTAAATGAGATAATACCTCAAAAATGCCTACAATAGTGCTAGGTACATAGTAAGTGCTCAACAAATGTTGGCTATTAATGAGATTGTTTTTGGTTCCCACTGTATCATCTTTGTTTTTACGAGGTAGGTATAAACTATCTCGTTGTCTTCTGAATAGGTTCATTTGAAAAAAAAATGCCTCATGGGACTATCCATCTCTTTTTTTTTCCTTATCAAAATCTCTCTTTCTTAACAGCAAAGTCACCATTCACCTACCATTACAGAAGAAAAATGACTTTAATCTCAAAGGCAACATTAAAAATAGGGCAAAAGAAAACAAATCAATAAAGGCAAAGGTCATAGAAACAGATGATTCGAACATACAGCAATACTCCTGAGCACTGGCTTATACACACGGATTTAAAAAAACATAGGCAAATAAACGGAACATCTGGAAGAGAAATTACATGATTTGGATTCTGACATCCAAACAATTTTGTATGTCAAACTTTTTAAAGACGCCATGTAACTGAAAAGCCTTGAAATAAAAAACTGTGTCCAAAGATTTCACTTTGTAGCAATGTGATTTCCTCTCCTTAGAAGCCAGATTTCCTTTCCTCAGAAGCCACACACAAATACGCTCACACACTCACACACTCGCACACAGACAGACACACAGACACACACGCACACACACACAATGCCCCAAATCACTTATATCTTCTACCATGGAAAATTTAGAGGTTGCTTTAAGAAAAAATAATAAGATACCATGGCTGAGGTTCGGATAAGCATGTGATTTCTTCTAGTTCCTCTTCATCAGCAGACATGGCCAGTGTGTCATTAAAAGAAGAGTTGTTTTAATCATCATCAGGAATTTTTAAATGATTATTTTAAGTGTAGGAAGAAGTTATGGAAATCAATCACGTAGGGCAGCAGCTTTGAAACATTTTTTACCATGGTCGCCAGTAAGGAATTCATTTCATTGTAACCCAAATGTTCCATTTTATTTCAGTTTTTAAATGTTAGTTGTGACTCACTGAATTTATTTTCACAATCCACTAATGGGTCATGACCCCCTGTTCGGAAAACACTGTCTTAGGACGTTCAATCTAAACTGTCCCACTGAAGTAGCAGAGAAAAGCAAAAGTTTTGGGGGGATTGAGAGAGAAGGTTGAGAGAAGGAATACGAGGGCCTTGCCCAAGTGCAGAATCTCTTTGAAGTTCCTCTATTCACCTTTAAGATTTATCCCACTTTGGCACTAGACATCAAACAAGACCGTTACTTTTCTAGAAAAGGTTTTCCGTCTCCCGGGATAATAAAACAGATGCTCTGGGGACACATGCTGTGATCTCCCGGAGCCACCTCTCCCACTACGGATATGCACGTTGCAGTCTGCAAAGCAGCCTGTCTCAGATGATAAATTTACCCCCAGAAAGTCCATGAATTTACCGAAAGCTCGGGGCCTCCTGACTGTCTGACAGTCATTCAGCACAGGTCACATGGATGATCTCAGCAAGAAAACGAGGACACCTCCCCTTCAACGGACGTCTGTCTGAGTGTGGCCCTTAGCCTTTCTCTGGCCCTTGTTGGCCTGATGGCTGGAAAGGGGAGGAGAGCCTAACTCCATGACTCAGACCTCGTCAGCCCACACCACACACGTGGAGCCTCCCGGCGGCCACGGTGGCAGGAAGGGCATAGGAAGTGCTAACGAGGTCACCCTGGGATGGGCTGAGCGGAGCTGGTCATGATGAGCCAGATGATGAATGTGGAGCCATGGAATCAATCATTTTGAAGGGAGAACATGTTCATTCTTCTTTTTCCATGCAATTGGCTTGACAGGGGTTTGACATCATCTCTGCCCTGAATCGGCCATTACCCAGCTCACAGTGTACTGGAAGGAAAATGGAGAAAAGAAGTAAATAAAGCAAGGGAGGGAGAGCCTCTGGCATTTTATAAAGCACTTCCTCTTCTCGCTTGATATCCAAGGATCCCAGTAGCTGTTTGGGGTCCAAAGAGGAGACGAAATGATGTGGATACTATGTCTTCTCAATGAGAAACTCTTCGAAAGCGCCAACTTTTCCTTTGTGAAAGTACATCCAGAAATCTGGTTTTAAACATATGAGTAAATTACACAAGGAAAGGAAAGGAAGGAAGAAAGGAAGGAAGGAGGGAGGGAAGGATGGAAGGAAGGGCAAAAATCTCAATAGAAACCCAAGAAAGAGCCCTTTGACTAAACTATACCCATCAATATAGATACAGATATATAGATCTAAGCAATGAGGCTTAAGCAAAAAGAGTTTTGTAAACCCAACACGGAAAATTGCTGCAATAAACCATTTAAATGAGAGTGTAAACTTCAAGTCTCTCTCTCTTTTTCTTCTACTGTGCTGGCTATTATTCCCTGCCATAAACCAGGTCCTGGAACTAAGGTAGATTTCAGCAGAATACCTTCTTGTAGTAATAAAAAAATCCCTGCAATTTGAAAAATCAAGCCTCCTGTGTTTAAAAGTACAAAGGGTTTCATTTTTTCATCATTAAAAGAAAAAAGTACATATGTGGAAAGCTGGACTTTCGGGAACTTGAACACTGTGTTTCTCTAACAGAAGACATAGCGATGAATTCCAAGTTGAAGAAATTATTTTGGGCAAAAGTAGCCATTATAATAATATTTAATTACCCTCAAGGAAAAAAAAATACTTAGGTTGGCTGTAGAATTTGAACATGAAGTTATAAAATATAGGGACATGAATCTTCTTGCCTTCTGGGATACTTCTGTCTGCCAGACATGTTAAAATCCTGGATTCAAAATGTATAATCGAAAATGTTTCATATGAGAGGTTTTTTTTTTTTAATATATTAAATTAAAAAGTCAAATCAGATAGCAAAACTTTCTGGTTAAAAGATTAAAAAGATTATTGGATGGCCTCTAAGTATGCTTTTGGATGATTCCTGAAATGTAGTTACATGACAGGAAAATACCCAAGCTTAGAAAGTGCAGGTTTGGTTCTTTGCAGGCGGCGTGCACACAGGTGTGGAGAGGGAAAGGTTAACAGGTCCTTCATCAGGACTCCCTTCCTATGCAGGGTTTGGGCGGGAGGTGACCCGGGTATGGTAGTCCCACGCCAAGCAGGGTATCAGGGACATTAACATGCTCTTGAAATCACCACACTAGTTAAAAAATGTATATACTTGTTACTTTCCTATAGCATTTTCCGATATACTCACTCTTTTTTTTTTATCACCACACAATTAAATGAAACCAAGAAATAGCATTCCCAGGCTTTAAAGGAAGAGTTTGAGAGGCAGGGTTGTTTTGAGGTGATATCCTCTTTTATAAATGTTCACAGCACCCTGAATGTCTCCTTACGGTGTTTACCAGAGTCATAATACTGTTTGTCTCGCTGCCTGGGCTGTGAACTTCCTGAGAACAGATATAGTTGGTCCCCTCGCTTATCTATCGGGCACCCAGCCTAATGTCTGGCACAGCTGTGCTCAGGAAAGATCTGACAACTGAATACATGTATGAGTAACATGTGAGACTTGAGATTTTCCCAAGTCTCATAGGAAATAAGGGACACAACCAAGATTTGAAACTCTGTCTCCTACTGGAAATTCCTCGTTCTTTCCACTTTATCAATGTAAGGGCAAATATGTGTCTTCCTATCAGCCTTTTAGGGCTCTGAAAGAGGAGCTCCGGATAAGTAAATGGAAGCCAGACGACAAGGGAAGATGCAATTAAAGAGGACATCCTTGCACAAAGTCACTAGAAATCTCGGATTATCCTCACAGGGTGTTGGCCCCTGGGTTTGGAGCTCACCATCCTTTGCACAGAAGAGGGCATTTAAACCCTTCACAGCACTTTTTTCCCCCTCGCTGGCAGTATGTGAAAATAAGTATTTGAATTTGTCTCAAGCGTGTCCTGAGACTGACCTGATTCAGGAACAAGTTTGATGTCTTAAATACAAGGTTTTCTGAGCCATCCCAGACGGAGCCGGTTTAGCGGCAGAGAGCTGAGCTGCTCTCCCACGAGTGCGGGTCGGTGGCCTGGCTGCCCTTTCTTGGCAGCGGCGGCGGAACCGTACGTGCGGTTCCAGCCTGCGCAGCCCAAATCCATCCTGCGGAAAACTGAACCCAGTAGACTGTCCTGCTGCCTTTTTGGCAAAATGAGCTCGATTTGGGGGTCGATCTGGTTTAAGCGGATGAACCAGCAGACACAATGAAGACTGACTCCTTTCATCCTGTCTTCCTAGATCCTATGCAAACTCCCTCTACACATCCTCATCTCAGTGCCTGGGAATTCGCTGCTAGCCCCCAGAGTCGCTTCCCACTGCCCCTCGTCCCTCCCTGCGGTGGCTTCAGGTCTCTCTCCAATTATGGTAAAATACTCTGCCTTGACTTATTTGTTTCATTTGCAAAAGTGATGATCATAATAATATCTAGCTTAGACTGTCGCTATGAGGATTAAATGAAACACACCGCGGAGCACAGCACCTGAAATTTAATAAGAGTTTAATCGATGCTAGATTTTTATTATTTAATGACTGTTGTTAACATTTTAGAAGTATTATTATAAAGAATTTTGAATTAGTATTAAAATATTTAAATTGTGATTATTTAAACTCTCATGATTATTTATCAACCATTATATCGCTGTTGTTACGTTCAGTATAGCTTCAGGGTGGAGAGTGGGGTTCTAGAATCAGGCCGCCTGAGTAGGACGCTAGATCTGCGGCCTACCAGCTCTGTGACTTGAGCACTTAGGCAGTAATTGTTTTCCTTACCTTCGAGTCTGAAAAATGCGTATCATAATAGCGCCTCCCTCGCGAAGGTGTGAGACTTAATGTCAGTATACATCATAGCACTTAGCACAGTGCCTGGGCGTGCTGAGCACGAGCCATATGCGAGCTAGAACTACCGTTCCCACACTGCTGCTGGGGCCGCCGAGGCCGCTGGGAGCGCTGGGAACGCTGGGAGCGCTGGGGCCCCTGGGAGCGCTGCCGCCGCCCCTCCCACCGCCACCTCCATCACTGCTAGTACTGTTAAAGTGGATCTTCCAACTCTTCTCAAAATACTTTGACTCTTTTGGGTCTGGGCCAGACCTACCTCTTAAATGAGAAATATTCTTAAAGGAGCAACGTTTTTCACATGACCTTGTAATATTCAGTTTCTGGACACACGCTGGTGTGCCAGGGAGGGCTTTCAGACCTAAGACTGTGTTGCTTCCTAAATTCTAACAGCAGCCGAGGGGGATGAGCAGAGCCAACAGTACCCTCAGAGGAACTGAACACTGTCTGGCTTCTAACTCATCTCTTAATCCCCGGGAGTGCTACCAGCGTGGCCCTGTGGGGAGTTATTTTCTGGCTCTGACTTGCTTGGTAAGACTTGGCAGAGAAAGCTGTCCTTGCCAGGTACCCTGACAAAATGCATTTCGCAGCTTCTGTTTTCACTGAATCATGGGACACAAATGGAACCTGGAGAGGCAGCGCCTTCTGAGGAAGGACATGACAGGCACCGATCTCAACTAGGAGAGTGGCCTGGGTTGGAATCCGAACTCCTCAAATGATCATCTCTTGAATCTTAGGTGAGTCCCTTAACTTCTCTGAGAATCAGTTTCCTGATCTATAAAACTGCTTGATTTAATATGTACCTCAGGGAATTATTGCAAAAATTCACTTAGTTAACTAAGCTCTTTGAAAACTCATTGCAAGATGTCTGGTTCTCAATAAACATTAGTTGCATTTGAATCTAAATCTAAACCTTGGATAACCAACCTCCAGAAAACTCTTCATTTGACCTTTGGCAACACTTCTAGGAGAGGAATGTTGTATGTTGGCCACAAACATGCCCTCATCTGCCAGGGTGGATTTGGATATACATTTGCATTTTCATTCTGTTTAATCACTTCTTGTCTCTATTGGGGATATTGCTTCTAAATGGACAACTTCTAACCTGCTCTGCCCCATCTGTATTTTCAGCCAAGACCTCTCTCTACTCTTCCTTATTCTACCCTCACCACTCACCAGCCCTCTAATTGTTCATTTCTTACTTTGGATAAGAAGTAGGATAAGCTTATTCTATTGCAAACAAACTCCATTATCTAGGCACCATTGAAATGTAAAAGTAAAGGGTACCATTGTTGCCCACCGCAATGGTTTAAGCCTTTTTTATTCTTCTCAATCCCTGATCTCACAATTCCCAGTCTTGGCACATTACTACATCTCTTAGTTTGCTGTGCGATACATAATTATTTCCGTGTAATTTTCCACAAACACATTTTAGCTGTCCCCAAAGAGGAAAAACTTATTTTTTCTGACCGATAGAACTATACTTTGAAATCATTATACAATGCTTCTAACCATAAATTTTTCTGCTAAAAAGCTCGTGGTAAGTAGTTGAAGGCTACAGTTAAGTCTATGAAAACTTAGTGTGCAGATAAAAGATTAAATAGCAAGCAGGTTTTGACATTATTCATGGGCTCATTGGCTAGGATTTAGAATAAGAATGGACTTTCTCCTCCTGTGAAAGCCCATTTACTTTCTTCTTTTACCCATAGAAATAGTGGCTTCCTTTAGCTAGGGAAATAACTCTAGAGAAAAATGAAAAGGGATATTTAAAAGTGTATATACTTTAATATCATCCAATGGCATGTGAGTATCATCATTTAAGACAGAATTTAATATTGAATAATGTATAAATCCATCTCCTGGAGACTATTATGTGATTTTTTTGATGTTTCACAAAACTGAAATTATGATTTCTGATAGCCTGAGATATTCCCTTCATGGTGTTACCAGTAATGGGGTTTGGTTTGGTAGAAAGCTCTTTGTGCATGTCTTATGCTTTTATTTCAGCTTTTCTTATAAAGGAATCAGCCCAGTTCTCTTTTCTTACATGTGGAAAAAAAATCTGTGTTGTTAGTTAATACATACAGAAGGTGTGGTGTTTTGGGTCCTGAGTAGACAAGTCTAATGCTTGACATTCCCTACTATAAATGCTGGCATGCTAAGATGATCTTTAGCACTATAAATGCTGAAGATTATGTCAAGCCTAGACTCGGCATCTGGCATAACTGGTCTCTTTCTACTCTGGGATCACTGCAGATAGTGCTTCTAGAGCTGTCTTTTAAAATCAAAGATCATGTCACTGCGTCACTTAAAATCCTTTATTAGCACCAGAAGTGTAGAGCATATATCCATCAGCATGGCACCCACAAGCCTTCTAAGCACCTGCTGACCCACCTTTACCTTTCCAGCTTCTTCTCTCCCAGCCTCCACTTCAAATGTGCCATCTCAGCTTAACCGGATATTTGTGATTCTCTGAATGCACCAAGTCCTTTGGTCTTTTCATCTTGGTCACCGTGTGCTCCCCCTTGATCGTATACCCACCACCATCCACCTCCTTCTGATCAGTACTTGACTGTGGTTCAATTAAGGAACAGCTTCTACCTTTAAGAGAAAGCACCTCTTCTCTGAATCCTTTTTTGATTCTTCAATCCTTGAGTAGATTATCTCCTTCCCTCTCTTCTCTCCTTCATGCTGCCCTAGTGCTTTAGAGCTTCATATCTAGCTCTAGTATAGCACATTACACATTGTACTTTGTCTGCCCTACTTCCTGACTTGTCTCTTACAAATTTGAGTAAAAGTCTGTGCCTAGTCATCATTGTCTTCGAATGAGAGACCAATCAGCACTGAGTAGTCATTCAAAAACTATTTGATGAATGAATGGTCTATATTTTCACCATCAATGCAAAGAAATTAGGAACATTTGTATAAAGCTGGAACAACCTGACATATAAAGCAGCAAATGAATGAAAACAAATGCTCCAAGGACAACCAACTTCTTCTCTATTGAAAGAGGACTGTCAATTAATGATTCATTGTTACTAGGAATTATATTCAAGCTTTATGAATGTTTGAAAACAATGACAGTTCTTTTCTAGATACAAATTAATATTGCTATTTAGTAAAACTTCAAGAACATTATATATAAAAATATCTCAATAAAGTTGTTAAAAAGATAAAGACTTCAAGAACAAAAACAATCTTTTAGAAGCCTATAGCATATCATATACTACATGGGACCATGCTAGAAACGTTAACAGGAAGAACGACTATGTTCCATTTGTGAAAGCTTAGAATTGACCTCCAACAAGAAAAAAAAACAAAAAACAAGTCAGAAACAAACTATTTAAAGGTCGGTAGACCAGTTGTTTATTTGTTATTATTGACTTTAATTAAGCATAGAGCCAAGTGTTTTCGTGTACAGGAGGCATTGTAATATTATGTCTAGGACCTTAGACTCTGGAGTCAACCTACCCAATTCAAAATGCAGCTCTGCCACCCTGAGATCTTCGATGATGTAATCAGCCATCCAATTCAGGTATACAAGCTAACGTATACCTCATTTTCCTCATCAGACTCAATTTCCTCATCAGTAAAATGGAGCCTACCTCACAGAGTTGATGTGAAGATTAAATTGGAAAACCCACCTAAAAAAACTTGGCAAGCAGTCAATTTTCAGATGTTGTTATAATTTGCCCAGTTAAAAGAGGAAAGATGATGAGTTTACTTTAACAAAGAAAGATGTAGACTGGCTCAATACACCAAAATATATGAGAGTGCAATAGCGCCAACACATCTGAGACATGGATTCTCAGAACCTGGTTAAAATTTTCGTTCTTAAAGAAGGGTGGGGAGGAAAGGAATAGAATTCCTCTAGAATTCCAGGATGACTTAGCTAATTGCCCCCATAAGGTATAGGAGGAACCATCAAGGGCAGCTGTAGACCGAATAGAGGAATGACCTTGCATTAGCTCCAGCAATAGTTGCTCCTATTTGGGTACTTTCTTTCTGCTATCCAGAAAAAGGGGGGTGGAATTGTGGTGGTTGCCAGAGGCAGGGCTGGAAGGTGGGAAAAATGGGTTAAGATGGTCAAAAGATCCAACGTCCAGTTATAAAATAAATCCTAGGGATCATATAATGTACAGCATGGTGACTAGAGTTAATCAGACTGTATTGTATATTTGGAAGTTGCAAAGAGAGATCTTAAATTTCTCATCACACCCACAAAAGTATAACTATGTGTGGTGATGGATGTTAATCTAGACTTATGGTAGTGATCATTTTATAATATATAGAAATATCAACTCAGTATATTGTATACCTGAAAACTAATATAATGTTATGTGTCAATTATATTTCAGCTTTTAAAATTGGAAGATAAGAACTAGAAAGGAACTTAGATTTCTAACATTAACAGCCACAAAACCTTTGTCTATTGCAGATGTCATATAAGTGGATTCTTCCCAAATATTGGAAAATTCAGGAGTCTGAGGCATAGTTAGATTTTCAAAGTGGAGATTTTATCTTTGTCTTTTATTTAAATAATAAGCACTTGACTATACATTTCTTTCTACTTTTGTGTATGTTTGATATTTTGTATATTTTTTTAAAGTCAGTGTCAAATGTAAATAGCACCATAACTGAATTTTTTTTAATACAAAAATGTTTCTACTTCTGGACTTTGCTTGAAGTCAGATGGAATAGCCTGAACTGGATTTTCCTTTTGTAAAATCTTCCTTTCTGTTTTGTGCTTGGGTGATAGATCTTTTCATTTTAATTTCACTTTGGCTGCTAGTTCTTGCACTTAGGTTAGGTTTCCTTTATCTACTTGTTGCTTGTCTCTTGTCAATTTTATTATTGTCGTTGCTGCTGCTTCTGTGAATTTGGAACCCCAAAGGTCTAAGCACTACCATCATGGAATTTTAAAGCTCTTCTTCATAGAAGCTAATTCTGAAAATGTCACACCTCCCCTGCAGACCACTTCTGAAGGTTTTGAAGCTAATGGTATGGGCGACTTCTCCTTTTGTTCTTCCTGAAGACCTAAAAAACTATCTCAAGCTCTTTCTCCCATAAGAGTAGGAGGTGTTGAAAGGTGAAGCCTTACCAAATGATTGATAGTCAATCCAAATAATAAGGCCCAAGAGCAAACAGCAAACTGAGAATCCATGGCAGGACTCCAGGAACAAGAACAAAAAAATCCAGAAAGAGAAGAGTCATAGCAAAAATAATCAGGGATGAGTGAGCGGAGAGAGGCAGAAGGTATGAAGCTCACAATGATTCATGTGTTTTCCTTTGTCTGCTTTTTTCACAAGAGGGTTTGAATTCCTTGATTTCCCTAGCTTGCTACCATAGTTAGCTCGAAACCCTCTCTGAGGTTTACCTCCAGGCTCCTTAATTCCCTGACTCGTTCAAATTAAAGTAAGGCAAAATAAGAACAAAAACCAAAACCCGGTAAAAAAAAATTAATTCAAATTTCCTTGGACAATAGAGTAGAGCAGAGAATCATCTCTATTTACACAACTGTCTTTATAGACTTAGAGAAAGAGTAACATTTGAGTAAAAACTCAGTGGTGGAATGGGCCATAAATATACCGTGCACAGAGAATTGAGTGAGCAAAAAAAAAAAAAACCAACTTCTTTGCTTCTATAGATGTGATCGAATCTTCTCTGTGAGCCCTAACTTTACCAGGAGATGGGGAGGAGGCAGATTTTAAATGTACCAAATAATGGGGTCCCAATATGTTTCCACTTAAATAGTCTCTTTTGAATGACTCAGTGCTTTTCAAGTAATTTCTCAGTCTTGTAGATCTTTCCTTCCTTCTCCTTGCTCATCTTCAAGATGTCATCTGTGTATGGGGGAGTGACAGCTCACAGCTTGATAGACTTTGTGGGGGGCCTCAGATCTGCAGACTGTCAGAAGGTCTCCCTGGCTTCTGTCATGAAGTTGCTATTCAGATCTATTTTCTGGACTGTAATCTGCTGAGATATGCCTGGCTTCATCTGGCTAATAACTTAGAACTCACATCTAAAGTCTGGGTTTGCCGCGTCCGGAAGTGAAGTCCCTGCGAAGCCTCGTTGCTTCAGCTGGAGGACTCGGCTGGTCCACGATGCTCTTGGTACTTCTGTGTCACCCAGGGCACCAAGCCTCGCTGTTTAGCCTGAGAGGTAGAAGTGACATCAGTCCTGCTTTCCTGAAATCCAGTCATTTCTATTACCATTTTACTTTCTTTTCTCTCCCTCTCTCTTTTCTTCTTTAAATTTAAATTAGTTACCTCAGAGAGTGCTACCTCACTGTGCTGTTTTTTGTTTGCTAAATGTATGTACCCTATGTGGGTACATGTCACATTCTGGGAAAAGACAGTATGCCAGAGTATAACGAACTCACCACTGCTGAATTCAGATTCCTGTCCTCACATATTCCCTTGATGAAATCATTGGCCTCACCAGGGCTCTATTTCCTTATCCTAAAATTGAAGATAACAGTATTTATATGACAAGATAGTCATGAAGATGACATCAGGCATCTCAGTCTTAACATGTGCAAAATTATACTCTTGATTTTCCACCCTACAGAACTATTCCTCCTCCAATCTTTTTTTTTTTTTTCAAGTAACCTCTACACCCAATGTGGGGCTTGAACTTATGACCTCGAGATCAAGAGTCACATGCTCTACCAACTGAGCCAGCCAGGAGCTCCTCCTCCTCCTCCAATCTTTCCATCTCAATAGATGGCAATTCTTTCCTGCAAATGTTAAAGGAGAAAACATTCAGATGGTCCTTGGTTTTTCTCTTACTTTCTTACTACATCCAAATCCTTAAAAAATCCAGTCATTCTACTAATTATGCAGAATCTGACCACTCCTCATCATCTTCACCTCTAGCACCCTGGCCCAAGGAAAAATGACCCATCACTTTCTAGATGAGGTAATAGTAGTTGCTGCTTCAGAATATCTCAGTGGTTTAACATCAGACAAGTTTGCCTTACACTCTTGGTCAACAGTCAGCTATTGTCATCTCTGTCAGCAGTGAGCCTGGGAACACCCACTTTCATCCCTGTGGCCCTGCACTTTCCACACTGGCATCAAAAGAGGTGGAGGTGGCACATGGGGGATTTGGGGGCTGGGCCTGGAAGTGGTATACCTCACTTTACTCACATTCCAGAAGTCAGAAAGCAGTTAGATGGTCAGACCTTACTGCAAAGGAGCTGGGAAAAAGTCTAGCTGTGTGCTTAGGGGAAGAGAAAATGGGTTTGGGAAATAGCTAGGCAATCTCTACCACTCTCAACCTAGACATTAATTGTTAACACTCTCTAATTGGCTTTCCCATTTTTATCTTTATGCTCTCCCAATTCTTTTTCTCAACATGTCAACCTAATGGTCATCTCCCTCCTTTGCTCAACACCTTCCAATGGCTTTTCATCTCTTGTGTGTATTCCAAAGTCCTTATCATGACCTCAAGTCTTTATATGACTACCTCTCACCCACTTTCTTGATTCCCTTAGCCTTATCTGTGCATGCTCGCTCCACTACAGCCACACTGGCGGCTACAGTCTCGCTCAAATATGCCAAGCACGTGGCATTTCCCCTTTCCTCTGCCCAGAACTCTCTTCCCCCTAAATAATCTCAGAGCTCACTGTCATCTTGCCTTCAGATCTATGTTCAAACTCCAGCTTATTAAGCAGCTTTTGTTGGAGAGCCAATCCAAGAAGACTCTCTCTCCACTCCCTTTTGTATTCCACTTAATATATTATATATCTGTTTCTATGCTGAGTGTCTTTCTTTCAAGATTAGAGCATCTTCTCTCTTAGGAGGAAGAACTTCATTTTATCCCCAGTCCCTTGGTCCTAAGATAGTGCACAGAGCAGGGGCTTAACAAATACTCTTTTGAACTATCGAAAAAGTGAATGAATTAGTAAATGAATTAATTGTTCAACACACAGCCTGGCAAAAAGTCACCGATAAATGGTAGCATTGCTGTAATACCAAGTTTTTTTCTTAGATTGAAAGGGATGTTCATTTTTTTTTCTATTTTATTCATAGTCGGCTTTTTATGCTTTTCAAATGTACAAATATAAAATTAATTTCTTCTTCAGGTCTTCATCACCCTTAATATGACTTCCTCTATTCGTTTAACTTTTCATCTGTACACCTTTTCTTCAATACACTGATCTGTCCTACATCTATTGAATGAGGTGGGAGTAAGATCATAAGTAGAGAGGAAAGGAGGGGAATAATTTATAGTTCAACATACTGATAAGAGTGAAAAACAAAGTCAACGACCGCATCTTAAGTGGAAAAGGAATAATGAGATGTAAAAGTCATAACCAAATATAACCATTTCTGCTTAATTAAGTGAATTTAAAATTGTTGTATGTGTAGTCAAGGCCTCAGTTTCTTAAATGAAAGCAATGACAATCTCTATGACTAGAAATAAGACGAGATAAATATAACTCTTCTTTCTCTTTTACCGTATATAGAAAAAAACCCAAAGCATTTGCAAAATATCTCAGACTTTTGTTAGCACAGTATTCCACTGATTTAGTTTGTATATATATAGGGGACAAGAAATCAAATGTTGAAAATAGCCTAATCAGGGGTCAAAGGTAGCCCAAGCTGTAAAAAAGATATTAAAATGTGGCTTTCAATTAGCTTAGAAATGAGCTCTAACACTCTCTGACTATGTCTTCAGAAATAATACCTTTTATTCCTTCAGTAAATAAAAAGTGGAATAGTAAAGGGTAATTTAAGGCTGCTCAAAAGATTCATTGTGTGATTTTGTTAACTTCTCAACTAATTACTGGTACATAATGAAAAATTACTAGATACCACTGGATTCTTTACAGGTTAAGAAAACATTCTGGGGATGCCTGGGTGGATCAGTCGGTTAAGCATCCGCCCTCGGCTTGGGTCATGATCCCAGGGTCCTGGGATCGAGTCCTGCATTTGGCTCCTTGCTCAGCAGGGAGCCTGCGTCTCCCTCTGCCTGCCACTCCCCCTGCTTGTGTTCCCTCTCTCTCTCTCTGACAAATAAATAAATTAAATTAAAATTAAAAAAACATTCTGAAGAAATTGTGCTTTAAGTACAATTCATAACTATAGGCATAATTCGTTTTATGCTTTCTTTCTTCAGCAAGACTAAAATCCATTCAAATCAGTGAGGTTTTCGTTTGCATGTGTAGAGGTGTGTGGGTGGGGGTGAGGGGCAGTTGAGAAAACTTTTGCAAAGTCCACTGTTTTATTAATGAACACATAGTATAAAGTAGGATATAAATAACACTGATTTTCAAAACACTTTGTACCTGCTACTTCTAGTACAGAGTACTTTCAAAGGGAGAGGCTGTATGTTTAAAAACCACAATTACCTTCTTAGATGACTTGTGGGTCAGATATCCCATTGCTCCACCAACTGTCCCCCAACAGTGATCATAGGAGCTACTCGCCCCACTCAGTGGCCCTCTCCAGTTGCTCCAACTAAATGGTGGTCAAGCCCCACCTAACAGATGAATCTAGGTCACAGCCAGGTTGAACTTTAAGAGCACCATTTTAGGGGGAGTCAAGTGCAAGATATGCAAGGGGGAAAAATTATAATCACCCAAAAGGAATTTCATTAATAAGTTACTAATAAGAGAGTTATTAATAGGTTAGGAATGAAAGTCAAGCTACAGTCACAGAGACAAGTTGGAAAGCGAACTTGAATGTAAGGACTGTTTGACTTGGAGCTCCCGGAGTCAGGGAGGATGCAGGGCAGCAAGGGATGAGAAAGATAATGAGAAAGAAATAATAAGGAGGGGAAGGAGGAACAATGGGGAGAGTGGACTTGAACATATGGCGAACACGAGAACTTGCTAAACATTGGCCTCCAAGTGTGGCCTTCTGCATCATTTGCATCGGAATCCTCTAGGAGGGGATGTTTCTGGACATAGATTCCCAGGTCCTGCCCCAGACCTCCCGAATCACATTGCTGGAAGTGGAGCCTCAGAATTTAGACTTTTAGGGTATCTTGGGCACACTTACATTTACGTGCTAAATTCCTTACCTGTACTGTTCAGTTTACTCCTCCAACAGCTCTATGAAGCTTATGTACTATTATTATCCCCTCATCAAACAGGAAACAGATTCGGAGAAGCTGACCAACTCAAGGCACAAAGTTTATGCGTGGCAAAGCCAGAATGCAAACTCAGACATTCTGATTCTGGATTCTGTCTTTGTTAATCATTATAGGCCAGGGGTGCTCAAACTTTTTCTGTAGAGTGGCCAGATAATTATCATTTATGGTATTGTCTTCTCTGTGGTCTCTGCCACAGCTACTCAAATCTGCCATAGACAATCGGTATACTAGTGGACATGGCTGGGTGTGCCAATAAAACTTTATAAAAACAGGTGCCTGTCTGATGACCCCTGCTCTTGCTTCAGAATTGCCTTTCGAGGTATAGTATTCAGAATAGTAGCATCTTGGGAGCTTATTAGAAATGCAGAAGCTCAGTCTGCTCCAGACTTGTTGAATCAGAATCTGCATTTAACAAAGTCCCCAGGTGATTTTTATGCACTTTAAAGTATGAGACCCCTACTCTAGGGCATTTTCAAAGGACTTCCCCCAAAACAGTCTTTATTGCTTTTTGCTCTCCCTCTTTTCAAGTGCATGACCTTGGCTTCTGAGAGTGAGTTGCTGATTGCCTTCTCCAAAGAAGTTTAGAAGTAAATAATAAAAATCTTTAACCGGGGACTAAAACTCTTTCAACTGAATTCCAATCAGTTACTCTTACTACTTCTTGTACTGTCTTTGTTCTTTGAAGCACATAAATACTCAGTGTTCATCTCCAAAAAGTGGGAAGAGAGTGGGAATGGGATCGTATTTAATTATTTATTTGGTATAAACTTAGAGAAAAGTTGCAAGGGTAATATAAAGTACTCTCCTGGGGCACCTGGGGTGTTCAGTTGATTAAGCAACTGCCTTCGGCTCAGGTCGTGATCTCAGGGTCCTGGGATCAAGCCTCACGTCGGGCTCCCTGCTCAGCACGGAGTCAGCTTCTCTCTCACCCTCTGCTGCTCCCCCTGCTCACGCGCTCCTGCTCTCTCTCTGTCAGATAAATAAATAAAATCTTAAAAAAAAAATAATAAAGTATGCTCCTATCCCAAGATTAATCAATTTTTACATTTTGACATGATTATTATATATCTGTCTAGATAGAGAGAAAGATAGACGATTGACAATTTTTTTTTCTTTCTCAAAACCATTTGAGAGTAGATTGCAGAAATCATGTCTTTTTACCTCTGAATACTTCAGCGTGGATTTTCTTAAGAATAAGATAATTATTTTACATAACTACAGTCCTATTATCAAAATCAGGAAATTTAATATTAATACACTACTATTATCCAATCCACAGCCTATATTCAGATTCTGTCAATTGTTCTATCCAGAATCATGCATTGTAATTAATTGTCATGTCTCTTTAGTCTCTTTTAGTCTGAAAGAGTTCCCTAGTCTTTCTTTGTGTTTCTTGACCTTGATATTTTTGAAGAGTACATGCCAGTTATTTTGTAGAATGCTCTCCATTTTGGCTTGTCAGATGTTCCCTCATAATTACATAGAAGTTATACATTTTGGGCAGGAATTTCACGAAGGTGAAATCCTCTTGGTGTATCATGCGAGGAGACACATGATGTCACTTTCTCCCAACATCTGTGATATTAGTTTCAGTCGCTTAGTTAAGATGGTCCTTGTCAGGGTTATCTACTCCAGAGTTACTATTTTTTGATTTGGAATTAACAAGTTATTTATGAGGGCGCCTGGGTGGCTGAGTGGATTAAAGCCTCTGCCTTCAGCTCAGGTCATGATCTCAGGGTCCTGGGATCGAGCCCCGCATCGGGCTCTCTGCTCAGCAGGGAGCCTGCTTCCCCCTCTCTCTCTGCCTACTTGTGATCTCTCTCTGTGTCAAATAAATAAATAAAATCTTTGAAAAAAAAAACCAAGTTATTTATGGGGCGATACTTTGAAAGAATATAAATATCCTATTCTTCATCAAATTTTTACCACTAGCTTTAGCATTTATGGATGATTTTCTAATCCTGACATTCCTTCTGTACATAGTAGTTGGCGTTCTATAAGAAAGAGCTGTCTTTTCTTGTCCATATTCTTATTCAGCTATTAACTTACATCATTATGAACTCATGAATTCTCTGAGACAATATTTATATCAGTCAAGGTGATATTTGTATCAGTGCACCCCAAGTTTGAGAACCACTATTTGAATGAAGAAAGTGATGTCTGAAAGAGGCTGATTAGCCTACGCAAGATCAGAGAATTGGTGGAGGACTAAAGCCTTCTCTCCAAACCTAGTATTTTCTTCATATCGATAACTTCCAAATCTGGAGACTGAATAGCTACTGAATCATCTAAAGGGGAATCACCTGGGAAATCCTATAAAATACTGCTCAGGTCTAATCCCTATGGATTCTGATTTGCTAGGTCTTGTAGAAGGCCTGGCAATTTGTACCGGAAAACGAAAGAAAACAAAATAAACAAAAAACTTAAGTCCTTCCTATCTGTTTCTCTCAGTGCTTTTTAAGAGAAAAATATATTATGATATTAAGTTTTCAAATCAAAGATAACCTGTATCTTAAGAAACTCCATCAACTTAATAATGGTTTTTAAGGCAAATGAAGAATCAATGCCACACTGAAGATACACAGTTAAGTGTATATATTTTATACATTTCAGGTTTCAGAAAGATGAAAATATGAATTTTATACTTGTGGAAATAAGAATTTAAGATCTTTGGGGATAACATGACTTTATATGTGTAAAATAATTAGGTAACTATTCTGCTTCGTAGCACTTACATTAGTTGCAGTTGGTTATTTGCTAAGTTAGGCAGTGATAACTTCCCCCGGTGCTAGATCGTTCTCTCAGGGAGTCTCTGTGTTTAGTTAGCACCCACATGAGTTGTCCACAGCCAGCGTTCACCAGATTGCTCCATTACCCCAATGATCCTATGTGTAAGCAGGGTTTCTCAACCACTAGTGACATTAGAGACCAGGTTATTTTTTGTTGCTGGGGACTTTCCTGTGCATTTTAGGATGTGGAGTAGTGTCTCTATCCCCTACATGTCAGTACCATCACCGACCCAAGTAGTGACAAGCAAAAATGTTTCTCTGCGGAATTGACGCTGAAGGGCAAAATCACCCTGGATTGAGAGCCATTTGCATTGCGTTGAATAGGGACCCCTCAAAAGGCAATTTCACCAGAGCTGACCTGCCTGTAAATGTGACCTTATTTAGAAAAGGGTCTTTACAGATGTCGTTAAGGCTCTTCAAATGAGATAATCCTGGATATATGTGGAACCTGAATCCAATGACCGGTGGCTTTATAAGAGAGATGCAGAAGAGTTTGGGGAAATAAAGAGACTCAGAGCCATCCTAAACACAGCGACAGAAACTGGCATGGGCATGTGCTGCCACAAGCCAAGGACACCTCAGCCAACAGTAGGAAGAGGCAAGAAAAGATTCTCTCTTTAAGAATTTGGAGAAAGGGGCGCCTGGGTGGCTCTGTCGGTTAAGCGTCTGCCTTAGGCTTAGGTCATGATCCCAGGGTCCTGGAATGAGCCCGCATCGGCTCCCTGCTGGGTGGAGAGAACCTGCTTCTCCCTCTTCCTCTGCCTGCTGATCTGCCTACTTGTGCTCTCTATCTCTCTGTCAAATAAAAAAATAAAATCTTTTTTTTTGAAGATTTTATTTATTTATTTGACAGAGAGAGACACAGTGAGAGAGGGAACACAAGCAGAGGGAGTGGGAGAGGGAGAAGCAGGCTTCCCATGGAGCAGGGAGCCCGACGTGGGCCTGGATCCCAGGACCCTGGGATCATGACCTGAGCCGAAGGCAGACGCTTAACGACTGAGCCACCCTGGTGTCCCTAAAAAAATAAAATCTTAAAAAAAAAAAAAGAAGAAGAATTTGGAGAAAACGTGGCTCTGCCGATGCGTTGATTTTGGACTTCTGGCCACCAGAACTTCGAGAGAATGAATTTCTGGTTTTAAGCCACAAAGTTTATTATTTATCATTGCAGCACTAGAAAACAAATGCACCACTGGTCTAAGGGAAAGAGAAGCTTTAATTCATATTATGTGCATGTTTATTTAGCTGTAATTGTCACTTAATTCCAGATGAAAGAAATACAATTTGCACTAGTAACAAAGAGTATTCATGGGATGGATATCGAGGTATTTGAAATAATCAAGTAAGGACTGACCAATCAAACTTTGCAAAAGTTAGAGATTCATTTAAGCTTTAGAAAAAAAATTGGAAATAGGTGTTTAGACTTTGCCCACTCTTCTTTTTTCCACCTATTATTCTCTCTTTGCTTCTTTTCACGTAATGGCATGCTCCCCATGGCGGGGACTGAGGCCACTGATAGTCTCCAAGGCTTACACCTGGAGAGTCCCACTGGCAACGGGAGCCTAACTTCTCTGCCCTCAATTCAGTTTTTAAATTCTGGGCAGAGAAAACACTGACCTCACATTGGTCAGATGGTCATTCCTAGAACAATCAACTATGGCAGGGGCAGCACGTGGTTGTGTAAAAACTTTGTATTCCTTAATACAACGCCATGGATGGGATTAGAAGGACAATAGTTTCCAGGAGAAAGAAAAGATTTTGAGCATCTAAACCCACAAATATCTACCATTGTACATAAATCAACATGATTAGCTTTAAAGTATAATTTTAATATCAGTATATTTTTTGGAAAGCACAATGGCAAACAAGTTAATATTTCCTCCACTCTGAACTTAGTCATTTGGCTAAATGTATGGATAGACACAATGGTAATTAATAAATAAATATATATATATATATATATATATGCACACACACACACACACACACACACACATATATTTATATATGAAAAATTCCACAACAGAACTTTTTAGGACTGAATGTCCCATCTTTGGGACCCAGACAATGCCTGTAAGGAATCATTCAGATGTCCTCGAAAGAGACCTATTTCCAAATTGATTAGAGTGATCCAGATTGATTAGAATGATAGAATGTCATCCTATTTTGAATGAGATATAAAATAAGGTAGGGTGAAATTTTAAATTCTCCTCTATTTCGCTCTTTTTAATTAATCCATTAGTCCTTAAAGGCCCTGAACTTACTGCCTGATAAGTTGTAGTACATTGGCTTCTTTCCCAGCCTATGCTGACGATGCAGGTCTTTTGTCTGGTGCCCTATTGGATTACAGAGATTACTGGATACATTTCCTCTGATCAGTCTGTCTAGGAATTTAAAATGCACCATTCTACAGTAGAGGTGATGCCTCCACACATGGAATTTGGGACCTAGTTTGGACAGTAGAAGTGAGCCTATAATTGGTAGCATCCTACTATCACTTTCTGCTGCAAGGACTATTTTCCTTGTAGTAGACTGTGGCTGAAGACTTTTTCCCAAATCATAGAAGTTAGCAAATAAGTCTGAGATTAAGGGAGTAAAAAAGAGTGACATTTTACAAATATGTTTGGAGGATATTTTGCGCAGTTGTCTCCTCTATTGCATTAAGAACCCTTTACTCAATATTCAGTGACTACAATGATGGATTGGAAGACACACTGCTGAATCAGAGTGGTAGATACCTGCTTCGGGACCCAGGGACTTACCCTTCCAGATGCTGGGAGTGCCGGATGCTGACTCCGACACTTGAGTGCCTCTCCAGGACTGCCCTTGGCTCAAGAGGACTGCCTGGCCCCGGGGTTACATCCTGTCTGGGAGTAGCCTGCAACCCAGGATGCCTCGCGAGTGCTGGGGCACGCAGGCCCAGCCGCCTTGCCTCCACGGGGTAACTTTGAAGGCCATCCTAGCTCAAGAGCTCCGTCTGTGGGGGACGCACTGAGGCCCCGGTGACAGCTCCAGCGCGGGCCATGCTCTCCCTCTGCCCCCTCCTGCTGCTCACTCACCCACGCAGGTGCTGTTCCCATAAGCCCACCCCCACCCCACCCAATTAACTACTGCTATGTACATCTCTGCCTCTGAACCTTGAGGACCCCAACCGAAGACAGTGGGTCATATCGGAAACCCTGAAGCCAGAAACAGTGGATCGGAAACAGTGGAGAACGTAATTCTGGTTAAGGGTGTGTTCTCAAAAGGGATTCTACGCCAACGCTCTAGCTACTTCTTGGTAGCGACTGGGTGAATACTGGAAATCCTGCACCATCTCCGGTTCTCAAAAAGGGAAATAAACTGCAAAGCAAGGATGAAAGGGAGAGAAGGAAAAAAGGAGGGAAGTGGGTGCGAAGAAAGGAAAAGAAAAAAGTGAGCCAAATAAACCAAGTCTGCTTTGCAGTTTTACACTTTTGAGAGTTCTTTTTAAGTATTGCAGTAGTTATTTTCAGAGTAGAGTTGCTACTTTACGCGTGCTATCTCCAAGCCTAAAAACAACACTGCAGGGGAGCTAATATCAGAGAGGTTAAGCGATTTACCCAAAGGCACAGAGCTGGTAAAAGACAAAACAGGAATTTAAACAACATTTGGCACTAAATCCTGCTTTCTTTTCTCTGAGTCAGGTGCTGCCTCTCTTCCCAGCGTGGAACTCAGACCCAAGCCAGGAACAAAGTTTCACTTTGTTTTGAAAGATAGCTGCCGTATTACTTGGGACTTTTTTCTCAGCAAGGGACAGAGACTCATTTCAAACCAGCTGAAACACAGAGGATAATTTATTATGAATGAGGATACTGAGATGTTTCATGGAAACTAAGAAAAGAACATAACTTGATCTCAGAAAAAAAATTGGAACCAAGGACAACAAAACTGTTAGGATTCACTTTCTCTTTGCCACATGTGGAAAACATTACAGCCAACATCTCTGGAACTTTACAGCTCTGAATAGCAAGATCGGCCTATTTTTTGGGGGGGACAAAAAAATCCCGCTTCATTAGCCAATCCTGAACCAATCACCCCTGACCTGGGATCAGAGTTCCAATATAATATGTTTGTCTTTACTATACCCTGTGGATAGGAGCGTCAGGAGAGAGTGAAGATTTTAGAAGGAGGAAGAGGGGCAGGGATGTCACTAAATATCACCATACAGATTCAGCATATATGCTTGCAATTTACGAACTTGATGAATGTGTACACTGAGCAGCTTTCCGATTTTCTTTAGATATCTCTCAAACATATTACTACAAAATTCGGCAGTTCGGCGAAAGGGTAGGCAGGGTTAACTGGCAAAGTAGCCCCCTCGTTGTACCTGTATTATTACAGAATTGTCTTATTGGCAGCGTTGGGCGCTCCAAAAGAAAGGGGATTAAAAAGACAGAGCAGGAAGTAAAGTCTGGTCCATTTTGGAAGCTAAAACTTTCCTCACCGAAGCAGGAAATTAATTTCTTCCTGATCATGATGGCTGAGGAGATTGGCTAGAAAGAATAGGCGATGAAAAGGTTTAAGGTCCTTTTTTCTGACAGCATTGTTTGGGCAGTCCTAAGAGAAAGGGAGCAGAGAGTGTGTGCTTTCCGTGGAAGTGAGTTAATGATCAGATATATACTTATTAACATATGCTTCAAAACGTTTCCCCTCCAGACTGGTCAGAGAGGGGGCCCCCTGATGGAGCCAGGGTTTCTCTCCAGGCCCTTCTTAAAGACCTAGTGGCAGACCCACCTTCAAAGTACACAAAAGGACAAAAGGGCCTTTCATTCTACCCTCCCTGGAAGAACTTGAGTTTGAAAATGGCTATTTGTTCCCTCTGCGACATATATGTCTGATAATATGCACGGGCATGCATAATTGACTGCCTGCATTATGTATGAATTAGACTCCACTCTTGTTTGGCAACAGCTGGAGGGGGTTTCTTCTTCCTCCAGATGCCCAGCTGCAGTAGGGCCCCTCCCCCTCTTCAGCGTGTGCCTGTGCCACACACACCCCCTGCACCCCCCCCCAACACACACACACATGGGCACTGGGGACAATTGTCCTAATTTACCAGAATCCAAGGACCATGATAACCAGAGCAATGTGTTTGTGTTTGAGTTGCTTTTCTTTTATTAAAATTTGTTTTTCTTCCACATTTCACTGCTGCTCTGCTACGAATGGAACAGAGACTCTAGCCAAGCAAGCGCCCTAGTCATCACCTTGGTTCATGCTCACAGCCAAAGGCTTCTAAAAGCACTGTGTTTTCAAGCTGTTGGCTGGATGGTCTCCCTGGGGAAATGCTTGCCACTTTTAAAGACGTGTTGAGCCAAGAGAAACTAGGATAAAGGCACCATTGGGTAGTTTTTCTTGTTGTTGTTTCTTTGTTTGTGATCCATTATCACCAAGTTCCTGATCTCTTTTGCTGAGAACAAGGCATTGCAGGGGGAATTAAAAAAAAAAAAAGTTATAAATATGGTACGACTTATACAGGTCTAAGTTGAAGTACCATCTAAATGGCACTGTTTTTAGGACGAAAGCTGCAAAACCCAGATAAATATCTGGTCATTTGCAAAATTTTTAATGAAACGAATGTTAAAGCATTGGGGGATTGGAGGGTCTGAGTCACTGCCTAAATTTTGCAATTCCCCCTGGGTGTTCGCCATCCTACAACATAGCTTGTATGTCAAAGAAAGAAACATTATATGTTAGAAAATGTTATGGGGAGTGATGTAAGTTTGCTTCACTCTATTTAACAGAAGGGAATGTGTTTGTAGGCCCATAAACAACTTAATCTATGGGCTGAAAATATCTTGCCAAAAGTGACCCCTGCTACCTTCGCCCCCCCCAAGAAAGGCTCCTAGAATAAGCTCTTCTTGAAATGTTTCCCAAAGAGGGGAGCCTTTGTATGGTGGCCTCCTGAAGCCTCAGATGAAAACATAATAATCTGTGATCAATGTGGCTGCCTAGTGGAGAAAGCAATACGAAGGGTCTAATGACCATTTTCTTGCTGAAATGTCCTCTATAGCAGAGGTCAGTCATCCAGCCACTTTCTCCATCAAACAGCTCGAAGGAATAAGGACACACAGGTAATCACCAAATTTCGGAGGTCAAAGCATTTATGCAGTGAGGTCTTTCAGTACCATTAACCGTGAAAATATCCAATATCAAAATAATTCTGAATTTCAAAACCAATTTGAGTTTTAATCTGAGTATTCAGGGTATTCACCCTTGATATTGATGCATCCAACCACCAGTTCACCTCAAATTGGCCAAATTGATGAGGTCAGTGATGTTAAATAAAAGACTGCAATGTACTGTCACTATTGTTTGTATGACTATTTTTTGCCTTTCTCATTACTCCCTTCGTACAGAGCTTTGAGACAGGGACTTGGTATCTATCGCAATATGTGGAAGCCTCTAGCTCTTATTACTCACCGCTTTCCTCCCTTTCAGCAGTGTTGTGGGGGCAGTGGAGAGGGTGAGGATGTTGGGAGAGATACAAGAAGAAAGAGCAGTATCTCGCATAAAGTGGAACATGAAATGGCTCTCATCAACATGGTGTTGAGCCAGACCATCCTTGGAATTAAAAAGACACACGTTTTAATTTCTAGCCTCACTAACTTTTCAACAGTTTTCTCTGTGAGCCTCATTCCTAACACAGAGATAATGGCATCTTCCTTTCAGAGTATTAAATGTGATGTTGGAAGGGGGAACTCCTAGCTTGGTGCTCCATAAATCTAGGTTACTCATTTCTACTGTTCAATTCTCTGTTGAGACTGTCCTGAACCCCAGCTTATTTATCTAAGACCCTACACCTACCTCTAGGGTCTACACTAAGTTTTTGCACTTCTAGATGGATTAATCCCTCAGAACCAGGCTGCCATTTTAAAAATCAACCCCGGGGGTCAGGGGTGGCCTGGGTGGCTCAGTTACTTAAGCATCTGACTCTTGATTTCAGCTCAGGTCATGATCTCGGGTTCCTGGAATGAAGCCCCACATCGGGCTCTGGGCTCAGTGGGAAGTCTGCTTCTCTCGCTCTCCCTCTGTCCCTCCCCACACTCAAGCACACTCTCTCTCTCTCGCTCTCTAAAATAAACAAATAAATCTTAAAAAAATCTAAAAAAAAAAAATCTTCAACCCAGAAGACACTATTGGTTTCCCCCACCCCACCCCATAGCCACATCCCCCTTCCTTCTTGCCAGTACAACTCCAATTTGTTCAGATATCTGATAATGATGTATTCAAGAAAGACAGTCTTCCCCAAAGTTCCAGGGGATTGGTTCAGCTGAGCTATGGTTAATCCATTCCCCTTTGCTAGTGAATGGTTGAAGGATGGGCATGAGACCCAGTTCTGACCAATCAGATGTAAGAGGAAATCTGGTAAGTGGTATGGGAAATATTTTTCTTCCCACTGCAGAGAGAGAAGTATTTTTCTTTCCCAGAGAGAGAGAGAAAGAGATGAGGGCAACAGAACTGCCTTTCCTCCTCCTCTCACCTGATTTTCTTCTCTGCCCTTAGACTTTGCCATATGAGGATTTAGCATTTGGATCTGAGCAGCACAATATATTGCCACCCACTGTGAGGGTAATGCCTAGAGAAAACACAAAGAAGCAGGCCCATAACCCTTGACATGATTGAGCTATTAAATGAAACAACCTTGCAACTACCAGACTCAAGAATTCTCATTTTGTGGGATGATAAATCTCATTTAATTAGGTTTTCTATTTCTTACAGCTGGGAGCATCATCACTGACACACATCCTGCATTCTGTGCCCTCCTTGTGATGTTTGCTGACCAACAGGGCCTCCCTAGACTGGATGGTGGTGTAGCATTCCAGTCTATATCTAACGCAGCTGTACTTTGTTCACTGTTTCAAGATGCCTGGGAAACCGCTTTGGTCGCCTTACAAACTTGACTCACACAGTCACTCAACTCCTGGGTAGGTTTATGATTAACTCCTTTTCATTCTTCAAAATACTTGATATACTCTTTTAGGAATCCATTGTGTTTTAGAGGGCTTGGAGAAAATTTTCTTAATTCTCTTTTCAGTAAATCCTCAGTAGTCTGGTATATTTGTCCAGTTGTGTAGGTGACACATCAAGACTAAGGGAGACTTTAAATTTGGCAAAATATGTAGCATAAAGCAATAGAATTTCTCTCCAGTTAAAGAAGAAATTAGGGGAGGGACTCATTAAAAATACTGGCATCCGACTTAATGAATACTCTTTAGTTTCTATGAATTCAGATATCACGATATCTGTGATTAATTAAATATGGTGGCAAAATCTTTGGCAGTTACTTATTTTGATCACTAGAATGTGAGGAAAGTAATTCTATAACTTCCAAGACTGGGCCATAGAGATCTACAGCTTTTACCTTCACATTTGGAATGTTCTAACTTGGAAACCCAGCTTTACTGTTGCAAGAAACACAAGTCATATGAGGGACCATATGAAGGAGAAGCTAAGTGCTTCTATAGACAGTCCCGGATGAGAACCCAGTGAATAGTTCATACCGACTGCTAACCGTGAGACTCAGCTCTCTTGGATGTTCCTGTTCAGTGAAGCCTCTGGATGAGTGCAGTGCTAGCCGATTCCACATTGGAGCGCAGAACCACCCTGCTGAGACCAGTCACTGCACAGAATATAAATGTGCCTGTAGCTGTTCTATGAAGCTGCTAAATTTTGGAGTGGTTTTGTTACATAGCGATAGATTGCTGGACCTCTACCTAAGCCTACAGAATGAGTTTCCAGTGATGTCCCCATCAACTAGCTGTCAGGAGAGAGAGGGAGGGGAAGGGAATAAACCCTGATTGGAGAACTAGCCCATTTCCATGGTGTCAATACCCCCGCCATGGCTGATTTCAAGCTCCACCATCATGTCGACTGGCTCACATAATTCCTGAAACTTTAACAATCCTCTCTCCCAAGCTAGTACAAACCAGCATGAGCTAGTTCCAGCCCGTCACTGGCATTAACCTGAAATAAACACCTATTTTATCATATTGATGCCCTAGACCTTCTCTGCCATGTAATTCAAAAAACATAATGTATCCCATTTGCTTAGTGCTCTGTGTTTTATAAACCATCTATTTTACATATCGTCTATTTTAATTTTCACAAGAACCAGGAGAGATTGTTATTATATCGCTTTAATGAAATAAGGATGCTGAAGCTTAAAGAATAATTACCAAATGGGCCCTTAGATCTTTTCTCTTCAGAGTCGGGATTCTTTGGAACTGCACAAATTTGACAGAATAGATCTCACCAATTCCAGTCACCATTATAACCCTTTCCCTCCACATTTGTAATACTGAGTGTGTAATGCCTTTGAATACAAAGGGATAAAAGGCTACAATTCATTGCATATATTGTATGAAGGTCTTTCTGGATAATTGTCCAAGGACCAGTTAAATTCATTTATTCGTCTTCTTGGGGCCAGCTTCTTATCCATTTTCAAGCTCAAAACATATTGTATTCTGAGCCTATGCTTTGAAGAAATCTAGTAATAAAGAGAGTTGTCTGTGGGAGGTCTGTTCCTTGTTGTTTCCAAATAATCATTAAGTGGACATATGGTGAATTGAATCCATACCAACATTTCTGAACCTATTCAATTTTTTTTTAAACAATGAACTAGAGGGTAACCAATTTGTAAGCATTTTCAGAACTTTCCCATTGAAATTAGATTTTAATTACCCCAATTCTCATCATATGAATTAAGAGTTGAATATAAAAGAAAATGGATCTTTGCAAAAAGATAGCCAAATCCAACATGCCAGGTATAGGGTTCGCAATTATGTGTGTTGCTCTGAATTTAAATGCTTTCGACAGTGGTCTAGCACCAAAAATTACAGTTTTCAGGGCACCGGGGTGGCTCAACTGGTT
This sequence comes from Potos flavus, assembly GCA_028534135.1. NCBI lineage: Eukaryota > Metazoa > Chordata > Mammalia > Carnivora > Procyonidae > Potos > Potos flavus. Next base: position 24,222,920 of record CM052897.1, read on the forward strand.
AAGCCCCCCACCCTTGATTTCGGCTCAGGTCATGATCTCAGGGTCATGGGACTGAGCCCCGTGTCTGGCTCCGCGCTCAGCAGGGAGTCGACTTGGGATTTCTCTCCCTCCCACAGTTTTCGCGTGGCTTTTCCAGCATTTGCAAATCACAAACATGACTTATGGAGAACAATTTATTTCAGTGGCAGGGCTCTCCAACTGCCTATAATTCGATGATAAATTTAGAATATCCTTTTGCCGTGGAAGGTATGTGAGGAGAGAGGGGGATTGGTAGGAAAGAAGGCGGGGACTTTAGTCCATCTTTCCTGAGGAACCAAGTCACAAAGGTGAGCTGTGCCTGTTTACATCGTCAGCATTTCAAAGCCTATATATCAAGGGGGGAATTTTCACCATCTTGATAACATTAGTCTCAGTAAATACTATTCCCTGTGTGCCCCAGAGGGAAAGATCAAATTACCCCAACAAACTTAGACAGTTGAAAGATTTTAGTAATTTTCCCATCTTATTTTCTCTCTCTTTCTCTCTATCTCTGTCTGTCTCTGTCTCTTCCACACACAGTATAAATTGTTCTTAAGGAAAGTTATAATGTGATAAAATTAGGTTATACTCCAGTAATAAATGATTATTCAAATTTTTTGGAGACATACTATTCCAGTGTACACAATACTAGAATCTTCTCCTTTGTGTTTCTGGAAAAGGGAAAAGGGCTTCTAAAAAAGCCATGGGTTCCAGCCTTTAATGGGCTTTAAAAAATACCAGACTTTAGGGGAGTAAGTTGATGCCATTAGGAAAATTCAATAATATTCTTATTTTCCTATTATCATAGAGGCATCTGCTGCTTGGGGAGAAATAATGAGATGAAGTTTTCTTTCCTACACATCAGCACCATTCTGAGAGCTTTTGGAAAACGATTTCTGCCGTAAAGAACAAGTGTAAAGCTATGGGTCAAGGGCAGATTGGGTCCCGTGTAACCAGACATACCGACTCCTGCCTGCCTAATCTTGAAGCAGAAAGTTGACACTTGCTTCTCCGACACAAGTTCTGACCTGACAAGGCAATATAATCTTCTCAAACAAGGTCACAATGGCTAGTAAATGGCAGCTCTTTGCTACTGAGCTGATTTTCAGAGTAAAGGGGCCTGTTTACTTTCTATCAACAAACTTCCTCAACCTTCCCTTCATTCTCAGGGAAATTAAAAAATAAATAAATAAATAACCTTGGAGAGGCTCTGAAACTTTTCCAAATTAGGAACATCCTTCTGATCTTGTTTTCTGATTTGCAGAGCCCACGGTAAGTTATGAATGCCCATCTTTTAAAAATACCATCCTAACCTCACCAGAATTCCCTGTTTTCAATTATAGTTCCCAACGCATCTTTCCTGGGGATCAGGTTTTAGAAAACGGAATAAATTAATGGCAGATACCAGTAAAAATTCTGTGTTCCTTCGGGATCCCAGTTTCCATAAAGTCCTCTTGGTGGAGGAATTAAACACACCTCCACATCGACTGTGGTGGGAGGGACCTATCAGTACAAAAAAAATCCCCGCTAAGGGTATTTCTTTTAATATGTTTGGAATCGTAAGAGGGAGAGGATTTTCTCTTCAAACTTCAGCCTCGCATCTCTTGGAGCTGATGAATTCTGCACGTCCCTGGGATTTGCAGGAGGTTACAGAACGAGATTACACACGCTGGTGATGTATTTACTGCAAGGACGAGCCGGGCATAGCTACGGCTTCAAACCAGAAATGTGTAGAAGGACTGTGACCACGAAATACTTAAGGCCATTATTTCAACGGAGCACTCTTGTGTATCTGGGAAATGAAGCCAATCAATTTTGCTTTTCTTTTTCGTTGTTGTTGGCTTAATGTAATTTAGTCAAAGAGGATGAAAACTGGTACCTGACTTTATTATTTTCTCATGTAAAGTCGGGGCCAAGAGAAAAATGGTGCCCAGCGATAGGGATTTTACGCAGTTAACTGATCTGCAAAGAATGACACGAAGGCAAAGCTCTCAGGTTGTGTAAAAATGGAAGGTTGGGGTTTTCCTGTCCTTTTAGGATTAAGCTGCAAATGTCATTTAACATTGAATGGCTCTAGGAATGATATCACATTGAATTTCTCAAGTGACTTCCCCAGACTTTTTTTTTTTTTTTTTTGCCTCCCGGTTCCTAAATAATTATGCTGAGGGCCCTATGGATGGAATAGTTAGCAAAGCAGACAGTGCCCTCGTGGAGTCCATAACCTTGTTAGGAAAAGGACATTAAAAGAAGAAGTAGAAGGCATAATAACAGAGTTACAAGCCTTCAGAAAGCTAGCCCAGAGTACTCCAAGAGAGCACACTTACGTGCCTCACGTTTACGCGTTTATTTGTCTGCTTTCTCTTTCAATCAGTCTGTGAGATTTGTGATTGAAGCAGTGTGTTATTTAAACTATTTTTTCAAAAACCTCTGTTTTATTATTGGGTTCCCAGGGCCTTGCACAGTGCATGGCACAAGGAAGGCGCTTAAGAGTCTTTGCTAGTGATGTTGTTGAGTAAAAGGACATCTGCCGGAATTACTCATGTAATCCTTAAAAAAACCACAGGAGCTAAATCTGGAGGGTATTCATGCCCTCTTTTTACTGATAGGAAAACAGGAAAAATTAAATGGTTTGCTCAAACTCCCTCAGCTAGTCATAAAGGACTAAGACAGGTCTGGACTCTGAAACCAATGGTCTCTCAGCAAACAACACTGCCTCCGGAAAAACACAGATAATGTGAAGACTGAAAATCATCCTGATGAAATGAAAGGACTAGATGTACTTGTTTGTCTGTCAGTAAAGGGGGGAAGAAAATGAGGAAAACTTCAGAGTTATGCCTGAATTAAAATGCATCCAATTCACCCTGAAATGAAAATGCTGTGGGATAAAAGCCAAAAACTTTCTTAGCTTTTTGTATCTCCAGCAACCTATATTTAAGCAGATGTATTTCTTTTTAAAGAAATCTCCTATTCAAGCTTTTGAAAAGGAAGATTTGCCTTTTAATGGGAGATCTTCATTCCATCGTGAAGATAAAATACAACTTCACAAGTTTGGTTATTTATTCTCAATTTTAGCAGACTTTTCCCCTAAACTACTACTTCTAGCAGATAAAAAAAAAGATAGAGTCTGCAATATATTTGAGGCCACACATTCTGGAAACATCCTTCGGGGGTGACTTAGCTTGGGCTTGCCATGACGAAGTACCACAGACTGGATGGCTTAAACAACCGAAATTTCATTTCTCATAGTTCTGGAGATGGGAAAGTCCAAGATCAAAGTGTTGGCTTGTTGAGAGTTCTCTTCCTGGTTTGCAAATAGCCTCTTTCTTGCTGTGTCTTCACATGGCAGAGGAAGAACTGTCTCTCTCTTTTCCCTCTTCTTGTAAGGCCACTAATCCCATCATGATGACCTTATCCTCCTGATCCACTCTGATCTCAATCACCTCCCAAAGGCCACATCACCATATATGATCACAGTGGGGGATATGGCTTTAACATATAAATTCTGGGAGACATACACATTCAGTTCGTAACAGAAAGTGTAACTAGAAGCTATTTTTAAGAAATGAAACTAATTCCATCACACACACACACACACACACACACACACACACACACACACACACACAGACTTTAAGCCACACTTTGAACCTTTGACAGGAGGACCAGGCATAAAGTTATGTCCAATCTTGAGGCACTGAATCTAAATAATAAAAATCAGAGTGACAATCCACAACAGAAGAACAAATAAAACTATTCAGGAATGGTTCATGCATTTGCCATTATTGCTAAAAAAGTCAGAGATAATGAGACAGAAATACATCAGCAAAAAAGTCCAACAGCGATGCAACTGGTCCAGAAGAGCCTTTTGAATTTAACTTGAACATCTTAGAGCTGTAAGAGCTGCAACATCCTTGTTTGAAAAGGGCACGGTGTTCATGGAATCCATTTATGTGAAATTTAAAAGTAGTCTATTGACAATGGCTTCAGATTTATTACCACACTGGAAGAAAACGAACATATTTTTTATTTTGCTATGTTCTATCTAATGAGCAGAAACAAAACAAAGAAAGGATAAATTGTAAGGCTGTTATATTTCAGTCCTTATGAAAGAAGCGTTGATGACCAACATAACCCCCAGCTACTCAAAAAGTTGTCTCGATTCATTGTAATATTAAGAATAAAAACCTGCATATAGTGTGTATTTGGTTTGATTTGTGTCCTGCCTACTCTCAAATAGAATTTGTGGTCGTAAAAAATAAATCACTATATTTCTTAACCCATATTGGATTGCAAGATCCAGAAAAGCCCAACTACAGTGGTTTAGGCACAAAAGGGAATTTATTGGCCTCCGTAGTGAAAGTCCTGAGGTAGGACACACATCTAACACAACTAGATCCAAAGATTTCAAGAAGTCATTAGGCATCGGTTTCCCTGTCTTCACATCTCAGGTCTGCTTTTCTTCGGGTTGGATCCTTGGTTAGGATTTTTATCTCCTGTGGAGCAAAATGGCAGCCAAAAACTCTGGTTGTTCAGCCCATATTCTTGGGCGTTCTAGTGAAAAATGGGCACCCTCTTCACAGTCATATTAGTGAAAGCACTCAAATGTGCTTTGATAGGCTAGACTTATGTCATATCATTAATTGTGGTTGGAGCAACAGAGTGCAGCGGCCTGGCCTGTGTCATGGTCCCACCCTTGGCTCTAGAAGACCAGGATTAATCCCCTCTAACCCACATTGACTGAGAATGGGGCAAAGGAAGGAACCAAAAAATAGTGACATTCTATTACCACAAAAGGGGGTAAATAGACTTCAGGTAGTTGAACACTACAGATGTCTACCACAGTCACAGTACAATAAAATGGAATCATTGACAAATGTTGAAAAACAAAGGTCTCATATAAAGATCATAGTGCTCTCGCAGGGTGTGGGGGGAAGGAAGCAGGGAGGGTGTGTCACAGAAAACCAGACTGAGAACACTACAGTGATCAAGTGTAAAACCTTGTTCTGAGTTTCCTAGAAGTTGGGGCAAGGAGAGACACTCAGTGGATCGTGTGACTCTCCTAATCTAATGAGAGGAAGCTCCCAGCTTGTTGGTGGATACAGATCCTCTCCCAGCTCTGAATTCTGAGAATAAGTTGTCTCCAGAGCCTTCGAATAAGAAATACTCAACAACAGAATGAAGTACCATGTTTTCAAAAAACAAGATGTCAAATAGAGCAAGATTCCATTTTGCTCAAGGAAAGCAAGGACATAGAATTACACTATAGTTCTGTAAAGTCAATTATTCAAGAGGCTAGTGTGACGACAGGGTCAAACTATGTAACTTGATGAAGGACTCAGGTAGAAAACCTGCAGTGAAATGTTAGCTCTGCCACTTATTAGCTCAGCCCCCTTAGCTAAGTCCCTCTCATAATAATAATATCTATATTTTTTGACTATATGTGAGAATTAAGTAACATAGGAAAGTACTTTTAACTCTTCAACATATATTTGTAGATATATAAAGTATTTTCATCAGGCCAACGATGGAATAGGATCTAGGATCTTCTTGATAAAGTCAGGTGAC
>CM052897.1:24229002-24317607 GCA_028534135.1 Potos flavus
ATGTCTTCTATGATTAATGGAAATTTGTGGAATGTGTTTTCCTTAAGCTTAATAGTAAAGACCCAACAAGTTTGTGTTACTGTCTTAAACTAATTGGTAGTATTGTGTTTCCAAGGGAAAATTCATTCCTTTTTTCTTTTTAAATTTTAATTATTTTAATTATTTTTAATTAATGATATTCAATTATTTTAATAAAATTAAAATTTTATTTAAAAATTTATTGTGGTATAATGAATACATTATTTCTTAAGTTCCCTAATAGTTCATCGGTTTTCATCAGTTAAGATCATAGTTAATATACCACAATGGCATCTAGCAGTGGCTTTCAGCTTTGAATACATGTTATAAACACTGGGAAGCTTTAAAAAATATCAGTGTCTGAGGGGCGCCTGGGTGGCTCAGTTGGTTAAGCAACTGTGTTCGGCTCAGGTCATTATCCCAGGGTCCTGGGATCAAGACCCACATTGGCCTCTTGCTCAGCAGGGATCCTGCATCTCCCTCTTCCTCTGCCTACTATTCCACCTGCTTGTGTTCTCTCTCTATCAAATAAATAAAATCTTAAAAAAATATATATATATATATACATATATATGTGTGTATATATATATATATATATATATATATATATATCTCAATGCCTAAACCCCACCACTACAGATTCTGAAAAAAATTGAAAAGCCTGGAAATTGGGATTTTTTTTTTCTAAAGTTCTCCCAGATAATTCTAATGTATAGTCAAAATTGTGATTTCCGGGCCCATCTGGTGTTATCAGTGAGACAGGGCACCACATACTTGAAGATAAGATGTGCCAATCAGGATGAGGTGGTGGATGAACTATTGGAAAAAGTCAGCAGGCTTCCCCAGTCAGGCCCCAACCAACATTTACAAGATATAGGAAACCAGTAGTATACAAAATGGCTGGTTGTGAGGATTTTTGCCTTATGTATGTTATTTGGAGACTTATCAACTGAGGAAAAATAGAAATGTATGTTATCTTCAATGGAAAAAGCTATCTGAGTCTTTCTTTTCTTCTCCAACCATCCCCTACCCTCCATTTTTTAAATTGTCAAAATCAAGAGCAGACACCTGGGAAAGATGATCTGAATTTGCCCTCCCACCCCCTTTGGGTGGCACTAAATTGTCTTTTCTAATTTGGAGCCTTTCTGGACATGGTTTATAATATCATTATATTCCGTAGGGTCTATTTTAATTGATAGAACCAATAGACACAAGGAATCTTTACCAAAATGAGAAACCATCTCGAGGTAATCCTTTGGGAATTTTTTTGCTTTCTTAGATAAACTCCAACTCATGGTCCTCTCCTGGCATACTTGGAAAATTATGCCCATTACGCCCCTTTGTTGGCTTTTTAAACCAGCTTTTTTTATTTCTTGCAAATTTTTCTGTGCAAAGCTATATTGATTCTGCACAGCAAAGATAAACTCCAATCCAGAAACTGAAAAGAAAATGTTTGTGTGGTTGAGGTGCATGCCTACAGCATTCCTGACTGGGGGCGAGACCCTGAGAGGCAGTGAGTGGTTCAGCTTCTATGAGATGAGAGGTTTTCATCTCCACCATGAAGCTTATCAGGCCTGGTCTACAGAGGGCCGACTTTCGGGCTCTTTCTTCTATCTGCTTGTGACTTCTTGGATCAAATTTTGAGGTTAAGTGTGCAAATAATATGGAAGGAAGTAATGCTTGAGGTTAATATTTGCAGGAAAAACCAGGGAGGGGACTTTTTGCTAAAGGTTGTTTGAAAAGCTACTCTACTTCCTACAGATTGATATAGCAACCCAAGATAAGGGGTTTTCACTAATTTTTTTTTCATTTTTATAGTGACCACAAAAATGTATTTCCTACTCTGAAGAAGAGAAAAAAAAATATTCAAACTAGTCATAGTGTTATACTATTTTGTTTGTTTCCCTTTCTATTTCACAATATGATGAAAGAAAACAAAGATGTTTGGAAAATTAAAAGCGTAGTGAAATAAATTTCCTCCACACTAGCATTTAGGGGTTAAAAAAAATAGGAAAGGGCACTAATCATAATATATTCACTGGTTATCTGAAGATTTCAGAGATTTTTATTTTCTGGTATTGATTTTCCTATTGGTAAGAGTCCTTAATATTTTGTTTTCTCACATCTCAGCCTTTATCATCACTGTTAAATAATCTGTTAGGGGGGTGTGTGTGTGTGTGTGCGTGCGCGCGTATGAGTGTAAAAGCAATTTAGAAATACAATAAGTGTTCTCATAATACAATTATCCCTTGATTCAAAAGGTGAATTTGATTAAACTATAGGATACGTGGAAGAAATTTTGGCTGTCAATAATAGAAACCAATTTTGGCTAGTTTCAGCAAAAATCAAGCCTCATTGCACAGATATTGGGGTTATTTCACGGCGCCTACAGGCTGCGAGATGTCACTGTATCAAGTTGCTTTTAAAATGACCCTCAATGACCCCTGACTCCTCATATTTATTCCATGTCTTATCCCCTTCCTATGAGTGTAGGCTGAATCTATTGACTTCTAACAAACAGAACTCAGCCAAAGTGATGGGATGTCTCTTCCAAGACTAAGTTAAAGACTATGGCTTCCATCTTCTTCTTTCTCTTTCCACTCTGATGAAGGCAGATGCCACATTGTGAGCTGCCCTATGATCAGCTTACATGGCAAGGAATCGAGGGCAGCAGCCTCTGGCCCACAGCTCAAGAGGTGCCGAGGTTCTTGATGTAACCCTTGGCAAGAACGGAATCCTGCCAACGGCTATGAGAACCTAGAAAACCTCCTTCCCTAGTTGAGACGTCAGATGAGATCGTAGCTTTGGTCAGTGCCTGGACTGTAATTTTGTGAGCGATTTGGGGACAGAGGATCCAGTTAAGTCGTGCTAGACTCCCCGACTCGCAGAAATTGTGGGAAAATAAATGTTCTTCATTAATTTAGTTCTGAGTTAAATTTGTTACACAAAGATAGATAACTAAGATAGTCTACAAGAAACTGAGGCAGCACTGGGGGAATCCGTCAAATGCATTTCTCTGCTCCTTGATTCCTTTTGACTTTGAGTGTCTGTCTCATTCATTTCTCTTATTACCAAGCCACTTTTTCTGCTTCTCAATACCAGGGATGCCAATGGCTCCTATATTTACCAGCTCTCAGTTTCTGTCATACAGAGGGAAATTAATGTATTTTTTAGGTACATTTCTAAACCTCTAATGCCAGGAAGCGAGTTGGCCGACCTTGGACCAGAGGCCCACATTTGAGTCAGTTGTCAATGTCCGCGGGGGAAACATAAAAGGAAGAGACTGTGATTGACCCTGCTGCTTCAAATATACTGACATAGCAGTACTCGGGGTAATTATGAAGACTGGGGATGGTAGTTAGATTTGCAATTTGTTTCAATATTTTGTTGGCTTTGGTCTATTGTTTATACAATTTGAATGACTAATATATATTAGTAGTGCATTTGCATTACCAAACTAATATATGCCGTCACTCTAAAAAGTAAAGGTAGAAAAGTGAAAGGTCTCTAAAAAGACTTTCCACCCAGAAAATGCATCATATGAAACTTGAGATTTGTGCAAGGTACATGCCAAGAAGTACAAAGTAATAGACACTGACATTCTTGATTATTCAGGAAGGATATGGTTTGACATTTAAGGCCAACCGAAGTTTCTTACCCCGATCATATCGCAAGCTCCTTTGGGCCTCCACTCTCTATTTATTGTCCCACATGTGTGGAAAAACATGTGTAGATACAATTCTGGCAAAGGGGGGGGAACCCCACTAAGATCAGTTGGTTGTACCAGGATAACGAGTATTTATCAAGTTACAGGATTTACCAGGCTGCCCTGTGTAACCGTGACAACTGACAAGGTCCCTTCGGAACTGCCTATGCATAGAAGAGCAGAACATTGAGTGTAATAAACAATGGAGACAAAACAGGGTGGCTTTGCCACTGTCTCACTGGGATCTAAACAAAACAAATGGTGGAAGGTTATCTTATAGTATGACCATCAGACTTGCTTTGGATTTCAAAAGTGTTTTGTACAAATTAGTGCACTAGGAGTATCCGTGATAGCGTAGAAGAAAGCTGGGGAATGGCCAAGGTGGTCATGCACTCAGAAGGCTGATGGGCGGTTAGCATGTACACGGGTTGTACCGTGGAATCAGGTATATTATCAGTGCATGAACAGGGTTGGGAGCACACACTATCCACATACCGTATAGCAAGTCTCTTATGCACTGGGCTTTTGAATCACACTACTTGGATTCAAATCCTGCTTCTGCCAAGCACAAGAGATGTTGGACACATAATTTATACTCCGTGCCTTCATTTCTTCATCTTTGAAACAGGGAAAAATTAAGAGCACCTACCTTTCTCATCTTGCTGTAAGCACGAGACAAGGTAATTCATATAAAAACTCTGGCACAGTGCCTAGCACATAGTAGGCACCCAAATGGTTATGATTATTACGTACTTTTTTTTTAAGTTTATTTAATTATTTTTAAGTAACTACACCCAACGTGGGCTCGAACTCACAACCCTGAGATCACGAGGCACATGCTCTTCCGACTGTGCCAGCCAGGTGCCCCTATTACATACTTTTTGACACCAGTTATTTACTCTTTCAACCTCAATGTCCTCATTTGTCAAATAGGGAAGTGATTTTAGCAATGATACGTATAAAATTCTGTGTATGACCCAGCACATGGCATTTTGTACTCACCCAATCTAATACATTTTTTCGTAACTTTTTGGGAACGAGAACGGCAAGTGAGTTAGTAGGCCCTTGATCATCGTCTAGGATCAGTTGTAAACACATTTTGGTGCATTAGTTTCCTAGGGCTGCCAAATAAAATTGCCACAAACTTGATGGCTTCAAACAACGGAAATTTATTCTCTCCCAGATTTGGAGGCCAGAAATCCTAAGTCACATGCTCCCTCTACGGGCCCTCAGGGAGCCTTTTTTCTTGGCTGTCTCAGCTTCTGGTGGTTCCTGGTGCCCCATGGTCTGTGGCAGCAGGACCCCAATCTTTGCTTCTGTCTTCGCATGACCTTTCTTCTACCCCAGTGCATGCCTGACTCCCAGTCTCTCCTTCCTTTCCCTTAGGAGGACACCAGTCATTGGATTTAAGTTCTGCCTACATCTGGGATGATTTTTTCCGGAGTTCATAAACTAACTACCTCTGTAAAGACCCTATTTTCAAATAAAGTCACATTCTGAGGTTCTAGGTTTGGCGGGGGCACTATTCAACTCACTACAGGGATGGCGTTTCCAAATACCTTCAACCCCTTCGTGCCATTTACCTGATTCTTATTCAACCAATTCACTCAACTCACATTTTGGGAGTACGTACTACGTATCATCAGATCCTGGGACGCGAAGTTGGTTCCTTGAAAAAGCTCACAATATTTTGAGAAGGACGCACACAGGACAGGTTCTCTGGGACTATAGTAACAGAGAGAAAAATGGTCTTTTATCCATGCGTGGTTGGAGTAGGCTCCCTGAAGGAACTAAAACCTGCAGTCTTTACTCATCTACTCAAAGCACAGGCGCCAAATGAAGGTACACAGGGAGAAAAGAGAAATGGGCGAGACCAGACAGACTGTTCTTGCCCTCTGGATTGAAACAGAACTAGGCAACTTCCTTGAGTGCCCAACCAACTTGCTTCAAATAGGATTGCATCCAACATTCAAGGCAAATGAATATCAGGGTCTAACAAATTAGAACCCTGGATTATAACATTTAATTTAAAATAAAGCACTTACTTTGAGTCTTCTATCTATGAGAAATACTGTTTTATTTAAAATGGGGAAAGAGTACTACAAAATATATATATTTATGATCATTAATTCACTGGAACAAAATGTCACTGATTTCTAAATTATTTAATTGGTTACAGATTGTCATATGTGGTGATGTTCAAGCTCCCTTTATAGTTATGTTTCTTTTAAGGGGATGTTTTTAGAAATCTAATTTCATACATATAATAGTTTAAAATACCTCCCTGCAGCTAAGTGGTAACTGAAAGCTAGATGTTAACTTGTCATTGCACCTTGTTTTGTGAGAATAACTCTGGAGGTGCAAGAACACTTATTTTCAGCACTTGGAATGTGACAAATGTGTTATCTCTAGACTTCGTAAAGTTCACCTCCACCTCCCTCCATCCCACCTAAATTCTTGGTGAGTGTAGGTGTTATGTTTTCTATGATAGAGGCTTTGTCCTCAGACAGAAAATCACACATGTAAGGTATGTCACAAGGTTTCAGTTCTATTTCCACAACAACTCCTTCTGCTGGCAGGTGCTGGCTTAAGCTCCATCACCCCGGAATCAGGCTCTGAAGCGATACCGAAGATGCCTTCGCTTTTAGAAAGCCCTGGTATCTACTAGCGAATAATTATTCATCCGAGGTGGTTAAACAGAGGGGTCTCACTTGAATGAAATTGTGAAGTAGGTAAACATGTTCATTATCCTCTTGCTTCCCTTTGCTAGACACTTGGTGTCTGAATAGACAAATAGAACACAAAGATTTTTGAACTAGTTCAATAAGCCTTGATATATTTAAAGCTTGAGTTAACATTTTACTGCTTGAAGGATTAGAAAGGGATATGGAACCAATATGGCTGCCACGGAAAGAAATGCAATGATGACGCCTCACATCTCACTGCTTCCAAGAGCAAGCAGAGTTTTCCACACCCGTCCCTCAAAGCCCAGTTTTACCTATCCAACTTTTGGTCATCGCCATCTTTAAGAAAGTGATCTTTAAAATGTGATCAAAGATATGGACCTTCCCATCAAAAGAATGCAGAATACAATTTACAAATATTTTCAGTGGATTTTTAGTAGAGTCACATCTCCCTTCCCTAGGAACCAGGCTCATTCTCCTGCTGTCCTTTGGCTCAGACTCACCCTTTTTGGGGTTGGAATGGGGTAGCAGCTGGACCGGCCATTCTACTTCTCCCCTTCCATACCAGGCTAGCTTCTCAATGTCTTCTTCCACGCTGTCACTCTGCAGACCCACTGATCCTTCTTATTTGAGGGGCTTGTCTGTCAATCAGTATGAGAAAACATTATAGGGGAAACAATAGCAGGGGCTTACAGAAATAACAATAGGGCCTTTACAAAGCTTAACTCTTAAGGCCCTCATGCCCTCCCTGAGAGGATTATAGGGACCCTGTCTTTCAATGGCTGGTTGCCTGTTTTGTTTTGTTTTGTTTTGTTTTGTCTTTCAAGTTGGATCTGTTCTGATTAACTTGTTGGTTGAATTCTTTCTCCTTTCTAGGAAAATCTCAGAGTGTTTTGAAAGTTATCCTGGGAGTAGATTTATCTCAAGCAGGTAATTTGCATCCTTGAGCTCCTGTGGACTGTGACAACCCAAACTGGGGTACTTTCTCACTACACAGATTCCCTAATCTTTTCCCTAAGAAGCAGATAAGTGTCATGAATTTCTTATGAAAGGAAGTCCATGATTTTTAAGAACCTTGTAAGGGCATTGGTAAAGGGAATATCATTAAGGAGAGGGTTCGTTCATTCAAAAAACACTTAAGGCTAACCTACTACGAGTGAGAGACTGCAAACTGAGAAGACACAGATGATTAAAAAGGAAACTGCCCTTTAGGAACTCACAACCAGGATTTTCATTGTTTTCCTATCTTTTCGGCCTTACGTTCTTTTCTTACCTGACTCCATTGTGGTGCAGTCCAAATATTCCTTCAGCTTTATGGGACTATTTTGAGTTCTAAAAAAAGATGCTCATCGCTCTGCATTTCAGAGCTTTTCTCCTCACTGCTTAGACTCTTTTCCTCCATAACACACCGACCCAGGGCGGCCAGATTTAGCAATAAAAAAGTTAGGTCTGAATTTCAGATAAACAGCAAACGATTTTTTAATGTGAGTATGTTCCAGATGTTACTAGAAAAAATATCGTTGTTTATCTAATGCTGATTTAACTAGACATCCTGTTTTTTCATCTTGCAACCCTACCCTTACGCCAGCTCATCGCTCTAAAATGTTAGCCCTCAAATTTAGTGATAGCCACAGATTTAGAGAACATCTTCTTTATTCTATAGTCCTGGTCGTGAGACAAATGCTAAAGGCTCCATAGGAAGCCACTCTCTGCCAGGCAGCACTTACTTGCTCCCCTCTGACATTGACCGTTTCAGCTGAATGGGACACTTAAACCACTGTGAGCCTCATATAATACATGTCACCTCTGGAGAATGTTTGCTTTGTCCCCTATCTCTCACCTATTTGAATTTTTGATTTTTTTTTTTTTTTTCCTTCAAGAAAACAAATCCTGTGGGCCTAGTTTGTCTATCACCTGTGCTGGCTCAGGGTTCGTCCTGTTTCTGAGATGAAACCAAATAAGGATCACGTTGGTAATTATCAGACACCAATTCTCCAGAATCCTCCAAGGCAGGAAAGACTGAAGTCTACAAGTAACTTAAACCTAAATTTTAACCTCCTCTAAAAAGCAAAGAAGAAAACCAGAGGTGAACAACGGAGCTGGATAGCACCTCCGTTGTTTCACCTGCTCATAGTCTGGTAGGATTTAGAAGGGATGCAGCCTGGAGAAATGGATTTCAGATTAGCTCCTCTCTTTGACTGAGAGTTGGGTGCTCTGAGCTCAACAGATACCACAGTTATGGGGCGCCTGGGTGGTTCAGTCGTTAAGTGTCTGCCTTCTGATCAGGTCATGATCCCAGGATCCTGGGATTGAGCCCGTATCAGGCTCCCTGCTCCCCCTGCTTGTGTTCCCTCTCTTGTTGTTCTCTCTCTCTGTCAAATAAATAAATGAGATCTTTAAAAAAAAAAAAAAAACAGACACCACAGTTATCATCAGACTAGTAAACACCAAATATGTAATTTCTTTAATTCAAGAGTTTTATAGGTATACGATCATGCCAACTGATACCATTTTTTAACCTCAACCTAACTGAATTGAAATATGTTACCACTAATACCTGAAATTAGCAATTTCTAAAGTAGTTTAATATGCAGCTGCTTTAAAATGTGCTTACAGATTAGCAAAATGTCAGAGCCTACTTTCAAAGAGAGCTGTCTGCTGGGACACCATTTATTCTCACTCATAACTTTAATACGATTACCTCCCACCGAAGCAAACTGGTTTTCTGTAACATTCTAAAGAGAAGTTATCCACAGAAAAAGCTGCAATATTTCCAGTCAGCATGACCACCTCTGAGACGCGTAACAGACACAGAAACATCTGTGACACCCGCCTCCGGTGTCCATAGCTAAATTAATGAAACAAGGACGCCGTTAGACTGAGGTGGTTCTAGTACCTTAGCAGCCTATGTAAGCAAACCAAAACCGAAGCCTATAAATGCTTCAAAGTTAAGAAATCGAAATCGAAGGACAACCTATCAGAGCCAACTAGGATTTTCCCAATGAACACAATGGCTTACGCTATAGCCAATTTAATAATTTCTTCATTTTGCTTCTGCTTCGTTTCTGTGTTATTTTTAAAAGATTTTATTTATTTATTTAAAAGAGAGTTAATGGGGGGGGAGGGCAGAAAGAGAGAGAGAAAGAACCTAAAGCCGACTCTACACTGAGGCAGAGCCCAACACGGGGGCTCGATCCCATGACCAGGAGATGTGGACCTGAGTCAAAACCAAGAGTCGGATACCTAGCCGACTGAGCTACCCAGGCATCCCTCGCCTCTTCCCTTAAAAGTCTAGCTCCTAGATTCTGATGGTGGAATACTCCTAACCCCTTCAGGTCTGGTGCTGCCCTATTGGAATTGGTTTTTGTCCAAATGAACTCTTAAAATTTTTAATATATTTGAGTTTAATGTTTTAACACTATAAAGAAATCATTCATAGACCTGGAATTTGTACACACACAGATTTGGACATAGACCAGATTATTATTTCCCAAGAGCCGAATCTAAAATTGGATGTCCATTTGTACCATTGGTATGTAAAGCCTGCTTTCCTTGGAAACACACAAGTGTTTCTGAAATCTGCATGTGACTCCTTAGGGGTCAAGGGAGAGAGAGTGCCAGGGACTTGCAAAGGGCATAGGAGCCTATTGAGGCCCATCAGGAAATCCGAGTGCATAAGCCCTTAGGCTAGCCAAAGGGAGCACTCTGGGGCCTGAGACGTGAGGCCTCAGGACCTCGTTTTATAATCCTGGTTAGGAAACGTCCCTGTGTGCCTGTCCCCTGCTTGCATGTCATCCTGCTTCCTCAGGACCAGTCTCACTGACTTCAGTTTTTCTGATTTAGGCCTGGCTGGGGGTGGTTCTATCCTGTTTTGATTACATCTGCTGGTTCTGGTGATCTCATTACTTTGTTAATTAAATTCTTAGCTTATTTTAATCTCCTTTTAATAGTTCACTTTTAACGGTTGGGGAAGAAGAAGTAGCACCTCAGAGACTAGCGTCTGCCCCCAAGGTGGCTCCAGAGCCTTCCTTCCTGTGCTGCAAATTATATCCTCTTGCCAGGCCTGCCGAGGAACCCCAAAGACGCGAGCTAAAAATATTCATCCAGGTAGTTTAAGAAGATCTCGGTTGAAATTGCCCCTCTGGGGAGAAATGCAAATAGCCCTGGGGCCTCTGGGAATCGCCAGAAAAAAAAAGACCCCTGAGGCTTGTCACTGTCCAAAGGCAAGGGCTCTCACCTCTTCTGTCCTGTGTTTGTGTGTTGAAGTGGTTTTTCCACATTATTATCATTAGGGATATAATAACTCCCTCTGCGGTCCCTTTGGGCACGGGACAGGCTCCGAAAGGAATCTTTTCAGATGTGATTATCTGCGTAGTCACCTATTCTTGTTCCTTTGTCCGTACCACGTTAACAAGTCTATGTCCCCCGAACACTGGCCCTTTTAGGTAAATGGAAAACTCGGAAAATGCCAGCTCTTTGTTTGTTCGGTCTAGCCCAATCCCTTAAGGATCTCAGCCCCGTTAAACTTTTACAAATATTTTTGCCTTGTTGTCATCACTGTTTTGTTTTTTGTTTTTGTTTTGTTTTTTCCTCTTGGGTTTTGGCTGGAGGGTTTAAATGTTCATGCCCTCAAATCTATGTTCCTTATTAGGATATATTTCCACAGCAGAGTTTCTGGCACTTTTGCTTTAAAACAATCCATTATGAATACAAATTTTAAAATACACGACCAAGAATTGAAACACTGTAAATAGCTGCAGTGGTCCGGACTGGCAGAGCATCTCTCACCATGTTCAGCAGTACGACCACGGCGGGCAGAATCGGGGACACGCTTCTTTGATCTCTACCATACGCACACTTGATGCTCCATGGGAAACCCTAAGCATCCTTCTTTTTCCCTTCTCCCTCTTTCCTGAAAAAGTCAGTCCTAAAGAAGTGAAGTAGAATTGAGCAATGAGCTTCCAGGCAGGGTTGTGGGGCTGGGGGAGCTGGAATGCCAGAGCTCAAGTGAAGTGACAAGGACATGTATCTACCTTCCCTATGTGCTTGTAATTCTTAGCTCATGGGCCACAGGTGCGGCACGATATTTCGTATTCTTACCAAAAAGTTAAGTATTGAATGAGAAGCCTTTGTTATTTAGGATACTATTGGTTGTAAGGGAAAATAACAAGTTAAACTAGCTTAAGCAGGAAAAAAAAAAAAAAGGAACTTACTGAAAGGCTTTTGGGGTCTCTCACAGAATCTAAGGAGAAGGTGAATGACCAAGTCACAAGAAGGGCCAGAAGGCTGCAGAGCCTCCTAGAACAACCCAGTTCAGGAACTTAAATGTCCCCGGGATGCTCTCCATGCCTTTCACTTCTGTTTCTCTTCGTGTTTTCTCTTTCTCTAGAACGATCTTCTTCACAGGGCAGGAGAAAACTGCCACTGGTTTCAAGATTTTACTTGCAACACATACAGACTTCAGGAGAGAAGCCACTTTGATTTCTAGTGTTTCCAAGTCCAGAAATGCCAGTGAATGGACTCATTGGCCAAACTTAGGCACCTAGTCATGGCTGCTCCTGCACCCTTGATGGAAGTGGGAGAATAAGAGCATGAGGGAGTATTGGAGGGATTTCCCAGAATAGAGACGCTGTGCATAACCCCTGAGTATCTAGGAGGTAGACCTTCCTACTTCTCTCCATCTCTTAGGGTTATAGATCATCGGTTCTGCTTTAAACTTATCCTGACTTAGCACTGTTCTCTGCAATAACTCTACCCTCAACTCCAATGGTGAACTCAAGAAAATGACATTTATCAGAAGTGAGAACTCCTCGGTTGGTATGCTGCCTTCTGTGTCACGTGGACTCTGTAAGAGATTGTCAAAAGTGGGATGCCAAAGTGTAAGCGTATTTTTAATGAATAAATTTGACCAGTTACTTTCCAAAGTGATTGTAGCTAATTGTACTTCCATAAACAAAGTATCAGAAATGCCATTTCCCTATAAACTTACGGGCACTGGACATCATTAGTCTTTTTAATATTCATCAACTGGTAGGTAATAAATGGCATATTGTTTTGTTTTGCATTTTTCTGACTACTAATAAGACTGCACATCTTCTATAATTGTGAGCCACCTTCCTTTGTTCTCAAATAAATTGCCCGTTCCTATGTTTTTCCTTTTTTTCTCTTGTTCGCTTGTTTTCACCTTTCAGGATATTAATTTGTGTGAACATATTAATTTAACTCATTACATTTTGATTTTTATTTACTATACTTATTATTAATATGAATCTCTTATTTGTCACGTGTCACTATTTTTTTTACCCGTCATTCATATCAGCTTTGTTTATGAACCTTCTCATACAGAAACAATATACCTATATGGTCATATGTATTAATCTTTTCCTTTATGGATGCTTATTTTTCTAACTTATTTAAGAAATTTTTTCTACCCATTCTAACTCTTGTAGATCTACACATTTCCTAGCTCTTCTTCTACCAGTTTTTATTTTTGCAATGCAGTCCACATGGATTTGATTTTGCATATGATGTAGCAGTCTAACTTTTAGCTGGAAAGCCAGTATTCAGGTTATATAAAATAAATAAATCCCCACCTTCCCAAACATAACCTTGAGCAGTATACAGTTGATGTTAACCTTGGACTTTTCCCTACGCACATAGAATTCTTTGAGATGTGTGTGTGTTTACATATACACACACATACGCACACACAAATAAACACTCTACGTAGAGCATGGTCCATTTTTATTTTATTCTCCTTCAGTTTGCTTTCTTTGCTTAAAATCCTAAGAAGGAACTCCAAACCAGTGGTATATGTGGCTTTAGCTCATTCCTTCAGAAGACACAATAGCATGCTACCTTAAGATCCGACAAACCCGGTGCATTAAGGCATAACCAATGAATTAACTGCTCCCAGCTGAAGTCCCCAGGGTAAAATCTTCAGCTGCCCCAGCTCTCCAAGTCCTGTTCTGAATAGTCAAATCTCCACAAAGTTCTGTACTCAGGACAGAACCTAGGACAGAGTCACCGTATGCACCTCTATCTTCAAAGAGGGTAACCTTCTCCTTCAATCGGTCCCCTCCATAGAAGCTCCACATTCTGAGCCAGTTTTCTTCTTAATGAGTTGCGGGTCTGGTTTCTCCATTTACTATTCTGCACGGAAAAGGAGTGTGGAAAGTGCCACTATTCTCCTGCTGACCCTTTTGATACTTTTTAATCTATGGGGGTTTTGACGGTGGATAGAGTTAAGAATAACTGAAGACTCCTGCAATATTTATTATCTCTCATCAATCTTCGATTCCATAGGCAGGTGCCATTTAGCCCAGCCATATGATTTTGATATTGATTCAAGGTTTTTCATCTTCCCTCAGAGCTTTTACTGCCACAGAATCTCAATCGGGGTTCATTTATTCTTCAAATATTGTACTGAAGCCACACTTTACCAAACACTGTTTACCAAACACGGTGGTAAGTGCTGTGGATATACTGGTGAGCCAAAAGAGTCACCAAGCTGGGTAGTTACAGACTTCTTTGAGTCACTTAGGCTACGTCACCAAAGGGGCTTCATTCCTAACCTAGTCTTAACCTATCAATCAGGAATTTTCTAAACTGCTTCAAGAAGGTCACACGGGCCCTCTCCATCCCTCTCCTCCATCAAAGGAAGATGAGGTAATCCACCCAATAAGACAGCCTACCTTTCCCCCTAAGGGAAAGTGACTTTGCTGGAAACAATCTTTTCTTTTCTTTTGCTAATAACTTCTTGCCCCACCCTCCTTCTATAAAAACCTTCCACTTTTGCTCAACTCCTAGGAGCCTCTCCCTACTTGCTTCTGGTTAATGAGTCCCTTAATAAAGCCAATTAGATCTACTAGGTTGAATTTTTTTTTTTTTAACAATATTGGGAATAAAAAGTTACCCAATAGTCATATGACTTTTGAAGAGTTTTACTGCTGAAAAGTCATTAACTGAACATTGATTTTGTAACTGAACATTACATTTCTGAGCATATTACCCTATAGACAAAACTTGAGGATGCAAGGACTCAGCTAGGAGGTTAAAAAAAAAAAACAAAAAACTGAACAGAACAGACATAACTCCCTGCCCCTAAGTAACTTACATTCTTCACAATCTACATGGATGATCATTTTGTTCACAAGGTGAATTCTTTCAGGCACACCTGGGTGGCTCAGTCAGTTAAGCATCTGCCTTCAGCTCAGCTCATGATCCCAGCATCCTGGGATCCAATCTCATCAGGCTCCTTGTTCAGCGGGGAGCCTGCTTCTCCCTCTGCCTGCCATTCCCCCTGCTTGTGCTCACGCTCTCTCTCTGACAAATAAATACAATCTATAAATAAACAAACAAATAAATAAATAAATAAATTCTTTCAGCTCACAGAAGGTGCATTTTGTCCCTGCATTTTGTCTATCACAACACAGTGCTCATGATCAAATCCCAAAGAAAGTACAGTAGAGTTATCCCATTAAAGCTTTGTTTGCTTAGATGGTTATCCTCCAAAATCTCTGTCAAGATTACCTCTTTAATGTTTCTTTTTTTTTAAGATTTTATTTATTTATTTGACAGAGAGGAGAGAGATCACAAGTAGGCAGAGAGGTAGGCAGAGAGAGAGGGGGAAGCAGGCTCCTTGCTGAGCAGAGAGCTCGATGTGGGGCTTGAGCTCAGGACCCTGAGATCATGACCTGAGCTGAAGGCAGAGGCTTTAACCCACTGAGCCACCCAGGCACCCCTCTCTTTAATGTTTCTTGATCTAGGTCAAAGATAGGCAAAGTAATGCCAAGTACATTACCTCCTGCTTTGTAAATAAAGTGTTATTGGAACACAACCAGGCCCGTATTGTCTATGGCTGCTTCTGTGCAGAGATAAAGAATTGGAACAAATATCTTCTTGCTCACAGAGTCAAAAATATATACTATCAGGCTCTTTATTAAAAAAAAAAATTGCCTATCACTGATCTAGATTTCTGGGGCTTCAAGTATAGTATTATTGAACATTTGACCAGATCTAAAGAAGCTTCTTGAGAGATGTGGCCTCAGCACTAGATATTCTTATAGCTCTCCTATGAAGGAAATAAGGGATAGAACTTCCTAAAAATGGATCTTCACTTTATAATTCTCATCATAATACCAGAATACCCATTTCCCCAGTGCTTAGCAGGTGTAACTCTTAATGTGCAAATCTGTCTGTCACTGCTTTGCTTACAATTCTTGGGTGACATCTCCCTTATTCTTTGGAGACCATTAATGCTTTTAAATGCACTCTACAAGGTGCCTCAGGCTCTGACCTCACCTACTGTCCCAGCCTTATCCTGGGTCTCTACCCTTATTCTCCCTACTAGGACCACAGGGTTCTGCTTTGGGCACACTTCTTTGTCCTTTGTAAATTCACCTCCTTAGTCTACAGAGCAAGTGTAATGCCCCCAGGCCCCACCCAGCTTAATTCCTACACATCCTCAGACTTCTGACTAAAGACACTGTTGTGGGCAAGACTTCTTTGATTGTCCCATCAACTAGGTTCAACTTTCATAGGTCCTGTATTTTTCTTTCACAGTGATTTTCAGAGTGGCTGATAGGTACTTAAATCTCGCTACTTACTTAATTTCAGTCTCCTTCCACATTTCGTAAAATGTGGACAGGTCTTTCCTGTTTGTGGATGTATCTGCAATGCTTAGCCATTATCTTACTAGTCAATCAAATTTGTGGAATGAATTTATGAATACCATAGAACACATACATCAGACATTTAACAGTGACTTGTTCCCAGCTCTCATTGGAAGAGTCAAATCAAGAATGCACTACCTGTGCATACCTGTTGGGGCACCTGGGTGGCTCAGTAGGTTAAGTTTCCGACTCTTGGTTTCGGCTCAGGTCGTGATCTCAGGGTCATGATCCCACGGTTGTGAGATCGACCCCATGTCCAGCTCCCCTGAGCATGGAGTCTACTTGGGATTGTCTCCCTTTCTCCCCCTCTGCCCCTCTCCATGCTCTCTCTTGCTCTTGCTTTCTCTCTCAAACAAACAAAATCTTTAGAAAACATGCACTACCCAAAGTGTGTTTCCTGAATGTTTTATAAAATGATGTAAGACTGTTTTGTATTGTAAATTGATAAATTTATGAGAGTTTAACACTAATAAATTTTTTTTCTTTTTATGGCATCCTTTTTTTTTTTTTTCTTTTAAGTTAACAAAAGCAATGTACTTTGTTGTATTTCTTTTTCCTGGATGCCAAGAAGCTCAAGAGTAAATGCATTGCTTATTTACAGCAATGTTCTCCTAACCCAAATTCTTGGTAAAAAAAAATTCTTCCTACTTTCTTTACATGGCTTATTAGGACTTTCATTTATTTTTTTAAAAATCTGTTAAATATTTGCTTCATGTCAAGTTGCCTCGACTTCGCATAATTAGATCTTGATTCTGTTTAAGACTCCTAACTATTCCTATTAGAATAAGTGTAGAAAACTATATAAACAGAACCTCTTGGGCCATATTGGGACAATTGGTAAGAACGGAAACGTCAATGGAACACGGGAGGTTCTAAGCGTCCTGATTTTAAAATTATATGACCGCCTTGGGCTGGAGAAGAGGGGATGAGGAGGAGCCAATTCTTAAAGTCAATTAAAAAAAAAAAAAAAAAAGGCAGCAGAATAAACCAGAGTAGGTCATCCACTGCTCATGGGATTCAAACAGCATTTGAATACACTGCGTCAGCACCTGGGCAAAACTCAGCTTCCTGTACCATCAGTTAGGGACGCAGCCTAACATGTAAGCAGTTTGAAAACGAGGACCTCCCGGGTCACTTCTTGCTTCTCGGGCAGGCTGGTTTTCTGATCACTTCTCCTGCCTTCCTAAGTATGGGGGCAGGGGGTGGTGGGACACGGGGGTGGTGGGACACGGGGGCAGGAGGTGACTTAAAAGGGCTCATCTGTTTAGGAGCTGGGGGGGTACTTAATCATAAGCTTGTGCTTTCTTCAGATGATTAAACAATGAGTGTTTATGAAATCAAGAAAAATGTATTTTCCCCCCAGAAATTTTCTTGTCAAAGACGTCTCTGTGCACTCTGGCTAATTTAAAAAGAGCCCCATAGGGTGCTTATTTTTTTTACACATATATTGCCAAAGTAGTTCCTGTTTTGGTTTTAATGTGTTCCTTCTTTTTAGTGAGATGAAAGAGAACTTTCTTTAAAAAAGACCTGTCTGCTGATCATGTTTGTTCGAATGAGCCTAAATAAAGCTTCTGTTAAGAGTTTAACTGTTTAGCTAAATCCTCTGGGCTAAATTATCTGGCGGATTTTCGTCCTTAGTTGGACTATGTAACTAGAGTGCTCTTATTACCCTCTTTCTAACTTGAAATTCTTGCCTCCCCCAGGACTTCTGTGAAGTGAATGTCTTGAGGAAGGAGCTCTTTCTCTCAATCCAGTTGACTTATTTTATTTTATTTTTTTTGCATAAAGATACAAGTGCTCTTGACTCATGGTCCCTACCCGCTCCATGTTGCAAGGACAGCTTTGTTTCTGCAAGGCAGAGAGCCATGAAAAGAACTATTCCTTGAGGGCTCTAAGGCTGTATCTCTGACTACTGTTTTACAGTTTGAAATTGACTCATGCAGTAACCAGTGCGGCCAGACATTAAAAACAGCACGGAGACCATTCTTTGCGTCGGAAGGTCAGCATCACAGTCAAAACTCAAAATTGGTTTCCAGAAGACGGAAATGATTTCCTACATTGCACTGGATGAAAAGATTTAAAGAAGAGGCCTGTACTACAAAATATGCAAATATGGAATGCTTTCAACGCAAGCACTAATGCCAATAAAGGAGCCTTGGCTTTCATATTCAATTAATTCAACCAAATCAAACTGTAAATATTATCTAAGCCTTAGATTGCTTCCTCTTCATTTAGGGAAAAACAAGTATTTACTAGACAAATGGATAAGAACACAAGATAATGAGAAGGCTTTTATGTTATCTCCTTCAGAAAATAAATGCAGTTTGACATGCAAATCTTAAACTTTTTTTTTTTTTTATCCCCCCCAGAGCACTTTCTCTTCTTAGCTAGAATAGTCTTTTTAGGAATTTGGACCAGTCTAACTTGCTATGTACCATAGATAAATCCGTCCTAAGTTCCATTTCCCAAGGGGAAATCCAGGCTGAAGCACATCCAAACCCATGATAGTTTTCACGAATGTGTGGGGCATCTCCATGTAGGGCCCCTATATTCATTTGTTTATTGCACTTCCTTTTGCCGTTTGAATGTTGCTTGGTTTTAGTTGACTATCTTGTGTCAAATGAGTGCTGTGACGTCACTTCGTACACGTGAATGCTAATCTACCTTGAGATTTTAAATTCAAGTCCCTTAAAAAGGTCAGTTGCTGCTTTTCTTAGAAGTGAAAATAAAACCATGGACTATGCCAACGTTTGGTTAGATGATTATTTTACCAAGCTTCCAGAGTATTATCTTCTCTCTTGAGAGTAACATGTGGACATTATTATCTGTTCTGGCTTGCCTAATGTCTCAGAAGCTGGGAAGAATGCGTTTTTGCCTAGACTATAGAACTTCAGGGAAGCAAGCAACGATTCACTTAAAACTTAGTTGATACTTAAAGGCCGCTTTTACCTATTAACTTGGTGTCTTGACTTTTTTTCTTTTAAGAGACAAGTTTTCTAACTTGAGATAGTATATGCCTGGATAAAAATTTCATTGGTTTTAAGTTATAAAATTTTGCCACTATTTTTTAAGGTTAGTTCTTTAAGTAATCTCTACACTCAACCGGGGGCTCGACCTCGTGACCCTGAGATTGTCACTAGTTTTTAAAAGCAGTCTTTCTGAAACATGAGGGTCTAGATAGCTGGGCCCTACCCCCGGAGTTTTGATTTAGTGGGTCTGGAGCCAAAAGTTTGCATTTCTGTCAATTTCCTGGGGTGACACTGGGGCGATGAACCACTCTCAGGGGTGGGAACCACTGAGACATCCGGACCCCCTGTCCTGTTAGTTCAAGGGGAAGAGAGCCCTGTGTTCCATATTCAGAAGGTTAAAAAATACTATAGGCCGGGATGCAAACTTGTTAAGAACTTTGCAATGATTCTTTAAAGTTCACAATTTTCCGAACTTGATTCTTATCATCTGTCTCTTTCCCCGTGACTACTGTTCAGCCTTAACACTGAAATAGGTCTTTGGCACCTGGGGAGACGCAGATAAACATCCAAGAAGCCTGAACCACAGTATATGGTGGTAACTTTACAGAGAGCAAAGTAAATGGAATCAGAGGGTTCTGCTAAAAGGAAGGAAACAAGGTCATGGAGGGAGGCCTGGCTTTGACAAGTGGCCCTGGCGTTTAATGATAGAAAGTTCAAGGAGAATTCCTGGAAGGCCAGCGATCAAGTTCCAATGCCCTGCTGAGATAGACACAAAACCCGCCCTTCTAGCCGCCCTCTGGCTCCTTCCACCTGATGCCTAGTGGGCTCCCCTCAGTCGCTGGGGAAGGGGGACAGTGGGGCTGACCCCTCCCTGGTTCCTCCTGCCTGTTTAGGCCAAAGGAGAAGGGAGGTGCTTTCATAGCCCGACATGGAAGGCAGTTTTGCTGCTGTCTCTTAACGGCCCCTAGGGATAATTTTCATTCCAGGGAAATTATTTTATTTGGCAGATGAATGTTTTAATATATCCTTTGGTTCATTTTTCAGGGAGCCTTTTAATGAATGTAGCTGTATTTTCCTGGGTATGTCAGCCATGAGAGGTCTCCTCAGCGGCCTCAAGTTTTGTTTGTTTTTTCTTTCTACTGTCCCTACTCATCTCGAAATGGTCTTGTAAACTTCATAGGGTTCTCTTTCTTGCAGTCCCATTTCGAAAAGGTAGTATTGGGAGCACGCCTCCCAGTTTTGGAGTCCGTGACTTGAGAGTTCAAATCTGGTTGCAAGACTCTGGGTAAATTCTTTATTTTCTTGAGGACTGAAATCTCGCGTGGTTCACTGCCAATTATACCTCCCTGGTGGCGTTTCTTGGAGAATGACATAGGAATGTGTCCGCCGCACTTGCCCTGGTGTGTGCTGCCCAGTGATATATGACCATTGCCCTTGCTGCTGGTAGGCAACATTTTAATCCGCTTTCCTCCCAAGCTCTCCAACCTGAGTTGCTTTAACAAGAAACAGGTTAGCCCCAAATCTGCATGTGTCACCCTCTGATTTCTAGCCCTGTTGTGTGTTTTGAACCCCAGTAGATCTCAACCCAGTACAAATGCCTTCCTTTGTGCCCTTGGGTTCATACCTAAGCAAAGCAAGGCAGGGGGCCAGGTGGGGAGGCTGCTGAAAGTGATCTTCCTGTGGGCAACCAGAAAAAGAATAAATAGAAGACAAAGGTCTCTGTTGAAGAGATAAGTCCACATGTAAGCTAAATTATTTAAAGATTTAAGTAAGAACTGGAGACAAAAATAGAAGTCACTTCCACATTACCTCTTTCCAGTCCGTCATCCTCAGGGCTTTCCCAAAAATAAATCTGATCCTATCACTTCCCTGTCAAAAATCTCCTCCCTCTGAACACCTTATGCTCTCACCACCACCAATTTTTTCCAAAAGTATTTATTTTCCTTATATTGGTTTAAGAATTTAAAATACTCCAAGTTCAGGCCCCTCCTTTTCTTCTTTCCAAAGAGAACTAATTGTGGGTCAATTTCACTGGTTTAGCAGAGATTATTCACTTTTGGGGCTTACTTATCTCCTTCTGTACCCAAACACACACAAAAATAAATGCCTTGTCTCTATTTGCTGTTAACACTGTAAAGAACTCTCTCACTCCCTCCTGTGCTTTTTGGCTAAGCTGTGAGTTTTTGAAAGCAAGCATCAGGGACATATAACGCTCTATCTGGAAGTAAGTTCAAGACAAATATAATTACAGTGAATGCAA
The DNA here is from genome assembly GCA_028534135.1 of Potos flavus. Classification (NCBI taxonomy): domain Eukaryota; kingdom Metazoa; phylum Chordata; class Mammalia; order Carnivora; family Procyonidae; genus Potos; species Potos flavus. Next base: position 24,250,314 of record CM052897.1, read on the forward strand.
CTAGCTGACTGGCAACAATGAAGTCAACTCCAGCTCAGCCTGGAGGTCTATGGGTCTAAAAGTGCCTTTAGGAGAGGGAGGGTCCAGATGGGGACCAAGACCTTGGCTCGGTGGGATTACTGTATACAAGGGGAAGGTGGGCAAAGTCCTTGCAGACAAACTTGTGAACTGCAATACAACCGTTAAAAAAATTCTGGGACTTCCCAGCAGTAATCCAGGAATCCTAGATCTCATGATTAAATTGAGAAACTAGAGCACAGGAAGAAACCTTCCTGAACAACTTCAGGATAGAAGGGCAGTATAAGAGAGTGGTACATACGCAAATGACACCATGGCTAACCAGACAGAAAAATACTAAAACGTGTCTACGTAGCATAAAGGGAAACAAAGCAAAAAAAAACCCTGAAATGTTGGCAATGAGGCAATGCGTTCCCACAATATTCCTGAGCAACATATCTAAATTACTTTGGCCTCCATTTCGTTTTCTCTGGAAATGTGGTCTATCCTAAAACAGTGTTTACTTACAAAAGCAATTTCTGCAACAATCTAACATAGCAGCCAGGGAAAAAAGTGCCATGGAGTTGAGTTACTTATCTTGTCCTCTCAAATATTGACTGTCCAATTTTAAGCCACAGAAACTCTCTATATTATTTTTCTGTCTGACAAACTGCAAGTCATGGTTTTGATTCGACTCATTTGTATTTTGATATGTCTATTTAACATCGTACAAGAGCATTTGCTATGCATTGGGCATCAGGCATTGGGGGTACAATAGTGAATTACATAAGATGCCTGCCCTCAAAGAATTTACAGACTAGAAAGAGAGACTTGTAAATATAGTAAATCTAGTGTGTTTGCTGAGTCCCAGAGCCAGGGGAAGGGAAAGCAGAATACTGTAGACATTTACTCAAGTGCAGTCACAAAAGTTTCTTGGAGGATAAGCAAAAATTAGCTCGGGAAAGTGAGAGGGAGAAGGTATCTCAGGCGGTGGGACTAGCGTATAAAATGAATAGCATAATAGCTTACTTTAGTGCTATCATCTTTATAGATTAATAGTTTAGATGAGTTCCCAAATGCAGGCCATGATGACATTCAAAAAGTGGCATTAAGTGACTTGAAATTTATTCAATTAGAAACCACGCTTTGTTCTAATACGGCTACCTTTCCTACTTTGGGAATGTTAAAATGTCATCCTTTCCCAAAATGATAGTGATAGCAGATGGTAATGTGATTTTTAAAAAAAAATCTTGGGCAAAATAGAACAATTTCAACCTTGTGTTCATCCTTAAATTTTACTAGTCTATGAAATAAAGAAAGAAGTCCATTCCCCTACCCTATGTAAATTTCTCTCTCTCGCTCTCTTTCTCTCTTTCTCTTTTTGGCTAAAAAACAGAATACTCAAAAAGTGTACAGATTTGTTAGTCCAGAGCAAACCGTTCTGGTAACAGTTGAGCTGAGGGGTGGGAATATAAATCCCCAACCCTTTGAAATTCGAGTTAGTTGTCCAATAGTTACCCCCATAGAAAGTACTTTCTAAACATCTAAGCACTTTTTCTAAAGACCTGACATTTGTGCTTTTACTTGCAAACTTATTTTGAAACCCAGCTTCATTTTCTGGATTTGCTTTGATAGAATTCCTAAATTTTGTTTGTCCATTTGTTTTTAGTGCTTTCATTTTTTATTTTTCTAGGTTTGGGAAATAAATTTGATATTATCAAATTGCCTGATGACAACATAAGCCAGCTAATATATATATTTGGCTGCTTCCTTAGTGCCAAAGAGAGTGCTAAGCAGTCTCTAAAGTTATTCCACTTAGTCCTCACAACAACCTTTAAGTTTCTGAAGAAAATAGAATGCAGAGACGCAAGTAACTTGCCTCTTGCCCACAGCCAAGAGAGTTGGGTTTGTCAAGACAGCCAACCCTTTAAAAACACAGGTTCGAGCTGTGTGGGTCTATTTATATGAGGACTTTTTGATATACTATACTATATTATAAATGTATTTTCTCTTACGATTTTAATAACGTTTTCTTTTCTCAGCATTACTTTATTGTAAGAATACAGCATATAATACATATAACATACAAAATATGTGTTAATTGACTTTATGTTATTGGTAAGGCTTCTGGTCCTCAGAAGGCTATGAGGAGTTAAGTTTTGGGGGAGTCCAAAGTAATACATGATTTGACTGCTTGTGATTCCTTGCCCCTAATCTCCGCGTTTTTCAAGGGTCAACTGTATTTGAGACTGCCCTATAGTTTAACCTAACAGCAAAATGAGAAAATGCCTTTATAATTCAAAAGCTGTTGAGAAACAGCAGCTTGTTTTTTTAGATGGGAAGAGCCTGACTAAACCTCTGAAAAAATACTACCAAACATGTATGTCCAGAATTGAAAACTGTTAGTAATTAACATTGTGCACTATCTACAGCTTGCATTTAGGACCTATGTTTATTTCCAGCTCTTTCTCTGAGTTCTCCCTAGATTTCCCCACAAAGAAGAGTAATTTCTGAAATCCATTAGTCACTTAAAAGAATGATTTAAGCAGGGAAACATACACATACGATAAAAAACAGTGTGGGGGTGAGTTTAACTTTCTGGTAACCTTATTCAACTGATTTTTAAAAGCTTTCAGAAGGGGTCCAGCCACTGCCTTCGAAGGCAGTTAAAAGTGGAGAGAACAAGCCCTTGGGAGACAAGTCTGAATTCAAATGCCAGCATTTTGTTAACTGCATAAATTTTTTGCAGAGGAGTCAAATGAAGCTCAGGATTATCAGGAGTCCAAGTTGGAGACCAGGCTTGGAGGAGAAAACCTTCATTTGATTTCTCATCTAATGCTGGAATGACTGATAAGGTGAAGGTAATGCACAGAGCAGGAGATTAAGGGTGGGTGGAGTTAGGAGGGATATCAGAAGATCTGGTGCTAGGGCTTTGACGATTTTAAGAACTTACTTCTGTTTCCCTGTCTCTTTTTTGAGTAGTAAAAGGTTTGATGTCCTCAGTGAATTGCCATGACGTTTATTTTAAGCACAGTTCTATCTGAAAAGTCCTAAGGGGAAACAAATGTGCCTTATTTACCATTATTTTTGAGGTACTCACCCAAAAAAAATTAAGACGTTCACAAAAGTCAATGCTTTTAACAATACCATCTTTAAAATATTTAACTTAGTTCACATGTAACTAATTATTGTGTATGAATAAAAAAATAATCTATAAGTTGTTCTTTCAAACCCAGTTTTACATATATCATTTAAACAATAAAACATTTTCTCCCTCCGCTTTATAAATGTCCTACTTTTGCTTCATTTCTATACCCTTTGGTTCGGTATTTTTAAAAACACACAGACACAACTCAAAATGGTGTTTTGCAATATTGATGACCAGCTAAACTCAGGATATTTATTTCCATCTGGTAGAGTTCAACTTCTGCCTCTTGTTTGCTTTCTCCATCTGCCCGACTCACCATCTTTTTTTTTCTTCCTCCTTAATGGAGTTAGGGTTAACCCTCTCTTAGGCTTAATCGTTTTAGCAGGCTCAAGCCATAATACAACTGTCATTTTTTCCTAGTTTTGCAAGTAGGGTTTCCAGTAAACTCAAATGTCTACGACTAATACTTTCACAAGCTTCAAATTTAATCTTTATTTTCTTCTGTTTTTATAATGAGCAGCCGAACTCTAAGGACCCGACAGTTATTTGGACTAGAAAAAAAGAAACAATCTCTGGTTAGGTTTTAAACGGTGTAAAATGCATTAAACAATCCCCCCCACCCCCCAATACAGCTTAAACTTCACGGGCTCCGCGTGACTACATTTATCTTCAATAGCAGGCTTTCCTATCAGCACTAAGCTGGATTCTGTAAGGTCTCCACTCCTCTCTCTTGCCTCCAGAAGTTACTGAAACGGCAACCACAAAAGGCTTACTAACCTTTTATTTATTTTGCAATTAAACTTTTACAAACACATCCCCCCCCCCGCCACTCCTCCCCAGGGGTGGAGCAGGACGGCTCCCTCGAGTTAGCAGTGCCTCTACTAGAAGACCTCGACTCCCTGGGCTGCAGCAAAGACCCACAAAGGTCCCCTCGCTCCACTTCCTCCGCACCTTCGGCACAGGGACCCGAACCACGATGCTAAGCACATGCCTCCGGCTTGGGGTACAGCCTCTTAGACCGGAGCGGGGACGGGACACGAACACCCAGCGCGCGAGGGGACCGCCGCGGCGGACTTGCAGCTAGATTCGCGCGCGCGGACAGCCAGAGCAAGGCGCCTTTTATCTGCCCAGCACCGAGCCTCCCCGCCCGCGAGCCCAGGCAGCGTACTTTCGCAGAGGATGCCCTGGCGCTGGGCCCGGAGTTGCTGAAGCGGGAAGGAGGAGCTAGGGCGGGGGGCGGGGCTTTCACACGCGCACCCTCCCTGGGCTCGGTCCCTTGGCCACAGCCCGCCGGTCTCCGGCCGCCGCTCCGGAGTTTATTTGTTTACAAGCGGATTACGTCAGCTCCTCCCTCTCTTCCCGGTCTCCGCATCCGCCCCCTGCTCCCTTCTCCCGCCCCCTCCGGCTCCGAATCTGGTGCGTCACAATGGTGCGATCTCCGGATTGGCTGCAGTCGGCCGTCACCCTCCAGCTACGCCACTTCCTTTCCGCGGCGCTATAAAAGCTACTGCACGGCGCCAGCATCTCTTCGCCCCTCCGAGCTGGAAATGCAACTGTTGGGAGCTTCGGAGGCTGGGGAGCTGGACGCGGAGGCGGCTGAGGAAGTCCGAGCGATGTGACCAGGCCGCCGTCGCTCGTCTCTTCCTCTCGCCTGCCGCCTCCTGTCGTGAAAATAACTTTTTTACTATAAAGGAGAAAAAAAGTAGCTGTCCGCCCCTCCCGCCCTCTCTTCCTCTCAGCCCTCTGACCTGCGAGGGAGCCCGGGGTGGCCGCTCCGCCGTCGGGGCCGCGCCGCCGAGCCCCGGCCGCCCCGGGCCGCCCCCGCCCGCCGCCCCCATGCATCCCTTCTACACCCGGGCCGCCACCATGATAGGCGAGATCGCCGCCGCCGTGTCCTTCATCTCCAAGTTCCTCCGCACCAAGGGGCTCACGAGCGAGCGACAGCTGCAGACCTTCAGCCAGAGCCTGCAGGAGCTGCTGGCAGGTGAGCTGGCCGCGGCGGGAGGGCGAGGGGCGCCGGGCGGACGCGGACCGCACACCCTGGGAGGGAGGCGGGCCGAGCCGTCGGGGCCGCGGGAGCCGCGGTTCTGCCCCGGGCGGGCAGCGCTCGGGTCCCGCCGCGGGACCGGGGCTGGCGCGCCAGGCGGCCGCTAACGGCGGGTCCCGGCGAGGGTTTGGGGGCTGGGCCGAGTGCGCCCCCTCCCCCCACGCCTGGCCCACCGAGGGGAGAAAGAAACAGACGCACAACAAAGAAACTACAGCCACTGAGGCGGGAGCTGCGGTCCTCGGACCGTCCGCGGATTTGGGGACAAAGGAGCCGCGGGGCCGGGGTTGGTTCGACGCCCCCTCCCCCAACCCCCTCCAACCGTTTGTGGGCTCGGCGGCCGGGCCCGGGGGTGGGAAACCGCGCCGCTGCCCTGGGGCCAGCCCGGGACGGACGTGCCGTCTCCCCGCGCCTCCTACCCCTGACCATTAATCATCGGATTTGTCACCGGTTCAGTTACAGCCCTGCCCAGAGCGTGGTTTAGGGTTGCTTGTTTTCCTTCCCGTCGGGGTTAACAGTCCGGGGGTGCTTCTCCTCCAGAGCCGTAAACCCCATTGTGTGCGGCTGGGCTGGGCTGGGGTGGGGAAAGTAAACAGGTTCCCGCCTGGCCGCAGGTGCCATCCGGCTGCCCGGCCAGCCGAGGCCGCGCGCCGGATTCCTGTTTTGGCGGCTCGACCGGTTGGTTCCTGGAGATTTTGTCCCATGCTGCTGTGTTATTTCTAAAGCCCTCCCGCTCTTTCCCCAGCCCTGCACATGCAGAGCAGCAAGAGCAATGCTGGGCATTTTTAAAAGTTGATAGTTTAAATTTTTCACTTCTCAAAGGAGCCAGCGGAAGAAGGAAGCTACAGCAGGCTCTAACAGTAACGATCTAAAGCATTGTTTCTCTGTTCTTTTCTTTCTTTCTTTCTTCCCTATAGAACATTATAAACATCACTGGTTCCCAGAAAAGCCGTGCAAGGGATCAGGTTACCGTTGTATTCGCATCAACCATAAAATGGATCCTCTGATTGGACAGGCAGCACAGCGGATTGGACTGAGCAGTCAGGAGCTGTTCAGGCTTCTCCCAAGTGAACTCACACTCTGGGTTGACCCCTACGAAGTGTCCTACAGAATTGGAGAGGATGGCTCCATCTGCGTGCTGTACGAAGCCTCACCAGCAGGAGGTAGCGCTCAAAACAGCGCCAACGTGCAAATGGTAGACAGCAGAATCAGCTGTAAGGAGGAACTTCTCTTGGGCAGAACAAGCCCTTCCAAAAACTACAATATGATGACTGTATCAGGTTAAGATATAGTCTATGGATGGATCATCTTATAATGGATGGATAAATTTGATTTTTGCTTTGGGTGGGCTCCTCTTGGGGATGGATTATGGAATTTAAACCATGTCACAGCTGTGAAGATCTGGCACAAGATAGAGTGGTAAAAAAAATTTTTTTAAAGTGACAGTGCCATAGTTTGGACAGTACCTTTCAATGATTTAATAGCCTGTGAGTCCAAGTGAATGATCACTTTTATTTGCTAGGGAGTGAAGTCCTAGGGTGGTTTCAGTTTCTCCCAGATGGTATACCTAAATTTTTTCCATCAACCCCTTTAAGGCAAATCAGTATTTCAAAGAACCTTTCTCTGCAGTAGATCTTGCAGAGGAAATTTGCACTATTACACTTGAAAATTGTTAACTTTTTTGGCAGCTCAATAGGAAAGCTCAACATTTTAAACATGGTAGTACTGGAAATTTTGACAAGACTTTTACCTAGCACTTAAATATGTATAAATGTACATAAGACAAACCTAGTAAGCATGACCTGGGGAAATGGTCAGACCTTGTATTGTGTTTTTGGCCTTGAGAGTAGCAAGTGACCAGAATCTGCCATGGCAACAGGCTTTAAAAAAGACCCTTAAAAAGACACTGTCTCAACTGTGGTGTTAGCACCAGCCAGCTCTCTGTACATTTGCTAGCTTGTAGTTTTCTAAGACTGAGTAAACTTCTTATTTTTAGAAAGTGGAGGTCTGGTTTGTAACTTTCCTTGTACTTAATTGGGTAAAAGTCTTTTCCACAAACCACCATCTATTTTGTGAACTTTGTTAGTCATCTTTTATTTGGTAAATTATGAACTGGTGTAAATTTGTACAGTTCATGTATATTGATTGTGGCAAAGTTGTACAGATTTCTATATTTTGAACGAGAAATTTTTCTTCTCTCTATAATAAATTGTTTCTTATCTTGGCATTTTAATCAATCTCTTGTCATGATTATAGAGGTTCAGCTGTAAAAGATACGTTTCTCAGAAGACTTAGGTTCTATAAGCTATGTGAATGTCAGTTGCACATTGGTCATGCTGAAATACATTTGATAGTAGTGGAGATGATCTGTGTATACATATTTAGGTGTTAGAGGAAACACAGGGTAACTTTTTTTTTTTAATCTCTGAAGTCAAAACATGGACACAGTCCCAGGCTAATCTCATGAAATGAGGATGAGAGACAAAGGTAACATCTACCAAACAAAGTGATACTCAAAGGATTGCATGTCATTGCTTCCCTGTTGAAGTGAAGATCTAAATGTTCCATTCTGCCCACCTTTGAGAAACAATTACTTTGCCCCACGGAATCCTTGTTCGATTAGAAAATCCTGGGGTACATGACCCATAGTCTTAAAGAACAGGCTAATCACTGCAGAGATTGGTTGCTTTTTGCTTTTCATCAGCTGCAAGATTTACATAAAAATCACTTAAGCTGGAATTCAACGAAAGGTACGTTTATGAATTTTTATTCTCAAAAGTTGAAAATGTGAGTTTTGGATTCCTCATTTTCAGACTTGTTTCAGATAAATTCTAAGAACCTAAATGAAACATAGAGTGCTGGAGTGTAGATTACCCCTCTACCCTGTATGATAAAAACTTGCTGGTAATTCTTTGGTTGTAGAGGATAACATGGTTCTTCAGTGGAAATTGAAAATGGGAAATTTTGAGTTCTCCTTTACACAGTTAAGTAACTTAACTATATAATGGCTTTTTGGGGAGGTATTTTTGTAAACATACTCACTGGAAATATTTTGCAATTTAGGTTACTTGAAATCAATTACTTGAAATCAGTAGAGCCAAATTTGGGGATTGATTAATGACTGATTCTGTAGACTACGCAGGAATACACAGCTGAATAACGCAGGTATAGAATACAAACAATGTGTGTGTACTTCACAGGCCATTCTTGGGAATTTGTGCTATAACCACAGCACATGGAACCCTCTTGCCAATTACGGTTTTATTTTTCGGTGTGTTCTTTTAGAAAGCCTCCCAGTTTTTCAGATTTGAATGTGCAGTAAGACAACTGGTAATACAGTCTACCCCGGTCTCACCCCAGTTCTGACCACTATTGTTTGCCAACCGCATCTCCTCTGGTAACTTCTTTGAAGCCAGGTGGTGCATAAAGTTCTGCATACTAAATCACTGGACCGGAAGGCAAAGTATCCAGGGAGTTGAGGAATAAATTCTGGTACCGAAAACTTGTGTCCTAGAACCCGTCCTCAGATGGAAAATAATTTTTGAAGATTTTGACATCCGACTTTTAGGTGCTTAAAAAGAAATGCGGTAGGAAGAGAACTTAACAAACATTTTATTTTAGAGTTTAGGTGTTGTCCAGTATGTAAAGAGCTGTTAAGTTGCTCTTTAAAAGGCTTGCAAGCATCACTGAGACCTAGCATCCAGCTGTTTGCCGTGACTTTAACCTTCTATTCCCCAGACAATTGTCTACGGTGCAGTAGCTGTTTGAGATTTCTCATTCATCGCTTCCGGGGAGTGTTTTGCCTAGCTATTTTGATGGAAACATTTGAGTGTCTGCTGTATGCACACACAGGTGTGTCCCAGGCCTGCATATGTCATCATTTCTGTGTGCTTTTAAGAAATGTAATAGTGATCATTGAAAAGGCTTCTACACTGCCTGAGATAGTTTCTCAGAAATCCTTTCAAGAAAGGATGACTGCTTTCAAACCCATTCATTGCCGTTGGCACCAAGGGTTCATAATTACCGGCAATACGTTTAGGAATGTTACTTTCTGAATTTTAATGGGTAGTTTTAAAATTATTTCCTTTTCTCCAAATGTAAGTACTGTCTAGCTCTGTAATGCTGAAGCTGAGGCTGCCCTAGTTCAGGCAGGGTAATGTGGCTGTCTTCCCCTTCAGTCTGGAATGGGAATCACTTGGCCGTCCGTACCCTTAATTGGCAATATCTCTATATTAATAGACTGGAAAGGCCACTAGAAAATTGCTTTCTGGTCCTGTTGCACACAATGATTTCCTCAAGTCACTGTTACCAGTTGCAGGTAATTTTGTTTTTTATAGATGTTACAGATCTCGGAATTGTCCTTCACGTTAAAAGGAAGCAGTGTTCCTGACTATTCTGGTGTTTAATAACTAAAGGTTAAAACGCTATACTGTGTAGTAAAGTTTAAAGATCATTCCTCTCCCCTTTGCACCCCTGTTTCAGCTAATGTGATAAGATGTTACTGATAAGCCATGGGCAGAATTTATCAATAGTTTCATTTCAGATTGTCTGAAGCAATAGATTTCTTCTTTACCTGAAGTTGTAGGGACCGCAGATAGTTTAGTCCCCTCTCAGTCCGCACCTGAACTTTTGTACATGGCAGCTGCTAAAATACAATACTTTATTTTTCGTGTTTGAAACATGACAGTATGAAAAACTTTTGTAGTGAAATAGTTTGTACTCCTAACTGAACTAAGCTCCTTAACTGAGTCCTGAAGTCATTTATTACTGCAGATCGGCCAGAAGAATTTATATGTGATGATTTATAGTTTCTGGCTATGTCTATAGGTCTTTATATATACATATATATATATATATATATATATTTTTTTTTTCTGAGAAAAGCATAAAGTGAAGAAACATTAAACAAAATGTCATTTTGTAGTTATAAGGTGCTCCTAAGCAAGGAAGCCTTAGAGTGTATCAATAGTGAGGACTGACACCATTTCCTCAACAATTAATTTGTGGACCAGTCTTTTGACTGCAGTTTTTACCTTAGCTAACCGATTTCTTTTGCTTTTGTTCAGTGTGTTAAATGATAGAAAAATGATAAGGCTCCCAATTTAATTTCCAGTTCAGGATTTTCAATATTTCTAAGTGTTTTCTGTCATTTCACAGTTAAATAATCTCACAAGGAACATTCTGGAGTTCAGCTTCCGACTTTTATAGGAGGCTTTTTGTGATATTTATCATTTTAACGTTGATGAATATCAAGAGATTTGTGCGGCAGAGTCACTTGGCAGAGAGTTTGTGAAATACTACTGAAGGATTCTGTAATTCATGAATCTGGGACAAAGTCTGCACTCAGTTTGTGAACATGCAGATCAAAGTGGTAGTAAGGTTTATGGCCCATACTGAGTGGAAACTGAGCTTGGGGGAGGATTGGATGGGAAACATAAAACATGCTCCTAGAGGCATTTTTAAAGAAATTCAAATAGAATGCTTAATGTCTTTGTCTATGTATTTTATAAAGGGAGGATGTTTTCTAAGCTGATAATGACTTGATTATTAGCCTCTTTCCTTGTACCTTTAAGTTGTGAAGTCCATTGTGACCCCACTCCTGAAGATAGAAGGGTGATTAAGTGTAGACTAGACACCTAACATCACGATAGAGACCACCAGGCAGGAAACAACAGTGGAGTTAACTGCATTCCTATATTTGGAGACCATCACATCAAACGCTAATTATTGTTTCAAATCACGACAGAAGACAGGGTCACCTCTGGGTACATTTAGTTTTAATAATTCTCTAGACAGGTGATCTCCAAAGTACCTTTATGTCATTCTCTTCAAGTGGTTTTGCACATGTGTATATATAAGCACGTGGTATATTTTATAAACAAATACACATATGTTGGGGAGGTATTCTGTTGATAGGGGTGCATTGATCAAAAGTGTTTAGAGACTGTTTTTCTAGATCATCACTAAAGTAGATTAGTATTCTTAATAACTTGTGATTATTACATTAAGTGATCAGTCTTCAAATGAGAAGCCGTTGTAGCATTTCAAAGAGGTTATCTTGTCTAATTTTAGCTTATCTGCTCAGGTCCTTATTTGTACAATGAAGACCTCTATTAACAACCAACAGAAACCCCAAATTAAGAGTTGTATCAATTCAAGGTCTGTGTGCTCCTATATATTAACCGAGGTACTGCTGTGTGTCAAAATCCACATTTTATGTTTTCAGAAATTTTCTTTTTAAATGTTAGGGCTCTTGTAACATTTCCTTTATTTGCACGCATGGTTGTAAAAGAACCAAGTTAACATAGTTGCCCATCGGTGATTAAATCAGCTTTAGAGATGATGGGTTAGCCAGAAGTCTCTTGTATCTTTTCTCTCCGGTTCTGAGCAATCTCTAAGTTTGTAGGAAGGAATGATAACTGCAAATTGGATTTTATTTGAGAAGATTCTATAAGTGGGCCTAAACCTAAGAAGACAAGATTTGACAGTTGCGCCATAAACAGGATTGGACACATCTTCCAGTCTTGATTTATGACAGTGTTGTCCCCTTGGGTCAATAGACTAGATGGAATTGTATTTCCTGTAAATTACACTTGCGAGCCCTCAAGTTACCAACGTACATTTCTTATTTGACCTCCCAGCAACTGGGTGAGGTTGTCAGATAGGTAGGTCAGTATTTTTTAATCTGCATGTTGTAGATGGGAAGCTGAGGCTTAGGGAGTTTAAGTAATCTGCCCCAGACTCAGACGGCTAGTAGATCGGTCATTCATAATTTGAACTTGGGCCATTTTGACCCCAGAACCCGAGCTCTTAACTATCAGTATATTGAGGAGTATGATTTATTCACAGTGTTTCACAGTGTTGGAACATGCAGGTTTTAATTTCTCTTTGCTAGCGTTGGTCATTTTTCCGCCGTCAAACCCTTTCGCGCTCCATGCTCACAAAGCATAGAACTGTCTTAAAAGGAGGCTTCTTTCTTCAGGAGGCATTTGGGACTTAGTATAAAGAACACTAGTCTTGGACTCAGAAAAATGAGCTGGAATGCAGGCCTGTACCAGCTACCAGTTTGGGACTTTGGACAATTTGCCTAGCCTCTCTGCGCCCACCACCCCATATGTAAAATGGGATACAAATAAGCCCGTTAAACATGAAAACATCTAGTAAAGAATGGTGGGATTCTTGGAAGTTGAATACACTATCTCATGGAGGCAAATTGAGCAGATTATTTTCTTGATTTCTTGAAAATCTGACGTCACTGTGATTGTTTCTTGAAAAACAGCTTTAGCCAAGAGCTGTGAGAAATGTACTTGTGTTTTTGAAATACTATGGGAAGGAAAACAGACTCCTTTTTAAAAGTGGAACTACCGACAACCCAGGCGTTGCCTATTTATTTCACAGACTTTCCTGAGCTGGGCCCTTAACGTAGTGCTTTGCAGAGCTATGTTCTCAGTAAGGGGCACAAAAGAAGGAATCCCTCCGGATCTTCCGTCTGTCTCAAGCACCTTCCATTGAGAGATGGGACGAGCGAGCGTGTGTAGCCAGGCAGCCCTGTGCGGGGCAAGTTGCTGAGCTTTATCTTGTTTAAGCCTCGCGTCTCTTTGCTGCAGAAAGTAAGTTGACTTTTCCCAGGGTTGGCGGTCCTTCCAGCCATCGGTATTTGGCTATGCTTTTGTTTCAAACAGTGGTTTTCAAACAGAACTCGGTGGTTCTCAATCTCTTCTTAATCTAGAGCGGTGCGAGTACTTCCTTTACTGCAACGAAAAGCAGTGTTTTCTTAAGTTACCAGTCTGGGGTTGAGTTTCTTGGGCTGTAAGTTGATGCAACGTTTGTTTGAATCGCTAATAATGTGAATTGACTTCTTCTAGTTAGTCATAAGTGAATCAGCGACCACGTGTTCTTTTTAGTTTAAACTCAAGTCCCTTTTTCTATGTGAACGTACCGTCATCGAATCACTTGATGCTGGGTTGTATCTCATTACTGCAGACCTCAGTGAAGCAGGTACTCAGCCAGCAGAGTTTCTTGATTTATTTTGCAATAGTATGGGAAACAAAGAGCCCCATTCTTAAAACCTCAAGAGACTTAGAGGCAAAATTCCTCTGACCCTTTCAGAAGTCTTGCATCTCCAAGTCCCCATGTGGGTCAGGACTGCTTGGAATTGGGCGTAGCCTTATAAATTAGCGTGTTCCTATAATGTTTAAGATTGTGATGGAAGAACAATAATAAGAGTTTGGAACAAATTAAAACAAGGTTAAGGTGGCCAGTCTGTGTGAGACCCTAGTTATGGTTATGCAGTTAGAGATCCAGCCTTATGTAGTACTGAAGCCTTAGACACAAGCTCGCTTCTCCTGACTCCCAGATTCTTGCATTTCCCCCATTACTCTGTCCTTTATGTCTCCTGGGGTCCTTTCTTTTCTTTCTTTTTATTTTTTTCAACATTTATTTGAGAGAGCAGGAACGCAGGCGGGGTGGGGGAGGAGCAAAGGGAGAGGGAGAGAGAGTCTTAAGCAGACTCCACGCTGAGTGTGGTGCCCAATGCGGGACTCAACGTGGGGCTGGACCTCACAATCCTGAGATCACGACCTGAGTCGAAATCAAGAGTCGAGCGCTTAACTGACCATGCCACTCAGCAGCCCCTCCTGCAATCCTTTCTATTGGTTAGAATGTGACTGGTATTGTGTCCTGCATTGACTCCATTCATTAACTACTTATTGGGTCCCCCTCTGTGCCACGGACTGTGCCAAGCTCAGGATTCACAAAGGGTCGCCACCTCTGCCTCAAGGGGCTTCGAGCCTAGTGGCAGAGAGAAGTTACCAAACATGTAGAAAAACTGGGCCTGATCTGCACTAAGGGAAGGAAGTGAAAGGGTGTCCCGAGAGCTGTAATGGACACAGGGACTACCTTACAGAGGCTTCCCAGCCAGAGGAAGGGACACGAGCCACGTCTGGAGGAGAGTGGGGGTTGGCGTGAAGAAGGCGGAATCGAGAACAGTGCGCCAAGTCTGGCTGGAGGGTCCATGGTGCTTGGGAGGGTTGGCGTGGAGTGGAGTGGATTCAGGAAGGCAGGCCACATCATGTGAGGCTTTGTAGGTAGGGAGCAACCAATGTAATTTGATCAATAAGTTTATCAGCTGAACTATGCCTCTAGAGAGTAAAACAGGGTGCTGTTAATCATTAAACCCAGACTATAAGCGGATAGAACAGTCTCCTCGATTTTATAGCCCATATTAAAGTATTATCTCTTTGAGTAAGGGCCAGGCCACCAGCAACATATCTGTTTCCTAGTAAATGTGTCTAGGAGTTAGATCACCGTTTCCCGGCCGAAAGGAACCCAGACAGAACTCAAGAATGTTTTTCCGAACAACTAGGTTGTGAATGATTTGTTTTGGCACAGACAATAATGACTTCCGAGTTCTAAAAGTTGAGCGTGGAAAGTTGGTGTTCACTGTGAGCTACTAGACGAGGGGCGCTTTCATGGCATGTGAAACGGCACAATTCGAATTCAAACGCATCTTTGATCATTTCCCACAGTTTCTTGTTGCCGTGATAGCCCTTGCCAGTTTTGCAGTGTTTGTTAAACAGAATTAAAAACAAAACCAATTTAGTTCTAGGTTTATATTTCTACCTCCTAGGCATAACTTTCAGGATGTGGGCTACCAAAATTTTTTTTCTTTAAGTCGATATGAAAATTCAGTATAGTTAAATGTAGACCTATGTGATCCACACCCCAAAGAAGAGAACATTTCTAGCACCCCAGAAAACTCCTTTTTGGGGCACTTAAAATTTGATTAAGAAATATGGTCGTGGAGCCAGGCCTCAAATTAGAAATGAGTTGTTTTCCCTCTCCTTACTGCTTTATTTTTGCTTCCTAAACATGCGGTAATGGTTACTTTAAACACGAAGCAAATTGTCACCAGAAGAAACCGTTGCCTTTCAACTAGTTATGATTTAGTGGTTACTAATATCGTACATCCCTGCCCAATTTGCTATGGCTTTTAGTCTTTTAGAGTGAGTAGTAAAATTTGAGTCACATCACTGACTCACAAGCTTACTAAGGATTGCCTGGTATTTGTTATTAGGCTGGAACATCAGCGTCTTGATCAACTGAAGAAGATTGTGATAATGCCAAATTTACATAATGCCCCCCTTTTCCATTTAGCCTGATTATGCCACTCTAGTGGGTTTTGCAGATAAGAAGAAGAGACAAGTGTTAAACCTGTGTATATAGCTGAGTCCTAGCCTTGAGCACTTTCCCCCATCTCGAAATTCTCAACTCCTGGTTGCCAAAGAGCAATGAGAATATTCACCTAAGTTACAGCACAGTCAGTTGTGAATTTGATTGAACTGATTGAACCTGAGAGCTGTGTGTCACTGTCTTTAAAGATTCTTGAATACAGGGATGAGAAGATTTGTCCTAAAGAGACTGTTAATAGTTTGGGATCTACCGAGGGAGAGGGAAAGGAAAAAAATTCACTGGCGATTGAAAAGGGGATTTACTCCCTTGTTTTCCCTGGAGACTTAGTGTTCTGATTTGGAACCTGACCTGGAACCAGATCTGGAATTAACTCTTTTTTCTGAGAAGGACAATATGTTCTGCTTAGCAAAACCTCTGTTGCCAAAGCAATGGTGGGTTGTGATGGGGATGGTGGCGAGCGGCAATAGTGCGTAATATTTCCATACCAAGTCGGACTTTTCCCCCTGACACTCCAATTCAGAGAGGATGGCAACTCAGCGGAGATGTAAGGAAGGTTGAAGCCGGATTGGGTTACTGGAAACTCGTCAATAACCCATTTCCGATTGGAGAAGCCCCTGCCCCAAATATGCATCTCATTTAAAAAAAAAAAAAATTCATGCATTAAGTACAGGAAAATTCAATATGGCACTTCGCTGTATGCATGGTGAAGAGGATTTTCATTTATTTCAGGCTCTGTCCTCTTACTGACGAGCTTCCCCAGTAGCACCGGACAGCCTCAGACCCCCTGCACTGCTGATCTACTGCTCTCTTCTGTAAAGTTCTGAGCCAGTGCTGCAGGCGCTGCCTGTAGATTTTGAGAGTATCAGCACTTGTGGGCATCCCTTCCCTGGCTCCTCATCACAGACCCGTAAGAGTCGACATTTGCTACTCTAGTCATGTCTGAGTCAAAGAGATGTGGTCCGGGGAAGTTCTTAGCTCAGCCAAGGTCATAGAGCCACGGGACGGTTCGAGGCTGGAATCCAGGTTCGTCCTCGGTCAAGCACCAGCAGCACCCGACCAGTATCACATCCCAGCGCACTGCTTTCTGATCCCATCCCGTCGCAACTGTTCGCCTTCAGGTCTGATTTTCCCATTAGATACGAAGACCTTGAAGTCGGGAACTCTTAGACTAGAGCTTCAGAAGATGCTAAAATTAGTTCATCTGTTCGTCCATAAGTATTCGCTGAGCACCTGTGATATGCCCAGCATTGTTCTGGGCTCTTTGGAGATACAGCCGTGAACCAGACAAGAGTACCTACCCTTGGGGAGAGGGGAGAGTGAGCCAGTCGAAGACATACACCAGATGGTGAGGGTGCTAAGGGGCAGGGCTGCTGTGTTGGTGCCGTGAACATTGGGCCAACTGTGCAGCAGCACATGGGCCCAGCAGAAAAGAGGGAGAGGGAGTTCGGGGCGGGGGGCGGGGGGGTGGGCACAGGTTGTTATTTTACGTAACATAGGGAAGGCCTCACCGATAAGTTGATATTTGAGCAGAAACTTGAAGGAGACCAGAGAAACAGACTAGGAGGTATCTTGGAAAAGAACATTCCATTCGAATAATTGAGTGAATTCCAAAATCCTTCCAGGCTCATTTCTCCCCAAATAATTGTAATTTGGAGCTCTTGGACACTAGGAGAAAGCCAACAAACCTGGTTTCTGGTAGTGTTTTTCCTGACCACTTTTTTTTTTAAAGATTTTATTTATTGGGGCGCCTGGGTGGCTCAGTGGGTTAAAGCCTCTGCCTTTGGCTCAGGTCATGATCTCAGGGTCCTGGGATTGAGCTCCACATTGGGCTCTCTGCTCAGCGGGGAGCTTGCTTCCCCCCCCCTCTGCCTGCCTCTCTGCCTACCTGTGATCTCTCTCTCTCTCTCTCTCTCTCTCTCTCTCTCTCTCTCTGTGTTAAATAAATAAATAAAATCTTTAAAAAAAAATAAAGATTCTGTTTATTTGTTTTTGAGAGAGAAGGGGAGCATGAGCAAGGGGAAGGGGGGAGAGAGAGAAGGAGAAGCAGATCCCTGCTGAGCATGGAGCCTGACATGGGGCTCGATCCCAGGACCCCGGCATCATGACCTGAGCTGAAGGAAGACGCTTAACCTCCTGAGCCACTGAGGCTTCCCTCCTGACCACTTTCTACGTAGTTTCCTGGTTATCACATGCCGTGGGAATCAGCAGAGCTCTCATTACCAGGCAACCCAGCTGGATTTTTGTTTTCTCTTCATTTTAGAGAGAATGGTAAATCATAATAAATAGGCCGATAAGAAGGTCTGAATTTGGGGAAAAAAGTCAGATTTCTTTAAACTCTCTAACCACCACATAGACCCCAAGTGGTGAAATGAGAAATGAGACTCGGTGTCGGGTATGATGTGGGCTCAGCAAGAGGCTCAGTATCTCGTTAGGAGCTATCGCGGGGCAAGCTGCCGGGCTGCACTGCAAGCAGAAAGGCTTTTCTTGCTGACATTTAGATACCTGAAAAATCCAGTTATCCGAAAGGCCTATTCCTTACAAAACCTGAGACTCTACAATAAGACGTGTTATCATTCAGAGCCCGTGGCCTTTTCTTCTTATGTAGGAGATAAGAGCAGGGGTAACATTAACCTTCGTTATCCATTCACTCAAAAATCACAGAGCACTTGCTCTTTCTAATGTGCCGGCAGGTAAAGTCCCTGGTGTTAGGACATGAAAATGGAGATTTCTCTGGTTCCACCTGCCTTCTCAAAGATGAATGAAGATGTGCTTTCTCAAATATGTTTCCCCAAGAATTCTACCCCATCCATGCTCCCAGCCCAAGGACTAAGACGGGTCTGCTTCCAAACAGTTTGAAACTAGCTGTACCTGTCCATTTTAGGTCACCTTCCTTTGGCTGTGTAAAACTTGGATGAGGGCTTGGGCGTTTCAAGGTTGAGTTCAGATCATTCAGATAGGATTCTCCATCATCTGAGAGTCCAAGCAAAACTAAAAAGGAAGCAGAAATCTCAGTTTCTGGGTTTAAGAAAGACTGCCTCTCAAAGCTCCCAAATTCAACCAGATTGTTCTGGCCATTTGACTAAAATTGGCAGGGTGAGACTGTGGGGAGAGGGTAAGAGAATGAAGAAAAAAGGGAAAATACACTTTGAAAAGCAGTGGTATTACCCACTGTAGTGGGTATTGCCCACTACAATAGTGGTATTACCCAGCATTTCATGCACAACTAGAAATGTTATCCAAACCCAACATTTACCAAAGTCACCATGGGACCTTTTGTGGGTCAAATAAGTAGACTCTTAAACCCTCAGACTTGTTCTTATAAATGCTGACCATCCTACACTAATTATCCTAGAATCGTATAAATAAATATATATTTATATATTATATAAAATATAACATATTATAATAAATATATATTTCTATATGTATATATTCTATATATATATATATAGAATAAATATATATATATATTTGTCTAATGATGATAAGCCCACAGGCCAAATTCCCTAATGTTAAATTTGGAAACACAAGTAAAATAACCATGTTAATTTGAAACTCAGTATCATGGATACAGATAGTGATTATAGCCTTGTGAGTCTGCTAATAATATTTATGGCAATAATCTATGTCATCTCTCCCAGAAGATTTCTCAGATTCATCTGTGTGGATTAAAGTCCATTCTTTATCAAAATGCTGGCTATGATTCTCTGGCTCCGAAAGGTGTGTTTTTTCCCCTTCTGTTTTCATGAGGGAAGTCCTGCCTTCATTTCTTAATGAGTGTCCCTTTGTTTTTCCTCCTTCCTCCTACTCACGCTGAACTTGTCAACTTAGACAGAAAAACACTCTACTGTGTAGAATAAAATAAAAACAGTTAAATGTGTGGTTGGACAAACTTATTTTTAAACTTAGTCATTTGGTGTAACACTACGTTAGGCAATAATTAAAGTTCTGATAAAGCTAATTGAAATGGAGTTATCAGTTGACGTTTTCATAGTTAAAAGGCTTTAGGGTGTTATTAGAGTAAAAATATATTTCAGTATCTTGGGTACACTCTGGCTTAATATAGCATTTTTTTTCTGTGAAAACTTTCATTTCACTAGAAATTGATTTCGGGGGAATAGAACACAGACTTGCGTTCCTGAGTGGGTGGGTGAGTGGGTGGGTGTGCTACCTATGTGTTTGCAGGGAGATTAAAATGGGTAGAGTTAGCACTGAAAAGGAGAGTAAGATTTAAGAAATGGTAAGAAAGGACAATCTCCATAGACATGTGAGTGTCACAAGTATGCCTATGTATGCCCTTCTGAAATTAGTGCAAGGAAAGAAATACGCTGATTAGCTTTAAAAAAATTTTTTTTTTAAATACGGTTTCTTAGGATGCCTGGGCACTGATTTTGATAAAAGGACGTTTTATGAAAAAGAAAGAAAGAAAAAAAATTATTTCCTTTTCCGATGTCCTAACATCGGAAAAGGATCCCCCCATGTAACTAATGTTTAGAACCTTGTCCGTTTTGGTTTGGAGGAGGACCCCGGCAGAGCTGATGAACCCGAGGGTAGGTTTTTCACCAGCATTTCCGGTCAGCCACAGCCAGGGCTAGCCTGCTGTACCAGAGACTCTTTGATCAGCAGTGAGGTTATCTATTCCTGTTGGAAACAGGAACGTACACACTGGCAAACTGCCCAGCTCTCGGTACATGTTGGTAGAGAATCCAAACCCAACCTTAAAAGGGGACAAAGTAGCAAATCGAGCCTCCAGCTACAGAAAGAGTGATGTTAAAAATCCCACTTTTAAGTTCGGACCTAGATGAAATGCCCGTTTTGAATTTAGCGCCCAGGAGAGTAGTGTGGACGCACCGGCCATCGGGTGCAGCTGCCCGGGGTTTGAAGGCTGGGTCATAGAGGCTGAGCCAGTGTGAAACTCTGACTTGTGTAGGCTTGATTATTTCCTGGCCTGAGTTTGGCCATCAAACTCAGGCCAGGAAAACTCAGGCCTGAGTTTTGGCCTGGCCTGAGTTCTGGCCACCAAAAAGGATTTCAAATCAAGAACACAAACAATGGGTCTCAACCGTTTTCCTGCTTTGATGGGCGCCTCGAGAAACATTCCTAAAGCCCACACTCCCATGGGCATTGCAGGGTTTTGGGTCGGCCAGGTACATTCCTCTCTCCCCTGGGAAAAACCCTATTAGACTGCAGGAGGGCAGGAGGGGCACGCGGAAGAGGCTGGATGTCGGCATGTAAGTAGTCAACTGTCCACACCCGCGGCTCCTAATGTCACCCTATCCCTCGAGAGCATTGTTCAAACCCCCATTCTTCTGTCCAGTGTCATTCTCAAGTTTTTGCACATTACCGGGGAGCACACCCCCTCCTCTGAACTCTGCCCTTGAACCCCTGCCTCTGCCAGATTAGGTCAGCTGAGCGACCATTTGACCAGCCTGAGTGGGCTGTTCTTGGTATGCCACCCAGATGTGTAGCTCGGCCTCATCCTCACTTGGGCAAACGTTCGAGGGTGGAAGGCCTCCCTTTATGCAGCCGACTTTACCGAAGGTGTGTGACGATGAAGGACACTGACCCTCCAGCAACGGAGATGTCTCGAATTATTAGGATGTTTTTAATGCTTCGGTCATTTCTGATCCCGGGCTCTAGGTCCTTTCTCTCTCCCTTCCCTTTCCTGGTCCTCCCATTGGCCCCTCTCCTCCCTCCCCCCTCCTCCCCCTTTTTTCCCCTCCTCTGCCCCCGCAGCTCCTCCTCAGGAGCAAGACTCCCAATTCCTAAAGGAATAAGAGGACCAAGGCTAGAGCTGCCTTTTTATGCTCTCACTGAAGAAAAAACAGTGTTTTCCTTCTTTTCTTTTCTCTACAATCGTTTCCCAGGTGAGGTTGCAGAGAAAGGCAAGGAATGAGGAACAGAGAGGACGGATGAAGTCCTCGGGACGAGCAGAAAGCCTGCACAGGCATCTGTCTTTACTCAGACTTCCAGAGAAAGCCTGAGGGGCAGGAGAGTGGGGTTTAGACACAGGCTCTGGAATCTGAGATTTCCTGCTGGAATCGGGCCCCGACACTGCTGCCCGGTGCCAAGAGGCAATGCACTTGATCCTCTCCCGGTTCCATTTTCTTTGCCTGTGAGTTGGAGGTGATGACGCATCCAATCTTCAACTCTAACATTCAACCTCTGAAAATGGGTTTGGGGTGGGTTTTTTGTTGTTTTGTTTTGTTTTCTAAATCTAGGTTTGGCAAAAACCCTTCTGGCAGGAAGACCTGACCTGAAGAAGCAGGCTTCCTTCTACTTCTGCACCCCTGTCCACACATTTTGCTGCAGGAACATCAACACGGTTGCGTTCCGGCCCCCGTCCAAGGGCTTCGGGCCGCGCCGCACACACCCCACACTGACTCTCTCCAATCTGAGAAACGCCGAATCGCAGAAGTGGGAGTGGCCCTGGGTGTTTGGGATGAGGGTGTCCACCTCAGAGGCTGCTTGGGATCCTGAATGGGATAGATAATAGCTGTGTGGGGGTTAATGGAGGGCCCGGAAGTGCAGGTCATTGTCACCACCTACTGTGATCTGGAAGGAGAGCCTGTGTGTAGGTCTGGCTCTGGGACTCGCTACTAAACTGTCTCAGGAAGTGCAATAAAAGCCGGGAGTTTACACACTGGCTTATTTTATATCTGTTGTCTGTCTATCTTGAGCGTTGAATTTGCTTCCGACTTTCTTTTTAGAGGACTTCGCAACACCTTCTGACTCCATTCTTTTATCTGAGGAAAAAATAGCATTTTCTCTCTCTCTAGCGCTTGAATATACTTCTCCCCCCATCACAGGGGAACCAGAGAGCTGTTCCTGGTGAAGCTGCCTTTCTCCACAAGTGGTGATTGATGGCCAAAAGACGCTCAACATGAATCAGTATTTCAGGAAAGCTCTCAGGACATTTGCTCAGGGGCCGGGTGCTTGGGACCTCTCAACAGGGACAACTTAGTGTGGGAGATGGAAAATGAGCACATTCGACGTAAAACTTTGGTGATCAGTCTGGGATGATTTGTGGGGAGAACGGTGGTCTTTTCTTTTCTGTTTTCCCCCCTTGTAAGGCCTGTCATCTGCAGTAGGTAAGATTCTTTTTCCTATACATAAACTCAGGATGTTGAGTGTGAGGAGGAATAAATGGGCCTAGGCTGGCAGAGTTTGACGGAAATAAAAAAATAAAACTTTTTATCCCATCATGATAAGACAATCACAAAACATCCCTCTATTGTAAGAAATCTTGATGTTTAGTTAAAAAAAAAAAAAAAGCTAGCAACAAGCTGTGGGTTCATTTTGCCTCTCTGTGCCAGTTTCCCAAACTCTGGCTGAATGGAGACTACGTTTTGAGTGGGTACTGCATGCATTATTTTAAATTGCTGGAGGTATTTTTTGTTGTTGTTTTGTTTTGTTTTGCTGTTAAGTTTCTGGATTCTTGGGAACTTAGTCTAAAGATCTGAATTTCTGTGTAGTGTTCATTAAAAAAAAAAAAAAAAAGAGTGAGATAAGTCATTCTAAGGGAGAAGGAGATACACAGAGAGTGCTGAGAACCTAAAGTTTTAATAACATTTTATGTTTACTTCATAAACTCAGCTACAAGTCATTTCTTACTGACAGTTATTTTAGGGGCCAAAGAAATAAATGTGTCTTGTGCACAGTTGCTATGAATTTTTTACAGAATCCACATTTTTCCCTCTCTGTCTTGGTTTTCGGGGTTCTTCTTTCTGGGCATGACACACACGGCCCCTCTCCCCTGGTGATGATGGCTCAAGGCAGAAATAGAGAATTTGTATAAAATGAAAGCATTCTCAATTGAGGAGTTAGGGGAAAAGAAGGAAGTCGCTAAAGCTCTTGCCTCATCCTGTAAGAGAGAAGTACAGGTACCCACCTTACTCCTGGCATTCCATAAGGGCGCTTGTGGCCTACGGAAGCCACTTGGGAATAAATCAATAATCCCCAGCACTACATTTGTCGCAACTCCAGGCATGAAGTCAGATCTTGCCCTCGAACAAAAAAGAATTTAACCTATTTTTGTTTTTTAAAATCTTTCTGAATTTCTTTTTCTGTTGTTGTTTTAAAAAAATTGTTTTTCATTCAGTTATTGTTTTTATTTTGGTTTGAGTTCAAAGGTAAATCTAGCCCCTGGTCCTTCCGAACTTCCTGAAGAACAAGGAAAAGCGTGGCTCGTTCTTGAGTGGTATGTTCAGGAAAAGAAGTTAGGATCTGGAGAGATCTTATATTTGAGAGGATCTGGAAGACCTCTTGAAAGGAGGCTTTGAGGTTTGTAGAATTTTGTTTTAAGCTGGTTTGGGGTCTGTTTTAGCCAATCCAGGTACATTTATTGCGTCTAAACCTCTTTTCCTTTCTTTTTATGCATTTAATATCTGATTTTATGAGCATCAACCAATGTGCAGAATTCAGCTCAGCTCTAATGAGAAGACAAAGGTCATGAAGACATAGTCATAACCACCCAGAGTTTATAATCTAATGCAGAAAAGGGACTGATAAAATCTAACAGTAAGACAGAGTACCTTGTCTCATGATAAAGACACAGAGTGAAATGTTTAATTTAGGGGAGGCTTCATAAGAACAGTGGCATTTTAATGAACCTGGGATGGGTTGAGGGATGCTAGTAATGGAAAGGGAATGAGGTCAAGACTGTAGAGCATAAGTTCAGTGAAGAGAGCATTCCAAAGTACCTAGAGTTCAAGGTGTGTGTTGAAGCTAAGGCCTTGTCCTAAAAAATATAAATAAATAAGTAAATAAATAAATAAAAGTGGCAGTCTAGGATGGGAGAAATGCAAATAAATGAATGAGGGTATGTTTCTCGCTCTGAGTTCTGCACAAAGGCCTCTGGAATGTAGAGAAAGAAATCTGAACTCTGGTGGTTGTTTGGGGGGTGGCTGGGAAGCACCGCGAGATTCTGAATCTTGAAGTAGCAGAACTTCGCCCACGGAAATAAGAGAGAAGCATGAATTCCCCTTATCCTTTTGACTTACAAGGATACAACTTTTCTGGGGCTTTCTAAGGAAATTTTATTTCAAGATTCTGCTAGGTGAGAGTTCTCTCTTCTCTAAACTGAAGTGTGAGGATGTCTTTTCTTTTCTCACCGAGTTCTCTTTTGTTTCCTCTCTCTCTGTTCTCATTTTCTTTCCCTCGGTAGAGCTCTAACTCTTTCTTTACCTGGAAGGAAGCATACATGCTGTCTTACATTTCAGAGGAATCTCCTAGGCCATCTTCTCCAACATCCCTCCCATTTCGCGAAGCAAAAACCTAGTGATTATAATCATGGCGGAACCCTTGCTTTCTGTGGACTAGCAGAGTAACAGATGGCCTCGGGTTTGCACTGGAAGAAATGGTGTTGCAAATTGAGACTCTGAAGTCAGATTGCTCAGTTCTACCCCTGGCTAGATGTTTAATCTCAAATAAGTTATCGGAGTCTGGGCCTCAATTCCCTCACCTATAAAATGGAAACAATATGGTCTCTACTTCAGCGCATCATGGTAGTTAGGCGAGGTACTCTATGGAGAGCATTTAGTGTGGTGGCTAGAATGTAGTCAGTATTTTTGTAAATATTCACTATTTTTAATATTTTGGCCAGCCAGGTAGCACCTTCTTGCTTCACAGGCTGCAGGATTATAGCCTGTGGTGGTTCATTTCATGTACCCACTTGATGGGGCCATAAGGGGTCCAAATATCTGGTTAAACATTTCTTGGTGCATCCCTAGAGTGATTCTGGAAGAGATTAGCATTTGAATTGGTGGACTGAATAAAGCAGATGGCCTTCTTCAATGTGCGTGGGCATCATCCAATCCGGTGAGGGTCCGAATGGGACAGAAAGGCTGAGGAAGGTTGAATTCTCCCTCTGCTTGACTACATGAGCCCAGACATCAATCTTCTGCCCTCCATGCTCCTGGTTCCCAGGCCCTTAGGCTCAGACAGGAATCTCCACCATGGGCTCCCTGGCTCTTGGGCCTTGGACTACACCACAGGCTTTCCTGGATCCCCAGCTCACAGACTGCGGATCCGGGGGCCTCTCAGCCGCCATAACTGCACAAGCCAATTCCTCATAATACACTCCCAGATATGTGTCCTGTTAGTTCTGTTTCTCTGGAGAACACTGACTAAAACACAGCCTTTCTAATCAAAGTGTGGTTTGCAGTCAGCAACCTGGGCATCATCCGGGAGCTAATTAGGGATGCAGATTCTCAGCTCCCGCCCCTGTAGTTTTAGCAAGATCCCTGGGTGATTCACATAACACCAGAGTACACATTCTCCTTGTTCCCCATGAAAACCCCAGGTTTTTTGTATCAATGCTCCATCAGCTAGAGACCAGCCACAGCCTCGTACCACAGACTCTGAACATCTGATAAACAAGGACAGTTCCAGCAAAGACAGTGTTAATTTAGATCCAGCTTCATTTCAGTTGGTATAGTTATTGGGAAATAAATTTCAGGGTTTTAAAGGCCTAGCAATTGTCAGAGGCTGCGGACTACTCTGAGCATAATTCCACCCCACAGAGGAACAAGGGAGCTGGAGGGAAAGAAAGACCTGGTAACCAGGGACAGTATTCTTTACCCTGTTCTTAGAAAGGGGCAACCTAGAAGACAGTCAGGGGAAGGGGGGAGAGAGTACCTGAAAGTCAAACATCTACTGAGAAAAGTAGACTAAGGAGAGATAAGTAAGCAGTAACCATTAATGAAAGGTCTTTGAGCCAAGGGCTCTCACACTGACTTGGTTTCCTATGGAGTTAATTTTTCACTGTGACGGGCAAGAGTGACAGGAATTTAAGGGGTGTTTGTCTTAAGGGAATCGGCTGGGGTGAGAATCAAGACATTTGTCAGGAGAGTGCCTGTAGACAACATACCCATACGTGGGCTTTAGCTACTCACCGCCTATGTCTACCTTCTGTTCTCTCTTCAGTTTTCTGAATGAAAAAATATTACAATCTTTCAAATGTCCAGATTTCCAGCCTGAGTCCTAAGGGCCACTCAAGGGAACCAGGTAAACATTGGATGGATGTGATGGTAATCTACCAATACTACTGGGCAGGTATCAGGACCAAATGAAGTTGTGCTCCATAAAGTTGAGTAAAAAGCAGGAAAAATGGGATCTCCTTACAAATCATTTTTTTAAAAAACGAAAAAGAAATGTGACAAGTAAAAGAAAGCTGCGTTATGCATGTTAGAATAATAATCACTTAAGGAAATAAAAACAATAGACTAAATTTCCTCCATCCTCTCAAAGGACTGAGAGTCATGGTGAGTGGAAAGGAGAACTGGCATACTTAAGAAAGAAATTAAAGGGGAAAATATGATCAGTTTCGAAATGAAAACTGCTTGAGAATCAAAAAGAAGAACAGAACACCGAAAGATGATCAGAGATGTGGAGGGTAGGCATGAGAAAAACCACACAGAAAGCAGTGGAAAAATACAAAGCAATGAGAGAAATTCACTAGGAGTCCCAGATGTGGAGACCCAACACAGGAACGATGTGTGTACTGGAAGATGAAAAACTAGAATGAGCTGGCACTGAATGATGCATCAACATCTTGTAAACATACTATTTTCCAAAATAAAATGAACAAATGGCAGAGGAATGCATGCAGGTTTTTGTTATTTAGGTAAAGCTTAGAAACATGTCAACATTTCTATGTGTATAACATGTTGTGAGAATATAAAGCAATGGGTGAGAAGGGTCAACTCCTAATTCAGGAGAGTGGCTACCTCAAGGGATGGGGGCATGGAACCTAAAATGTACTCAGTGAGTTTCACCTGTGTTGGTTATGTTTGCTTTTTTTAAGATAAGGTAGTGAGAGGACGGGTTTTCATTACATTAATACTTAGAGTTCTTTGTTCTGTGTTGGTGAGGACGGGCCTTCTCATACCTTATAAAATGGAAGTCTGAATTCTATTAAATGATTTCTAGAGCTTATTGGGCATTTATACTTTATACTCAGGAATTCCTTTATTTAGGATCTTTTTCTTCTGTTATATCCTAAAATTTTATATTATAAAATATTTAATGTATCCCACAAGGTTTAAAGGAAACCTTTTGAAGTTCTTATTTTTGTTGTATTATATTTATGTTCTGATTTGGAAGGATTAACATTTTAGTGATACTAAGTCTTTCCATCTACGAAAATTTATCTTTACATCATTCGTATCTTGCTTCTTTACATATTCTTCTCATATGTTATTTTCTTGGTTAGATATATTTCTGGATATGTTTATACTCTCTCTACCATATATGCAATAATTATGTATGCCCATTTTTAACTCCATAATATAAAAATGCTTTGCCAAGTGTTCCCACTAGTCTTTTTTAAAAAAGACTTTATTTATTTATTTGAGAGAGAGAGAGAGAGAGAGAGCACGAGCAGGGGGAGGGGCAGAGAATCTCCAGCAGACTCCCCACTGCTGAGCCCCCTGTGGGGCTCCATCTCACAACCCTGAGATCATGACCTGAGTCGAAACCAAGATCAGACGCTCAACCGACTGAGTGACCCAGGTGCCCCAAGTTTGCCTATTAGTCTTAATAATTTTTATATGTCTTGGGATTTTTAAACATAAAATATAAAATTTGCAAATGAACATAATTTATCTTTATACACACACACACATGCACACTATTGTTGTCTTGCCTTATTGCATTATTCAGATCATCCAAAGTAATTTTGAAAAATAATTATAAGAGGAATTTGTGATCTGATTCTGATTTTAATAGCAATGACTTTAAATTTTTTTTATAACATATAATGTATTATTTGCTTCAGGGTATATGTCTGTGAATCATCGGTCTTACACAATTCACAGCACTCTCCATAGCACATACCCTCCCCAATGTCCATCCCCCAGCCACCCTAACCCCACCCCCCAACCCCCAGCAACCCTCAGTTTGTTTCTTGAGATTAAGAGTCTCTTATGGTTTGTCTTCCTTCTTGGTCCCATATTGTTTCATTTTTTTCCCTTAAAGTTTCTACTATTTGTAAAATATTTGTTGTTTTTTATTAAAAGTTCTTTAATATATTTAGTTATATTTCTTAAAAGAAATATAAGAATAAGACAAAAATATAAATGAGTACATTTAGATAAATGAAAGGTGATAATGTGTTCTTATTTTATTCAGAGTTTTTATTAGGAATTTTTTGCAATATTTATATACATTTCTGCATCTATGGATATAGTATTTTTCTTTTGAATTGTTACTATAATAATTATAGTTTTCTAAAATATATCTACATAGTTATGCTATATTATTCTTTTGTGACTGGACACTAATATTTTGAGGGCATTTGCTTACATGAGAAATTTTTTTCTTTTTAAAATTATTAACTTGGGTGTTCTTGTGTTAGCTTAGTAAACCATCTTGGTAATTTTAAATCATTTTTGGGAGTCTAGAATATTTTCAATAAGGTAAATAAAATAGGAATTGCAAATATTCCTTCAATATTCAAATTTATTTGGTACCTGAGTTCAGAAAGCATAGAGATACCACAAAATAGATACCACAAAATAGATAGAGATACCACAAAAACTGATCACATTTGTTCTCTGATGATGAGTAGCAGGAGTTCAGAAACCAAAGGATCTGTTGAAATTTTCTGAATATATTCAGCTTTTAAGTTGTATAGTGAGATTGAAATAGAGAGGAATACTATCTAAATTTTTGTTATTTTGAAGGTTAGACTCCGCAGTAAAACTAACTCGGCCTAGATCCTTTCTAATGGTAGGTCATTCATGGTAGATTTCTAATTTCTTCTTTGATAAAGAAGAGAGAGAGAATGTTAATTTTTTTTTACATTGTCTTTTTGGTACTATTTACATTCTCTAGATCCTTGCTTGTTTGTGTCTGCTTGATCCATCAAATTCTATTATAATATATATATATATATATATATATATATATATGTAGTTATATATTTATATATATATATATAATTTATATGTAATCTATAAATTCCCCACTATGACTGTGATTTTTTTATGATGGTTATACCTACTTGTCAGTTTTGTTTTATGTGTTTTGCTGTTGTAGTTTGCAATGTACAGGAATTCATTAGCTGTACTTATAGATGTCATAATATGCCTGTTTTCGCTGCTTAATGGTCTGAATCCTGAATTTTTCCTCATTTTGATTCTGCCATTCCAGCTTTCTGTTTGCATACATTTGCCTGGTGTAAATTTCCACATGCCTTATTTTCAAACTTTCTTTGTCGTTTTGTTTTGGGTGTGTTTCTTGAATATGGCACTGAGCTCTTGTATCCATTAAGATAATTTGAGTTGCAAATAATGCTCACCGTCTTAAAAAAAATGCTCTTCTAAAGTTGCAGGATAGGTTTCGTTTCAAGCATGGCTTGTTTTAGTGTTGCTGCTTGATTTCCCTCAGGTCTTTCAACTCTGTGTTCCTTTGTGTGTTGGGCTGTTTCTCTCATGGGAGCAAAATGGCCACAGAGGTCCCAGGCCTACCATGTGTTTCTACCTCACAGTCCAGAAAAAGAGAGAGCTCCTCTTCTGAAAACCTTGAAAACTCTTGAATTACATGCCAACCCGCCCCCCCCCCCCAAAAAAAAAATCTCTGTGACTTGGTGCTGAGCAATGCCCCATTGAGTCTGGGCTGGTGTTATTCATCCTTGAACCGATTGCTTTGGTGAAAAGATTGGTATTATGATAAATGGTCACTTTGGGTGAATTAAGGGTCAAGCTTAAAACTGAAGTTTTAGATTCATTCCACCCAATGGATGTGTCATTATTCAAGAGAACAGAGTAAGTAGTATAAGTATTGTGAAGAAGTTACCACAATTCTCACTACTGGATAATATAATTCTATAACTTCAAAAATCAAAAGAGTCAACTGACAAAGCATGCCAGAAATAATTAAAAATAAGTAATGTTGTTACAATATTAATATTAATAATGGGGAAAATCACTAGTTTTCCTATTATAATAAGCAATTAGAAAATATAACTGAAGAAAATATTTCATTTTTAAGAAATATAAAATATACTGAAACAAGTAGATTAAGAAACGTGTAGTATTTGTATGAAAACATGAACTTTGAGAGATTTAAGATGTTCTTAGTTGAGAAATCTCAATAGTATAAAGATGTCGATTTGTTTAAAAATACTCTCTGAAATCATTGCAATCCTAATGAAATTCACAATGGGGTTTCTCTTTTTGGGTGTGTATTTAAGAAGGGAGGTTTGGTAGTGTAGAAAAAATAGTTTAAAGTCTATCTGATAAAATTATACATGCTAGACTAGTCAAAAAATTAAAACAAACAAAAAACAAACTTCAGGTGTAATGGGCCTATGTGGAAGGAGGAAGCCTTTTCTCTGCAGCTATAGAGACATAATATAAAGATACAGTAATTAAAAACAGTGAAGTACTGGTGTAAAAATAAACAAACAGTAGAACAGAATAGAAAATCCCAGAAAAACCCAAAGTAATATAAAGGTCGCTTAGCACAGTAATGGAATGTGTGTGTGTGTGTGTGTGTGTGTGTGTGTGTGTGTGTGTATAAAATTCAAGAGAGGACATGAATTATGCAATATACAGTTAGACAATAATTAGTTATTTGGGCAAAAAGTAAGCCAAATCCTTATCTCACAGCTCATACGAAAGTCAATACCAGATAGAATTTAGCTATAACTTAAAGTAGAATAGGCCTTTTTATGAATGACAGGGGAAAAACAATCAAGAAATATGACTATGTAAATATTTAAAACTTTTTATATGTGAAAACAAACATATTAGCAAACAGTTCCTTCCCTCCTGCTAAGGAAACTACAAAATCTGGACAAAATTTTAAGAGGAAAACAAAACAAAACAAAACTTTTAAGTCACCAGAGAGCTATCAAGTCTAGGAGAAACCCAGAGAAGTAAGCTTTGTGTTTGGTACTGCTTTTCCCCTAGAGGCATCTGCCAATTTTGGAAGTTAGAAAGAGACAGAGAAGTTGAGCTGAGCCTTTGAAAGACTGCTGGATTTAGGGGAGGGAAAGGAGGTCAATGCTGCCAAGGAGGAAAGTATTGGTAAATTCACAAGTGTTAGGCTGGGACTCCAAACTGAAGGGCTACAACCCATGAGTAAGTGCGGGCCTGAAATAGATGTTCCCCAGAAGGCACTGAAGCCCACTTCTAATCATATCATTTTGTGATTGAATTAAGGTAATTCAGGGCTGCTAGTCTTCCTAGCCACTTGTCAGAAGGAAACAAAATACTCTCTGAAGAAAGGTGGCATCCTAGTCTCAAATTATCTGTACCATTTTTCATATATAATATTTGACACTCGGTCAAGAAAAAACAGACACATAAGGAATCACGATAGTGTAGTGAAAAACCAAAGGAAGCAACAGACAGTATAAGAAACCCATCAGGAATCTTGAAAATGGAAGTTTCATACATGGATTTTAAAATAAGTATGATTAATATATTATAGATAATAAAATATGAGATCTATAATGTTAATAGATAACAGTAAACTATGGAAAGATACAAAATGGAAATTCTAGAAGAGAGGAAAATATCTAATGAATCGGTAATCCAACTGGGCAGGTTTAACATAAGGCTAGACACATCGAAAAGAATATTAATGAACTGGAAGATAAATATGAAAAATATACAGAATAAATCATATAATTATGAAAAGATTAAAACACATACACACAGAAAGAAGAGAGAGTGACTCAGAGGACAATGTAAGAGACATAGGGGAACTAGTGAAAAGTTGTAGCCTATCTGTTAACAGAGTCCACAAAAGAAAAAAAGAAAGATATTAAGGGAGAAACAATGCTTGAAGAGACAATGGATGATAATTTTCTTTAAAAAAAGAAATCTATGAACCCATGCTGGGTAAACAACACATTCTCCAATAAACACCGAGGGAAATTTTACATCCATGGACCCATGCAAAAGAAAATACTAATGTGTACTATTCTGCAACAAGAAAATTATTCCAGATGAAAACTTAAAGATATGGGACAGATTTAAGAGCCTCAGAAATGATAAATATTTAATGTTGATATAAAACTGTAATAATAATATCTTGTAGGGCCAAATGTATTACAAATAACATGTTAGGATAAAAACTTTCAAAGGGTTCTAAGTTTCTTGCATTGCCTGGGAAGAGATACATATCCTCATTTATTTTAGACTACAATAAGTCATCTATACATGTTGTAATCTCTAGTGTAACAAATCATAGTAAAAGAATGCATAGCTCCCAAGTTAATAGGAGAAAATAGAACTATAAAAACAATCAACCAAAAGAAAGGAAAGAAAAAGAATACAGAAAAGGTAGTACAGATAAAAAGCAGATGGCAAAATGGTAGCATTAAAAGACCAACATTGTCAGACTGGATTTTTTTTTTTTTTAAACAAGAACCAACTATATGTTACTTATGAGAAACACTTAAAATATACAGAAGAGGTTGAAGGTACAAGGATGGAAAAGTTATAACATAGAAAAAAATAACCAAAAGAAAACTATTATCACTATATTATTAAGAGCAGGTTTATGAAAAGTGAAGAAGAAAAAGTGGTCAGAGGGGTTGGAGAGAGAGAGACCAGGCAAACAGTGTAAGCAATGTTTTCAAAGTAGCCTTCCTTTCTACTGAGGGCAGCAGGCAGGGCAGTGTGAAAGGGTTGGTGAATGTGGAACATGTATGCTAGAAACTAGTGGGAGAGAACATAGGATTGGAAAGATGAGCCCAGATTAGGGGAAAAGCCTGCATAGTACTTTCAGTGGATTTTATATGTCATAGATTTGGTCATGGCTTTAATCAATGAGAAGCTGTTCTATCTATAGTTAGTGGTAGTGAAAAATAAAAATTTAAAACTTGTCACTATCGACCCTGTTAACAGCCTTTAGTTTATTGGAATAAGTCTATTATCTACTGTAAGTTTTAAAGTCTCCTTCATCGACCACAGATAGCCTAGTGGTGGTGGTTATGAACTCCAGCTCTGTAGAATATGCCTGCGTCGAATTCTGTCTTCACATTCTGCATCTACTTCTTCGTTTTATGACCATGGGCAGAGACTCTTAATCTCTCTGTCTCTGTCTCTCTCTCTTTTAAATATAAAGTGAAAATAATAGCACATAACTAATAGACTGGTGAGAATTAAATGAGTAAGGCACATGACACATGAGAACAGTGGCTGGAACATAGTAAGTACTCAACAAAGAGCTGTTATTTTTAAGATTATAATTATGACTTTCGTTTCAGATATTGTTTTGGTATCAATTAAAAGCTAATTAAGTAAGTCTAAGGATAATAAGTCTAGTCTTTTTTTCTGGTCTTTCTCTGTCCTTAACTCTGAACCAGGAACTTATTACTGTGTCATGGGTCTGTCTGCTCTTTCCTGCCTGAAATTGACAAACAACCAAGAATGGAGTCCTTCTATGTGTGGGTCCTCTGGTTGGCACTGGGGATATTCTCCAGTAAGACAGGGCTGTACCCATGAAGGAGCTCACAGACATGTGAAGAAAGGATTTCCATGCAGTGGGATATGACTAATAGGAAGAAGGGTGTATTCTAGCACGTAGGATGAAGAATGTGCTTTGGAAGCAGAGAAGGAGGATATTTTCTGTCTGGGGAAGAAGAGGAAGGCTTCATAACAGACTTGGAGGGAGAGGCAGGAGAGGCTATTCCCCAAGCACAAGGCATGCTTGGGGAGCAGCTAATTGCCCACTGTCCCAGGTATGTCAGATGGACAGAAGGGAACAGCATTTGCGAAGGCTGGAGAAGTAGACCGGAGTTGGGCTGTAAATGCTTGCCTATGAAATTTAGAATGCTTCCAAATTATTTCAGAGGCAAATCTTTTATAGCAAGCCTTCGAATAAAGTCATACTTCAGGTATAGTTGTGTTTTGTAGTTTATAAAAGAAATTCCAGTATGAGTGTTCCCTACATGGCCAAATAAGCATTGATAGGAATTTAGGAGTTAGAAATAGACTCACTCTTTCCTAAACTAAGTTATCTATATTATGACCAACTAAATGTGAATTTATACTTGCTGAATTGTTTAGTAATGTTATACAAACTATGACTATAACAACAGCGGTAAAGACAATAGCATGCGTACTAAGAGTAATACCTTCTAACACTTATTGAAAGCATTTCATGTGCCAGGAACTCCTATAGAATATCTTAATTCATTAGTGTATTGAATGTGTAATCCTCCTAGCATCTCTCTGAGACAAGGCTATTATTATGTAAAACAGAAAACATACTGTAAACTAGGAAAAACACTATGCAATGATAATGGTAGGCTATGTTGTTTTTGTGTATGCTAGGCCTCATCCGCCTCTTAGTTTCCTTACGTATTCATCTTTTCTCTAGTTTTATGCTGTAGGCTGGAGGGAGGGACAAGAGGAGAGAAAGAATCGGAAAATGGGAAGATCTTTAGGAAATTGCTATTCCTAACGAATTGCAGCTTGAGTTCTGTTTTTGTTTTTAAAGCTCATTTAGAGAGAAAAAATAAAAATTCTATCATGTAATAATATTATTTCATCTTGCCGATTTTGCGTAGGTTGAGACTGGTAGGTGCTGACTTAGAGATTCTGGAAGATACACTGGGTTTCAAGGAGGCTGAGAGTTTGTCTTCTGTATCTGCCTGTCAGACTCCACTATAAGCCTCAAAATACAATA
Source organism: Potos flavus (assembly GCA_028534135.1). Classification (NCBI taxonomy): domain Eukaryota; kingdom Metazoa; phylum Chordata; class Mammalia; order Carnivora; family Procyonidae; genus Potos; species Potos flavus. The sequence goes on from CM052897.1 coordinate 24,285,344, forward strand.
TCATTCCCTCCCACTCGTTACATTCGCACAAGATCCGTACCAACTCTAGAGAGTCACTAAATTTCCATCTAGGAATATCTACCTGGTTGTGGAAAAGAGAGGATGAACAGCTGAGACCCTCAAAGTACCATTGGGAAGATGTCAGTGGACAGCCCCTGAGGACTGGAATTAATTCCACAGGGAAATTACGATGGAATAATCAGTTTAGAAATTTAAAGCTTGGATTGAGATTCAAAAATTTTGAGAAGAAAACAAAAACAAAAACCCTCGCAGAAGCACGGATCTGCTTAACGTTCTTTTCAATCCCTGACAACCGTGGGTCTAAGATTTTCACTAAATGAGAGGAAAGAAATTATGTATAATTTTCACATCGGAACTAGTCTCTTTTGCCCACTCCCTTCCAAATTTCGACTATTTAGCATGTGGGCCAAATCCTGCAGTGAACATCACTTTAGAACAATCTGAATGGGAAAAGCACAGAGCCCCACTTCTTTAAAATTATGCACGAACAAACCCAGAATAATCAGAGGAAGCATAAAACAGATTACGTTTTACCTAAAGTGGAATTTAAGACATGCCACAAGTAATTGATTCTCTTTCTAAGATAATTTAAGAACAAAGGCTCATTTGACTTCTTTTTTTTTTAAGATTTTATTTACTTACTTGAGAGAGAGAGCATGAGTAGGGGGAGACACAGAGAGAAGCAGACTCCCTGCTAAGCAGAGAGCCAAGGCGGGGCTCGATCCCAGGACCCTGAAATTATGACCTGAGCCAAAGTCAAATGCTTAACAACCGAGCCACCCAGGCGCCCCTATTTGACTTCTTAAACACAATAGCAGGTCACTATTCTGCAAAGTCAGAACAGTGATGGTCTTTTGTGATATAACCTATGTATTTTTTTCTTCTTGCCACCTTTGTACTGCTTCCTCTGTTTTATATCTGTTGCTCTTTCTTGCAATTCTTACTTTATATGCCTTTCTCCACTATTAGGAGTTCCTCGAGAGCAGACGTCTCTTATTTACTCTTATAAAAGATATTCTCAGTATTTGCCACGGTATCATGCATGGTGGGCAGTCAACCAATGCTTGCTGAATTCATGAATGAATGCATGCATGCCGTGGTAAAAGCAATACATTAATTAATAGCCCTTAATAGTCAGAAGTCCTTGATTCTGAGTCCTGCCACTAAGTTCCTTTGAACTGTCGATGTAATGTTTCTTTACTCATAAAAGATAGATTTTGAAAATTTCGTCTAGCAAATGTGTATTTCTATAACAAGAGCTGCATAGCATTTTTATAAACTGTGAAGGGTGAAGCCTCGATGATCGATGAATAATTCAAGTTTTGACATGTGACCACCAGCTTTGGGAAATCAGGCTATCATGTACTCTTTTATCTCACTTTGCCAAAAATTTCGATTATACTCCATTCTGGCTTGTTTTGTCTCTTTTCCATGGATTCGTATGGGGAGAAAAGAAGTGAGTAAAACAGTCATTGTGTTGAGGATAATTCGAGGTCAGAGAACCTCGTTCGTAGGACCGGCTGCTAGGGTCTTCGTTTCTCCGACTTTGATTTCCAGGCCAGCCTAAAATAGCAACTCAGTCCCTGACGTGTGTTCTCATTCTACTAAAACTTATAACAGTGAAGAGAAGAACAGTGGAAGAAGAGAAACCAGGTTGGATTTTCCGAGAGTTTGAACCATAGGTTGGTCTTTGGGTAACATCTATCTGCTTATTTTTTAAATCATCTTGAGCCTTGCAACTGTGTACAGCCCATAGTTCCTCTAGAAATTTTCCATGCTTTTGAAAAGCTTACATAATTGCTTATGTGGCAATTGCAAAATCGTCCCTTGACGTGAACATAAACCAGAGAAGAAGTGTCCCGCTCGGCTCACCATTTCAGGCTCTCCCTCCTGCAGAGAGGGGAGGGGGGAGGGGGAGATTAGCAGGATGAGAGCAAGAGGGAGGAGTTTGTGTAATGAGTGGGAAAATCATTGAAGAGTTTATAAACAGTTGCAGTGTGTGGAGGCAACCACATCTGAAACTGAGGAGGGGTGGGGAAATACCATAAGCCTGATCATTTGCCCTCATTTCAGCAGAGAAGGAGATTGTCCATTTCGTGTCTTCTTCTATGTTTTGGAGATTGATGTCAAAGTAAAAACAATGAGACGCTCACAGTATTCGCTTTCCTAATTTGTTAATTCCAAATCGACTACCCAGAAAAGTAGGAAGTGTACCACAGGTGAGTTTATGAAGATCCTCTCTTAGCTGTCATTTCGGAGAGGTTTTTTCCCTCCTTCATTCAATGAAGGACTCAGTGAAAAATTTGTTACCGGAAATCAGTCTCTGATTTGGGGTGGGGGTGGGGGAGGAGTTGGTGGTTTCTGATCTAAAATCCAAGGCCAGAGAGATTTTCCTAAATCATTGAAAGCAAGTTGAAGCAGGAGAAGATATTAAGCTGTTAGGGGATTTCAAAGCCAGCTCCTTGATGTTTCCCTAGAAAGTCTTGAAGCTGGAAAAGGAGAAGCCTCTAAATCCCAGTCCTTGTGCGTGCGTGCATGCCTGTGTGTGTGTGTGTGTGTGTGTGTTTGCTACGCAATTACACAAACAAAAAGACAAATGCAGTCAGTCCCTTTCTCTCTCCTCTCTCCTGGATATTTCTGCACCCACCCCCGCACCCCCAGGCCATCTCCTGTGCAACCTCACTTCTGCAGGTCCGGGAAGCTTGGCCTGTGTCAGACAATAGATATGCAAGATAACAACAGGGCAGTTGCTCAGAGGCTTTGGCCTTTATCAGGATTAACTGTTACATCAATAAGCAAAACAGGGCGGCGGGGTTTTTCCATCGCTGGCCTTTACTGTTCCTGGGTGCCAGATGGCATTTCTATCCATGAAAACAAAATGCTGCAAGTTAGAATGTTGACTAGGCACTGTTACTTCCACTTGATCACACTGTTTGGGGCTCGCTTTGATGTACAAAACACCCCTAAGATAATGAAATGCGTTGGCAGCTGGCTAATGGCTGGGAAAGTGCAAACCCGGCCCTGAACTCTTCCCCGAGACTATTCAATGGCAAGGTGGTGCCAGGCCCAGAGCTGGAGAAGGAGCAAAGAGGCTCGTTGCCAGGCAGGCCCGGGACTCTGCGGCAAGCTGTTGAGGAGGGGCTGGTATTTTTCTCCCTTCAATAGAAGTGGTCTGTGCCTGCAGCAAATGAGAAATAAATCCGTCAAGGCCAAGCTCAGGCTTATTTTGAACTGGCTGCTGGAATTTGCATAAAAGCCTCTGCACGCACAGGTAAACAAAGACCCGTCTACTCGTCTACCCGAGTGAAGGTGATCTTGGAGTTAAGTTTTCTCTTGTGCCCACGTAGGACCTCATCTTTGTGCAAGGGGGAAAAAAAGGTCTTATGAATTAAATTTGACTTTGCCGCTGCTAATCTTCTCACTGGACTGATTCACTGGGAAAGTAGAGCGTGCATAATTGGGGAAGGAGGCATTTTCTCACCCTTCTGTCCCTTGATGTTACAGCCCGCTCCACGGAGGTACTGTCTGGGGTACGGGCCCCTGTGGGAGGTCCCCTGTGCCTCTGTCCCCTTCCGCCGCACAGCCCTACCCCAATCCCAACAGATCTGCTGGCCACCAAAAGTTCTTCCAGCACCTGGGCTCCCACGGTCTAAGCAGAAACTCTCCCGATTCTCTAGTTTGCTCTTATCTCTGTTATTAGTATGTGAGGTTAGGGCAGAAAGCGCTTTTGGACCAAAGGTCACGTAACTCTGGGCAGCCCCAGGACAAGATCCAGCCTGCCGTCTGTTTCAAAGCTAATAAGAGTTTTATATGTTTAAATGATTGGGGGAAAAAAATCAAAAGAATATTATGTGTCATACGATAATTCTATGACTTTCAGATGTACACATCCGAAAGTCAGATTTTCTCGGCACACTGGGCCTCGGGGTTCCCGTGTGTGTCGTCTCCGGCTGGGTCTGCGAGACCACTATGCAGCCGAGTCCTTGCCTTGGAGCCTTGGGGATAGCCAGCAAAGCCTAAAATATTTACTCTCTGGCCCTGACCAAAACGTTCAATCCCCTGCCTTAAAATTGTTGCCGAACCCAGGGTAGGTGCTGACTGTCCCTCTCTGATCATTTCTAAAGTTCGAGAAGTTTAGCTCGATGGGAGGTTCTCCACCATCCCGATGTTCCCGTCACCTTCCCCTGGCAAAGTTGTCTGTGCCACCGTGAGAGACACTTTCCTTCCTTTCTAGCTTAAAATGGAATCAGCTTTTGAAGTTCTTGCTAAAGCTTTCTTTCTGCGCTTTGTCTCCCCACTGTCAACTCCCGAGTTGGCATTTAAACAAATACTTCAGGGTCAGCATGTCCCAAGGGTGTCTGCTCAGCTGGGGTGGAAATCCGAGGGGAAACGTTGAGGCGGGGGGAGTCTGATGATGATGCTTTGTACCCTGGCATTGTCCCTGTCCAGACGCCCTCTGCCAGTCCACAGAGTCCGGTTACAAGTCAGGGGTGGAAGCTTATCCGAGCCAACAGAATTGGATCTGCCCCTCCCATAGCTGGTGTCTCTGTTTCTGCTTGGAGCCCTGCCTTTGTCAATTCAAACGCTGTATTTAAAAAAAAAAAAAAGTCATTGACCACGTTTTTGTTTCCTCCTCATCCTGTTTGCGAGGGGGTACTGGGTGTGTGGTCTCTAGCTTCCTACCTACTCCACTTCATCTTACGGGGCTGGGAACTCCTTTTTTGAACTCTGGCTTCCACAAGATTGCTGGCCCCAGCCATTCCGGGTCTATTAAACATAGAACCTTTCTTCGCCAAAAGTAACAGCGGTTGGCTCTACATGATAAATTACTGTGACTGTTTGTTTCTTTGTACTTTTCTGTGTTTCCCAAGGGGAACATGTATTTCTTTTATATCAAAGAGAAAAAAGGGTAAAAAAAAAAAAAGTCGTAAAAGTACCGGTGTAGTAGTAATCTCTACTTACTGGTGAGTGTGCCTCAATTCCTTCCTTCCATCTCTTCTTGAAGTGCATCCAGATATGTACAGACAGTATTTAAATCCATGAAACTAGATAAATCAACTCTTGTAAGTTATGACTTTGAAAAAATATGTTTGAGAGATGATGTCTGAGAGTGTACTGTGTATATATATATACATATACACACACACACATAAATAGTGTGTGTGTTGTGTGAGTGTGTTGTGTGTGTGTATATATATATATATATATTGTGTGTGTGTGTGTGTGTGTATATGTATACCAAAAAAGCAACTAAACTTTCAGTTTCCGGGTCCAGGATCTAAGGACTACAAGTAAAAAGATGAACAAACTGGAAAAAAGACCCAGAACAACAGTCATTGGATTATCAACAGTTCTCTCTATAAGTAGATTTAGGGGTAATGGGTGCTTTTACTTTATGCTAAACTTGTTGGATTGTTTTAAATTTTTTAATTGGCATGATGTATTATATTTGTAATGAAAAACTCCAATCCTACATATATTTTCCACAGACCTTTGAATATCCATTTTATGTACCTACATCTGTTATTAATCAGCCCCTTACTTACCTACCCTCTCCCGTGGCAAGAGACCCTGACTCTTAGACCCCTATATCACCCTCCATGGGACATTTGAAAAACGCTAGCGTTCTGGCTCATCTGGGATGGGTACAGGGAGTCAAACTTACTTTATGGCTTCAGATTTTTGGGTTATGCATAGAAAGGCTTTTTTTTGCTCCAATGTGTTATATATATGGTCAGGTATGTTTTCTAATACTTTGTTATTTGTGCTTATTGGACAATTTTTAATCCATCTGGAATTTATTTGTGTGTGGATTGTGAGGTAGGAATCTGAGGTAGGATGTTTGGACCCCACCATTATGTAATCCACACAAATTAAAGCTGACAGTTACAAGTGCACATGGTAAAATAAGTTATGAACTAGCTACTTCCAGGAAAATAAATCTTCTTGACAAAGATGTATCTGTAGTATTTGACTTGGAAAAAATGTGACTTGATAAAAACAATGGTCATAGGAGAAAACTAAGAGTGGCAGAAGCTTTAATTGATGAGATTTGATAAGGATAAAACAATCTGCTATTACAAGATTTACATTAAAAAAAAACTTAGTCTCGGGGCGCCTGGGTGGCTCAGTGAGTTGGGCCTCTGCGTTTGGTTAGGGTCATGATCTCAGGGTCCTGGGATCGAGCCCCGCATCGCAGGGAGCCTGCTTCCCCCTCTCTCTCTCTGCCTGCCTCTCTGTCTACTTGTGATCTCTCTCTCTCTGTCAAATAAAAAAAAAAAAACTTTAAAAAAGAAGCTTAGTCTCAGTGAAAAGCATTTTTGATATGGAAATGATGATAATTAGACGAATATTTTCATTACACTATCTAGCCAATTGGTCAAGGGAAAAGAACAAGTTTAATTCCAGAATGTTTCTCAAGGAAAGTTCATCAGTGTTGGTAAAATTATGATATTAAAAATCGTTTGAATTGATAAAACCAGAGTGAAAAGGTTCTTGGGGGCCAAATCAGTGAAGCGAAGATTATCCTTTTCTTTGGAGATCATACTTTATTTTTCTAAATGGGCTGCTTAGGGGCACCTGGGTGGCTCAGTGGGTTAAAGCCTCTGCCTTCAGCTCAGGTCATGATCTCAGGGTCTTGGGATCGAGCCCCGTATCGGGCTCTCTGCTCAGCGGGGAGCCTGCTTCCCCCTCTCTCTCTGCCTGCCTGTCTGCCTACTTGTGATCTCTTTCTATCTGTCAAATAAATAATAAAATAAAAACTTCAAAAAAATAAATAAATGAGCTGCTTATTTTTCTGACACCATTTATATAGGTAAATGATAATTCTTACAACTGGTCTGAAATGAGCCTTTTTTATTTACTGAAATCTCATACTTGGGTCTATGTCTGGACTCTTATTTCTTCAATGTGCTTGCTTAATCTGCACTGGTATTAATTATTGTAGATTTAAAGTAACCTTGATAACTAGTTAAATATCCCCGTTTTACCCCCCATTAGAATTGTTTTTCAACATTTTCTTGGTCCTCCTTCACATTTACTCTTTCAAAGAACTAGCATCAGCTAGTTCAACAGACCAGATTTTTAATAACGAGCTGAATGATTATAGACATTTTACATTTTAGTTGTAATCTCCTACTTAATCGTTTTAATATCTTGGCTCAATTTTATATATATTTATATCTATCTAATCTTTATATATCTATATCTGTACCGATAGATGTAAATGTAGATATCTATGTGTATATGTATGTTTGGTTTTAGCCTTTAAATTAATTGAATTTATTTAATTTTTGTTTTCAGATTTTTTTCTTATTTTGAGCCCTTTAAGATCCTTTGCTGTTTATTCCTCTTGAAGATAATTTCAGTTACTATATTATATTTTGTTCATTATCTGCTTATTTCCAATGATAAGGCCTGAGAGCTCTCAGGCCTTATCATTCCTGCAGCTCCAACACCTATTTGGAAGTAAAAATGGCAAAGGTTTATTTTTTTCCTGAAATTCAGTATATACTCTGAGTGTAGATGAAGGGGCAAGATGTTTAATTCTCCTTCCTAGTGGGATTTCCTTGTACCCTCTTTCTCTTTCCCAAAGAATAAGAATCTATTATTTATCTTGTCCTTTGCCGTGTCCTCTAAATTCTTGGATGAAATTCACAAGGAGCTTTTAAAGTCTACCTCCCCTTTGATGAGAGTTGGTGATTTGAATTTGCATTGTAATGTGTCTTCTAAGAGCAGAGCCTTAACCTTCACAATGCTATACTTTGCAAATTTGGTACCAGGTAATGGACAATTCTTTGAAATGCTGTCTCATTCATCTGCCCCTTATTTACAGTTTGTTTGGGGATTCATCATGTGACTTTGGGTTCTTTTTTTTTTTTTTTTTTTTTTTGCAAGCTACCTTTTATATACAATTCATATTCCATGAAGGCAGAAATTAGATTAATTTCAATTCTATCTTTAGTGTATAAAATAATGCCTGGCACATAATGGTTACATTTATTTCCAAACACAGCCTTTGAAGAACTGTAGGTTATCAGAGTTAGCTATTTGTCTGCCCCAGAGATCATTCTAGCATACCTGAAACAAATCTCACATCCCCAAAGCCTCCGACTCCTCTTCTTCCTAAACTCTAACATCAGTGTCCTCCTCAAAATGTTTAGACTCAACGCTTTGCCATCATTTAAGAAGTTCTTCCTTCTCTCCCTGCTCCAGCCCCCTTCACATCCACATGTAATTCGCCCTCAGATTTGTTGATTCTATTTCACAATGTATCTGTACCCATTCACCTCTTCTGGTTCCCACCACCCTAGTTTAAGACCGTGCTTCCTCTCACTTGGCTGTTAATGATTCCCCCCTAATTATTATTCTTTCCTTCAAGGGCTCTCCCCACTCAGTCACTTTACCAAAATCCATGTTAATATTGCCTCTAGAACACTCATCCTTAAACAGGTCTGACCCATCGCTACGTGCCTATGATTCCTTGTAACCTTTAGACTACTGTTCAAAATCTCTAACCTGCTTCGCATATTCCTCCAGAATGTGAAGGGTCTCAATCGTGATTTCTGGTTTAATCTACTTCATGCTCTGCACCTTTTACTCCTGCCAGGGGAGTGTACTGTCTTTCCCTGGACGAACCCTGCAAAGTCTTTGCTGCTGATCTTTGTCCCATCTCGCTGTGGCTCCGGGGGCACAGGCTCTTTTCGTTTGATCGCCCTCCATGACCTCTCCCGCTGCGGTCTTCGCCAGCAGTACCTTGCCCAGCTTGTCTGCCAGCTGCACGTGGTTGTGTAACTGCCACTCATTCTCCGGATCGCACTGCCAAATCGCCCCTCGGGGAAGCCTTCCACGATCCCTCCCCCGGGAGCCTTCCCTCCTTCCATATATCCGGTCACATTAAACACCGTCAGTTCTGGTATTAAAAGGTGCACAGTGTGTAATCATACACATCTGTGAGGGGTCATCTGATTGAGGGCTGTCTCCACTTTACTGTAAACTCTATGAATGAAGAGATCTGACCCGCCTTGCTCACCACTGTGTCCCCTGCGACCAGCACTCGAGCACATGAAATACTTAAAGAATGAATGCTTCCATGTCTACAGAAGCCTTGGCCATGCTCCTTATCCTATCATCTCTTGGAAACTGCCCAAGACCTCTGGTTTGAATTTCTCTCTCCCTTTCCTTTAATCCCTACAGTAACCTCTTCTTCCATAGGTGGTAGCTCCTTTGGAGTAGGCTTTTGTCATCCATACCATTGTTCCTCCTAGGAAGCCAGGAGGATGGTCCCGTTTAGGGCTAAGGATGAGCACTAACATTAAAAAGCTAAGGCTGAGAGGGCCCCCCGGGTAGCTCAGTCAGTTAAGCATCCAACTCTTGATTTTGGCTCAGCTCATGATCTCAGTATTGTGAGATCAAGCCCTGAGTCGGGCTCCCCCTGAGCACGGAGACTGCTTAAGATTCTCTCTCTCCCTCCCTCTACTCACCACCTGCCCCCCACTCTCTCTCTCTCTCTCAAAAAAAAAAAAGTTAATGCCTTGTTCATAAGAGTAACAAAGGTTGGCAAAAGTTGAAATGGTTAAATTTGAAATGTTTGGAGTATTATATCACACTTCCAATGCACCCCAGAGTTTCGGTCAGAAGCTCATCTGAACCCGTGTACTCCGATTATACCTTAATCTTAGCCAGTCATTTGTAGATGTGTGAGGACATTAATCAGGGAGGCTGGGATAGGATATGGGATGAGGGCGGTAGGAATACACGCCCACTAGTAGAAATCCACGCCCTAGTGCTGGTGGGTTAATAATATCATCTTACATTCTTATTTGGTCTTCTTTTGCACACCGTCACTCGATAATCTTGTTAATAAATTCTAGCAGGTAATGATAATAAGGAAATAATGGTTGACTAATCTGCGTTTATCCTGTCAACTCTACCTTAGCTAAGGACATAAGCCCACGTGGAAAAATTTGGCCTTCGTCTATTTAAGTCTCTTACAAAAGAAAAGTAGTGCTTGAGTTTCACCAAGGCTGTAGGTTTATTGCTCTTAATTCTACTCACAACAAAATGAGTTGTCCTTCAACCTGGTTTTGCCAAGTATTTCATTTGGATTAACAGATGGTCTAAAAACCACCGAAAAGTGTTAAAAAATTGATATAGCACAATTAGCCCTGGCCTGCCACAGAGGGTTTGGAGGATTTCCTGGGGCCTATCTGTTAATCTGAAGTCATAGGAAAGAACATGGGAAGGAACAGGAAAAGCTGTGGTTATACTCTGGCCTGGAGCTACGAAGGAGGAAAATATTAATGGCAGCTTGCAGGGGTGCATTCTGGGTATTTTCTTATCCTAGCCATCGGAAAGGTGGGGAGAAGTGTATTTTCATAACAGAAAATATAATCATTTTTCTTTCTTGCTTTTGAAGACTGTGAGAAAATTTCTAAGACATGTTCTTGGAAGAGTCAGAAAGGTGTTATTCTGATCTTTATGGGTGCTCAGAGATGTAAAGGACTCAATTTTGGTAACACAGCACCCAGCATGTTTCTTAATTGTTCCTTTGATGAAGAGAGGACTTTCCTGAAAAGATAGGAGCCAGAAGAAGGAGAAATCCAATTTCAGTACACTAGAAGAAAAAGCTGGGATCTTTGGGATTTCAGGTAACCTGCTCAGTGGGGAGTCAGGATCTACAGATCGGAGACACAATGATATCACTGTCAGGTTCTGAGACTTTTGTAACTTTTTTGTGTTTGTCTGTGTGGTCATTGCCTGTCCCCATTTTGACTACTGGCAAAATGCTTGAAAGGAAAATAATTTCTGGACAATGTCATAGATATGGTGAATTAATTCATTCACTCAGCCAATTTTTGTGGAGTGCTTACTCTATACCAGGGTCTCCTCCAGAGCCTGAAAAACACAACAGGAGACAAAGCAGAGCTCTGTGCCTTCACTGAGCTAACATTTTAGTGAAAAGACAGACAGTGAAGGCAGTAAACAAAGTCTATAAAGTATTAGACGCTGATAGGTGCTATGGAGGAAACAAAAGGGGAAAGAGGATAGAAGACACTGAAGGTGGGAGTTGCAATTTTAAATATAGTAGTCAAGAAATATTTAATTGAGAAGGTGGCATAAGTAAAGACCTGAAAGAGGGGATACAGCTAACTGTGTGGTTATCAGGGGCAAGGGTGTTCCAGGAGAGGAATATAAAGTTTAAAGGTGATTTCTGAAACTTGGTTAGAAAAGGATTTTATCGGCTCAATGTCTCTGAAAATTCAAGGGCTCCCTTCGGCTTCAGGCATGGCTTGATAAAGGGATTAGGAAAACAATTTTATTTTTTTCTGTTCTCTCTATATGTTGGTTTCATTCTTACATAGTTTGGCCTTTTGTGGCTGTAGGAGAGCTATGGTGTTTCCAGATCTTACATCTTGTACTTCACCTCCATAGGAAGAGGAAAGGCCTTTGTCTCAGTATTACCAGCAAAAATCCCATTTTGTCTCTTTTGCCCTGAGTGGGTCACTGCCCATTTCTGACCCAATTATTGTGGTCAGAGCAAATACTGTGTACTGATTGCTTGATGTTTGTGTCACTTGCTACACTGGAACGGCATAGACTGAGAAAGTATGTTTGTGCCTGCTTGTTTTGCTTTGTTTTGTTTTAGCTTTTGGTTTTTGTTTTTGTTTTGTTTTTTTTGTTTTTGTTTTTGGGTTTTTTTTTTTTTTTTCTTTTTTTTCTTTTGGCGAGGAGAGGGAGGCATTCCCCTAAAGAAAATTGGGGAACCAGGAGAAGGATTAATGGATTTTGGAGAGCAAAAGCAGCAAATGTCCTTTACATCATATCTCTTTTGCTTAAATAAAATCCTTGATAGAGTTAGATCCAACACAAACTTGCTGGGGTAAGTCACTTCATCTCTATGGAACCCAGTTTCTTTTTATCTAAAATGAGGAGGTTGGACTCATGAACTTTAATTTATACTCTATGACTAAATATATTTTCTGAAGTCTTAAATTTAAAAAAGTTCATTATATTATGATAGTGCAAATATAATCTGCAGAAGGAAAGTAAAAAGCGAGTATTTAGCCTCTATTTTGGAGATTGCTATTTGGCATAAGGACCAGCATGAGTCCTTGAGTACAGGCGCTTAAATGCAAGTTTTTAAAGAGCTGATGTGATCAATCCCAGATGCATTTGTACTGTGATTTGCTGTTTCCTCTGCTTGATGAGCTATAGGAAGAGAGAGACGGAGGAAGGGTGTGGATCAGGATTATTTGCTGGGTCAATTTCAAGCCTGGAGTTGGGTGACTCAGTTGAAAGGCCAGCTCAGGGAGCATTTTAACACAGATTTCCATATTCAAAACAGAGCGGGGAGTCTGTGTACCCTTCTGTAGACCTCTGTGACATTAAGATAATGACATTAAGATAAATACTCTCCTAAAGGTAGAAGAGTCTTGGGATTCGCTTCCTGGACTTTGAGGATTGCATAGTCCTTCTTTAGTGCTGGATTGAGAGGGGATGAAGGAAACGGCCCTCCCTACATGCAATATTTTGAGATTCTCCCAACAACGATACGGGGACTTCCGTGTTTTGCCTGTGTTTAATATCAGAGCTCCACATTTTATATTAAATTTGTGACTATGTGGGTCTGACATTTGGCATTGCATAAGAGAGCCAAGTGGCTTCTCGAGCTTCCTGCGTGATTCAGGCAATACCTAAAATCCCTTCATGAACGGTTTCCATGTGTCAGGAATAATGCATCCAGATAACCAGACCTGTCTCTGTGAATATTTTCTTGGAAATTTCCATGATCTTTAGAGCAATGCACAAAGCCCACAGCAGACCCAGGATTTCCTTCTTCTTCTATGACAGATTCAGGGATTTATGTACCCTTGGCTTCCCCAAATCACGAAAAATCCCTCTCCAGTCTCAATAGGTCTTTACAGTCTAGTGAAGACCTTTTCCTTTCTTTTTCCTTTTTTCCCCCTTTCCTTATTTTTTCTTTACTGAAGTATAAAAAGACCATTTGCTTTTCTCCAGCCAGCCTTTCTTTCAAGCTGGAAGGGCATACTTCAGGAGAATGTGGGGTCCCTAAAAATTCCTCCCCACCCATCTGAAATACTCCCCTTATTGTGGATTTTACATGGTTGATTCATCACAATATTTGTCTCTGAAATATTTTCCTAAAATAAAATATATGTAATGATCTATTTCAGTGCACTGTGATCCACATATTGTTTGCATACTCTGAGTGTTATCATATGCTCTCAGCCAACAAGAGCTGACCCAGCAAACTACTCTACATGTTTGATCAATGACAACTGTCTGCACTTCCTGAGTTGAGTGTGTCTGCAGTGTTTGTTGTTTCTTTCCCTGTGTTCTCTCTTTCTGCCATTTCTTGTGTTCTTTTTCTTTTCATGGCTGACCAAAAAAGTAATAGTAATAGACTTGCTGCAAAGAAAGAAAGGTATTTACAGTGGATATTAAAATGTAAGTTTCAGCTAGAGAATGAGAAGACAAGCCACAAACTGGGAGAAAATGTTTGCAAAATACATATTTGATAAAGGACTGTTATTTAACATGTGCAAAGAGCTCTGAAAACTCAATAATAAAATAAACAACCTGATTTTAAAAATGGGCAAAGACCCCAAAAGACATCAAACCAAAGAAGATAAACATGGTAAACACACATATGAAAGGATGCCCCACATCATTTGTCATGAGAAAACTGCAAATGAAAACAGCAATGGGAAATCACCACATTCCTGTATTCTAAGCCATTCTAGGCCAAGATCTGGGACACCAGTAGCATCAAACGCTGTGAGAATGTGGAACAACAGGAACTCTCATTCATTGCTGCTGGAAATGCAAAGTGGTTCAGCCACTTCGGAAGATGGTTTGGCAGTTTCTTACAAAACTAAACATACTCTTACCATATGATCCAGCAATTGCATTCCTTGGTATTTACCCAAATGAGCTGAAAAACTGTCCACACAAAGCCTGCACATGGATATTTATAGAAGTTTTATTCATAATTACCAAAACTTGTAAACAACCAGGATGTCCTTCAGTAGATGAACAGCTAAATAAACTAGTATGTCCAAACAATGAAATATTAACTAAAAAGAAATGAGCTATCAAGCTATAAAAAGATATGGAGAAAACTTAAATGCACATGACGAAATGAAAGAAGCCAAACTGAAAAGACTACATACTGTATGATTCCAACTATAGGACATTCTGGAAAAGGCAAAACCCTGGAAACACTAAAAAATTAGGGGTTGGCAGGAAGGAGTGATCACTCAGCAGAGCATCAAGGATTTTAGGGAGTAGTGAAACAATTTTGTGCGATACTAGAATAGTAGATACATGTCATTTTCCATTTGTTCGAACCCATAGAATGGACACCAAGAGTGAACCCTAATGTAAACTGCTGGCTTTGATAATGGTGTGTCGTGTAGGTTCCTGGATCGTAACAAAGGCACCACTCTCTGGGGAATGTTTGTGGTGGAGGAGGCTGTGCCTGTCTGTGTGGGTGAGGGGATCTATGGGAAGTCTCCGTACTATGCACACAAGCTTGGCCCGAAAACTGCTCTAAAAATAAAGTCTTTAAAAAATGCAAGTTGCATAGGTTTTTGAGGTGACCTTGTGTGGAAGTTCTTTGACATTATAAAAGGCATCATCACCACATCCTGAGAAGACTAACATTCAGCCTCATAGACGAGAGAGGCAAGAAACCATGGTGGTAAGGCATGACTCCAGTGGCCGCAGCAAGCCTTTGCCCACGCTTCCCTGTAAGAACTGGGCAGCAGCAGCCCGTGGAGAGCCACCGAGCTAGCAGCTGAGCTTTCCTGGCCCTGCCCTATGCCTCTGTCTGTTCTGCCCACAAGACAAAGGAAGGAAAGTGGAGAAGGATACTTCTCACTCCAAGTTTTCTAAGACCTCCCTAGGAGACAATCCCCCTCCCTTGTCAGAGCTGGATGGTCTGAAGCCCAGCCTTGTCTGGGAGGACAGCTCAGAGCAGCTGAAGCTGTGTTTACCGGTACAGCTGTTGAAGCAGCAGGAGTCCCCTCCCTGCTGCTACCATCGCTGCCCCTTGTGGGCTGGACAAGGAGAAGGGCGTACCGAGTGACTTTGGCTGATAAGTATGCTAATGGCTGACATATAATGATGGCACACATCGTGCCAGGCAGAACAGTCAGGGTTTTACATGGATTGTCACAATCCTCACAAGAATAACAACTTGTAACACTCGGTGTATGCCTGGCATATTCTCGGAGCTCTAGATACATTACGCTAATTTCATCCTGATGAGAAGCTAATGAGGTGGTACCATTACCTTTCCCATTCTACAGATGAGGAAACTAAGACTTAGAGAAGCTGAAGAACTTGCCCAGTGTCACACAGCTGCTAAGCGGTATAGCCCAAAATCAAGCTGAAGGAGAGCACAAGTCTGGAACAGTCTCGTAAGCACAGTGGAGCAGAGTGGGTCCGTTATAATTTTATTTATCCCTAAAATATTTTCTAAAAATAAAATGTATATAAAGATCCATTATGGGACAACATGAATACATGTTCTCCCCATGTTTTCGGTGTACCATATGTTATTGGATAATGAGTGCTGGTGTAACAGACGGTAGCACACAGGCTCTTAATCAATCGAGGGGTGGCATCCCACTGTGATTGTGATTGTTGACATTTAGAAAAGAAAGCACAAAGCAAGTTTGGCGAGGTCGCAGGAGGGGTGGGGTGAGTATCCAAAGCCACTTGGTAGGTTACCATCATCTTGGAGTGTTTGCTCTGCCTACAAACTAGCCTATGAGTTTGCAGAAACTTGATCTGGTCAGTCCAATGGGAGGTTTCGCTCCTGTGGAATGGACTCAGAGAGACTACAATAAAAATGAGAACACCAATTTATCAAATGCAATGAGAATTACAACTGTTGGGGTATCAGATCCTCTCATCTCACCAGACCCTCACAATATACTGTCCTTGTAGACATGCTGTACAGAAAGTCAAATTATAAGTAAGTTGTTAGGTGAGTCTGGATCAGACTAAGGGAGTTTTCCTTTGACTCAAATATCAAGGTTATGAAAGCTGGATGCATTCAATTCCATGGCAGGAAGAAATCTCCCATCCAGGAGCAGCTAGCTTGAATCTTTGTGCTCGAGTCAGAAATTGACCGGTGTACTCTGCCCTACATAGAGCTTGTCCATATGAATTATTTGGTTTTGGGTGACAGGAAAATCTAAAACAAGATAGATGTTTATTTCTAATTTATGTAAAAGTCTGGATTGATGTTGGGCACAAAGCTGGCATAATGTCCCTCTGTGTCAGAGACCCATGTTCTCTTTACATCTTGTTACTTTCCCCTGCAGAGCCCCAACCTTATGGTCCAAAAGAGTGGAGTTTGTATTTCAGAAGTAAGTCAGAGAACAAGTTAGAGAAACAGCAAAGAGCCCTCACACATGCTTCTCTTAAAAGAAGCCCTTAGAAGATGCCACGTGGCACTTTTGTTCACATCCCGTGGTCCACTGTTTAATCTTATGGCTACACCCACCTACAAAGAAGTCTGGAAAATGGAGTCTCTACCCTGCATGGCCCAATGCTCTTCCAAAAATCAGAGTATCCATCAGCATGGACAAAGTGGAGAGGGGCTATTGGGAGGAGAGGTGAGGGATCATCATCCAAGACTGATCTCCCACGGCTTAGACCCCAGCCCTCATCACAGTAGGGAGAGCCAAGTGCTCCTCAACCACGAACCCAGATGCAGCGAATCCTGCTGCAACTTGCAACATCACACAGCTGCCATAGCAAGGGGTGGGCCCCAGCTCCCAGTCACTTCAGAGAAGGATCTGGAGACTTCCTTCCCCCAAGCTGCTAAAGCTGGGAGAGGACAGTCCTGGTGGCCAGATTCTTCTGTTTCTGAAATTTGATATTATTTATAAAATTTCTAATAAGATTTATGATCCTGGAATTTGATTAATCTTTGAAAGACAAAATCAAAATTAGATACATGACTAGGATTCCCATTAGGGAACCAAACATCATCTAAACCTATGTCTGCCTCTTCTTTCGCATTTATTCCTCTTCACTATTTTGGGTGCCATTTTAAGGTTCATTCTTATGTGCTTTCTCCTTTGTCAGTTCTCGTTTCGTGTTCTGGTTGGGCTAGTTTGGATTCGTGGCCTCTAATGTTAGGTCTCTCACTCCTCCCTCCCAAATCCCACTACACACAATTGTCAGAACATTCCTTCTAAAGTACTAGAGCATTCTGGATAATCATCTTCATGGTCTGACCCAGGTTTTCTTTCCATCTGGACCTCCGGTTA
This sequence comes from Potos flavus, assembly GCA_028534135.1. Classification (NCBI taxonomy): domain Eukaryota; kingdom Metazoa; phylum Chordata; class Mammalia; order Carnivora; family Procyonidae; genus Potos; species Potos flavus. The sequence continues at coordinate 24,302,677 of CM052897.1, forward strand.
CTCCCCAAACTGTCCCCTAAGACCAGCCATTCCAAATGGTTTGCTATCCCCTAAATTCATCATTTCTATCTTTGTACCCTTGCACAGATTTTTTGCCTCTGTCTAGAGCACTCTTGAACCCAGACGGGATTCTTTTTCATCTCAATCCTAAAGTCAAGCTACCCTATTCTAATTCCCCCAGCCTCTTCTTTTTTGGAATCATGGGACCCTAGACATACCTTGATCTTAGTACAATAAATACACATTTCAGCTCACGTAAGTCTTTTCTATTGACCAATTTAATTTACATTGTGAGCCCTCATTCTGCCTCTTGTTGGATACCTACGCTCGGGTAAACAGGGTACTTCTCCCATCTCTTCTCTGGGCTTATGTCTAAACCCATGTGACTTGGGCTCATATAGACCCAGATTATTTGGTTAGGGAATATCTTCTTGGTCACGATCTATTCTTACTGGCCTCCACTTGAAGCCCATTGTCTTCACCTTTCCTTTGGTTGTCAGTGCAGACAGTACAGACAGGTGGCTATCTAACATGGCTCATTCTCATCTCTGAAGGCAGATTCAGCAAAATTCTCTACTCTGGTGTACTTCCTGGGCACGCAGAAATACATGTTCCCTGGCCATGTTGGGCAACGGGAAAGTTTAGGGTGCCAAGGCCTGTCTCTCTCTAGATCACTCTCAGAAATATGAGAACATTTTCTTAACTCAATGAGGTAGTCTGAGCCCCGTCCTCCTAGATCTAGCGCGCTGATACTTCTCTAATGTCTGAATGTTCCTCCAGGACTCTACGAGAGACTGAAGCATCAATTCTCCCATCACTGGAGCTCTCATTCTCACCTGGGGGTCCTGTCATCCGCTCTTTAGGGAAAGGGGATGCATGCAGTCCCTTCTTGCAGACTCAGCTGCATGGAAGTTCTCCTGTTTGTTCAGACCCTTCTTTCTCCCCACGCCCTGAGGAAATGTGATTCGGTAGTTGGTGAGATGGGTGGAGGAGGTGGAGGCGTGTGGGAAATCCAGCTCTAACCCCATCCTGTTGTCTCCGTGCCCTGACTTCCCTTGGGCCTAGGCTTTTGCAGCTCAAAATGTTTACCATGCTTTTTCTATAAAAGCCTTTTGGCAATGAATCCTGTAATGCTAAAATGGGGCAAAACCCAGGGGTTCTAAAGAAGAGGTATTAATATTACAAAATATCATTATCCCACTGTAATAGTATTTACCACATTATTTAAAAGTAGATCACTTTTTTTTCTCCTTCACTAGACTGTGAGCTTACACCTTTCACTATATTACCTTCTAATTCATGACATAACCCCAGAGAAAAGATGAAGGAAGGACCCTGATTGGTCGAACTTAGGTATCTACAAATAGGCAGAATGAGGGTTCAAAATGTAAATTAAATTGAGCAATTAAAAAAAAAATAATATGTGAGCTGTAATGTGTACCTTTTGCATTAAGATCAAGATATGTCTAGGGTTCCATTAAAGCACAGTGTAGTGGAGAGAGTAGGAACTCAGTGCCTGATGAATGAATTAAGGAATTACGTGACTGATGCTAATAGTTTTCATTTCTCTGGTGCTTACTCTATGCAAGCCAATCTTGTTAATGATCTTATAAGGAAGGCATTATTTTTCCAATTTATATTTGAGAAAACCAACCAAGGCTCAGAGAAGCAACCTCTTTTGTCCCAAATCAAACAGCTTGTGAGTAGCAAATACAGAATTCTAAACTCAGGTCTGTTTGATCCCAAATCCTGAAATTTTTCCTCAGCTATATCAGGTAATCATTTTATTGAATTCATGAGCTACTTATAGGTACAAGGTTCCAGATGAGATATATGTGTTTATGTATATGCACATACATATATGATAAGGTCTCTTGCTTTCTAGGGAATTTAATGCATTTTCCGACCACTAGAAAGGGTTATTTAAATATATTCTCTTGCTCTGCTATTCTTAGAAATTTGATGTTGTTATTTTCTGTGAGCTTTATTGATTCATCTAATACTTACTGCCTTATCAATAAAAGCAGAATACAATGTTACTATGTTACCCTTGGAATCTTAACATTTGCAATTCTGATATATTTTAGTCAAATGATGCATTTATCATTTAAGTGATTTAGGCCTTGTTGGAGAGAAAGAAAAAAAAATAAAAGTCTGTTGTGAGTTACACAGGGATAAATGTTTCCTCTTTTCACTGCCTGGCAAGATGGTGGCAGTATTTTTTACAAATAGGATATGTAATTTTGTGTATATTCCAAGTGCTTGTTTATATTTTCCCTTAGGGTTTGACTTTCTTAGATGTCTAAAACACTCTGGGAGTGGGGTGGGGAGAGGGAATGCCATAAACTTTTACAAACAGACATTGTCCTTGTTTCCTAGGCAAATTCAATGCACCTTCTGTTGGGTAATTGGAATCCAAGAAGTAACATGGAGTGTTTTAGCCAAATGTGAATGAGCTGTATTTATAATGGAATGGCAGAGATGTGGAAACTCAAGCTATTGAATGTGAGAGAAAGTGATTAAAAAGACACAATGAGAGATCAGAGTGTGTTGACTCAGTTGTAGAATTTGGCATTCAACACAGTAAACACAGGTAAATGTGAGTAAATATTTCCAGAAGAATGGTCCTTTCCCCCTTCTATTTCTAGGGTAGGGTCCCACTGCATTTTGCTGGTAAATGCATTTTCTTCTTTTAAGGGGTGGTCATTGTAAACCGCAGCATTTAAAATGTGCTACACAAACAGTACATCTCAGAGTGGTGTTATCTCTTTTTTTCTCTCTATTTTTGGTTAATTAGACAGGAAAGAGACATTGGGGGTTGTAAGCCTCATATTACTTTTATGGGTCATAATAGCTTCTTTTATAAAAGGCCACATGTGTGCGTGCATGCGTGTGTGTGTGTGTGTGCGTGCACACGTGTGCATGTGTGTCAGTGTGGCTTCAGAACATCTGAGCTCCCGGGGCTTTGTAAATGCAGTACCTTCACAAGAGGTCAAGGATGGAGGGCAAAGGCCAAAGGCCATGTCGCAACTAGGACTGGGTGGCTAGTTGGCTTGTGCCGTGCAGTAGGAGGAAAGGAAAAACCCAGCTGGTGATGTAAAAAGGTCTCTAAGCTTTCCATTTCCTCTCATATTCGTTTTTAAAACACCATTTAATGAACATTTACTCATATGAGTATATAAATGTACCACCATCCTCCCCTCGTCCCAGCCATTCATTCCAAATTGCCATTTTATTGGTTGGTGGTTGTATCTCTCAGAATTCCCCGGTTACTGTTTCTTCCATGTGACGACAGTGGTTTTCAATCATTTTGGAGTCATGTACTTCTGAGAATACTGTGAATGGTGTGATCTTTCTCCTAAGAAAAACTCACAGATACTCAGAATATTAGGGGTTCAGAGCTCCCCGGAAGTTCTTCAGTGGACTCCTGGTTAAGAATCACCACTCTCTATGATCTCCTTTTTCCATGTATCTCTAATGTCATCCCACTGCTTCTTTTCTTTACAGCATTTTTCATTTGCAACTTAGCCAACTACTCTGTTTCTAACTTTGATCAAAGAAGTGCTGTTTCTTTTGTGCCATAAAGTGGTGAAGGGACAAGAACAGGCTGTGTGAGTTCCTCCAGCCCCCACCATCCCTTACTAGGAGTCTTCCTTCTATGTTATTCTGGAACAGGTGTCTAATGGACTCTTCTTTCCACCTGGTAAGGATGAAACTGATATCCAATAGCAGAAAATGATTATTGAGTTTTTCCAGTAATGGCAATAGGTCTGGCATAACACTGTCTATACTCTTAACATGCAGCCTCTTGAATTCAAAGTCTGTATTGGTAAGATGGCATCCCCATCAGATGGAGTGTTTGGTGGTGGAGCTGAACAGAGTTAACTGGTTCCCACAGGAATCCTATCTCTGATTAGACAACCGGTCTAGAATTGACGGAAAAAAGCTAAATGCCAGTGTTTCTCAGTTAAAAATCTTAAAAACATTGAAGATATTCAGGATTGTGTGTTTGCCTACTCCAATTTGAAAAATGCTGATTTATGAAGCTAAAAATCTTATTCCCAGAAACTGCTTTTCAGTTGCCAATTATAAATGAAAAAGAGTTCTTGTGTTAGGCAGAATACTGTCTCCCCAAGACTTCACTATCCTAATCTCCCGAACCCATAAATATATCACCTTATGCGACCAAAGGGATCTTGCAGAGGTAATTAAGTTTAAGGACCTCAAAACAGGGAGATGATCCAGCTTCGCCCAATCTAATTCCCTGATTTCTTATACTTGGAGAACCTTTCCACGCTATTGTCAGAGAAGAGATGTGATAACAGAAGCAGGGTCAGAGAGATGCCAAATCACTGGCTCTGAAGACGGAAGAAAGACAAAGAATGTGGGTGACATCTTGAAGCTGAAAAAGCAGGAAAATAGATTCATGCCTAGAGCCCCCAGAAAGGAGTCCAGCCTGGTTGACACCTTGATTTTAGCCCAGTGAAACCACGTCAGACCCCTGACCTCCAGAAGTCTAAGATAATAAATGTGTGTTGTTTTAACCTCCTAAATTTGTGGTAATTTGTTACAGCAACAATGAAAAATGAATACAGTTCTAGTGTTAAAACTGTAAAAGAGTTTAAGCCATGCATCATTAACATTACTATGCAAAAATTTAAAAATTTTATATAATTCATGGCCCCTGAAAAGGTGCCCGTGGATCCTCCAACGATCCTTGGTTCCCAGAGGGAGAAACATTGCTCTATTTAAATATTCCAGATGTCGACAGGGGAAATCCATAGACAGTTTTCATCTGTGCTTTTGTTGGGTGGATTTGTAAATTCTTGATTCATTGCTTCAAATGTGTTGCTCTCATTTCACGAAACAGATACCTTTCTCTATGTGTTGGGTCACTTTCTCTTACATTGTTTAAATTTCTCATCTCTCAGCACTCAGGTTACCAATAGTAGCTTATAAATGATGCATCATGTCTTGTAGTTATGCATTCTACAGCCCCAGAAGCTGTGCATTAATTTTTTGCATGGTTCAAAATCATCCTGTTTAGGATTTAAATAGCCGATTGGCTTAGCTGCAGTGAGATTCTTTCATCTGACAAAAACATAGCTAGTTTTTCTTAGTAATGCCTTGAACTGTAACCATGTTATCTCTTAGAATATTTCATTTGTACCATGTGGGAAAATATGCATCTCATTCAGGCAATATCGTTGTCCTCTCTCTGTTTAAGTTTATTGATAAATTTATTAGAAAAAAGAGAGTGAGAGAATATAATAGGTTAAAAAAGGATCTTGAGAGGTCATCTCTTTCTTCGGGCAGGGCTGTATCTAAGTGATTCCGAACAGATAAGTATCTATCCTAGGGATGGAAATGGAATTTTTCCCCCTAAGGGAGCCCTAAATGTTTTTCAGTCAGCTCATTTGCATGAGTCATTTACATTGATTTCCATGAACCATTCCTCGGTCTCTATTCCTCATATAACCCTTGACTTAAAACCTCTCTCCTCCCCCTATTTATTATTCATTCAATTCATATTTGAGAGTCTATTCTGGGAATGTCCTGTGCAAGGCATGATGAGAATCTCTGAGAAATAGAGTGCAGTCTTACCTCAAAGAGTTTGCAGTCTCCCGGAGAAGCCAAAGTGTGGGCCTAAGGAAAGGTTAGATGACTCCTCAGAGATGTTTAGGAAGCATCACACCATGGTGTGCAAATGCAGGCTACTAACAGGGTAAGTGTGGGCAGTGGGGAGAGCAGACTGAGCTTCTGTGGAGTACCCACTAGATGGGAAGCCCCTTGTAAATGTTACCTTCCTTCTCCTCACCAACTTTTGAAAGAGAATTTTATCTCCCTTTATGTAATTAGAGTATATTGCACCCAGTCTTCCAGCAGACTCTGATTTATCTGAGTCTAAAATTCATGCTTATTTCACAGGGCTATATTGCCTTTGGTGTGCAATTACAGAAGGAAGAGCTCTCTGTGGATTCAAACATTCCCGGAGGATGTGGCGATGGTTAGATCCATTTATCAATCATTTACTATGTGCCGGGTGCTTGCTAGCTCTAATCTCCCATTTCACCAGAAACCTGAGGCTTAGGTTAAGTAACTTGCGCAACAGCACATATAAAGTAAGTGAGAGAGCCAGGATAGGAACCCGAGTGGTTGGATTCCCCACACAACGCTGCCTCCTCACCACTGTGCTGGCTATGGGGCATTCTGTGTTGAGTAGGAGGGTTTTTCCTTCCTTTCAGAATAACATGGAAAGAAGCCAGTTGAACAGGTGATATCACGAAATGCAATAACAGTTTTGACAGGGGAGGTAGAATGCTGGGAGGACACGGGAAAGGGTTTCTAACCTAGACATGAAGAAAAGGAATGCTGTCTCTAGGCAATCAGCGCTAAGTCAAGACCTGGGGGTTGAACAGAAGAGAGCCAGATGAGCACGGAAGCACGTGCAATCCATCAACAAAATCACAGCCCCGCCTTAACTCTGGGGCTGATTCAGAGACAAGCCAATTGCTTGCAGGGGCCTCTTCCCCCAGATATCCGCTTGGTTCACTCCTTAACTTCATTCAGGTCCTGACTCAGATGTCACCCCCTCATTGAGGTCTTCCCAAACCACCCTATTTAAAGTTACACCACACCCCCAAGCTTCCTGATTTCTTTCCATGCCATCTATTTCTCTCCACCACATCTGTCTAACCTCCTACATTACTTATTGCTTCTTATCATATATTTCCTCCCACTAGAAAATATGCTCCATGAAGCACAGTTGTTGTTGCTGTTATTTTCCTGTTGTGTTCACTGCTGTATTTCAAGAACCTAGAACAGTACTTATAACATAGTGAGCTTTCAATAAATACGTACTCATTGAATGTGAAGATCTCCACATGTTTCTGATTTCATGGCCACTGTCCCATGTGAATCAGAGATATTTATGCTCAGGTGCTCTCACTGGAAACTTCCTGAGGACCCTAATATGTCATGCTCTAGGCTGGATATTCTGGGAGCCACCAGCCATGCAGTGGGCAGGTACTTTATCTCCCTAAAATCTGCAAATCACATATAGAATTTTCTCCAATTTTGTGTGGAGTGGAGGATCTTAGTTTTTCTGTCCATCTATCACCTGTGCATTTTCCTTTCCATTTTCTTCTTTTTCAGAGATTTGTTTCTAGGTCTCTCTGCCTAGCCAGGCCTCTGAAGCTCATCCCTGGGATATATTCCTGGGTCATGATGCTTGTTACACGAAAACGTAACAATGCCCTTTCTTATTTTTACCTAATATGAGTAAGACCTTTAGCTTTGGCTGACTAAAAATGTTTAAACCTAACAGGGTACTATAAAAAATATTTGGCATAGCAGAGCTACCAAATACATCCTGTTTTGTCTAAGTTTATAGCTTCTATTATTGTTTTCAGATAATCTTTACAAATATATACTGACAGTTGGTACTTCACCTGTCCTTTTATATCTGGGTAGAGGAATTGAAGCAGAGAACCCAAAGCCTATGTGTAAAGAGCTTGTAATTGCAAAGGGAATACCCAGACCTTAGAGACAAGGGTAATTCGCTTGATGAGAGAGAGAAAGAGCATGGGCGGGGTGGGGGGGGGGGCGGAGAGGTGAGCACAATGAGTATATTAGTTACCTGACCAGGAACCTGCAGAACACTTGAATACTCCTTTACCTTTCCTACACGGAGGATTCAAAGAGATCTGAAATTTTGTTACCCTGGTGATATACTACTAATATGAAAATATTTGGGTTGTGGTTACTGAGTGACCTTTGGAGATAGTTCATAGAATCACTGGTTAACCAGGTCATCTCCATCCATATGGTATCATTATGGTCATTATGGCAGCAGAAAATAGCATACCAGAAATCAAAACTGGAAAGAAAACTATGAGATCACATCTGATCCCTAGTTGGTGTGATCTGAGCTTCTGTACAGTGGTAGCCATACCTAAAATAGGCTGAGAAGGCCGAGGTCAGAATAGCAACCTGTTTCCTGCTATGACTTCCCTGTTAATGTCATTCCAGCCCTTGGATACAAATCAAGCTTGACTTAGGATTTTCCCGGCTGTAGAGGCATCCAGTCAAAGCTCCTTTTAGGTGGTCTGTTTCTTGTTTTTCTGCTATAAATTCAGAAGAAAGCAGAAGATCCATTTATGAGTCTTTTAATGAACCAATTAGATGTTTTCCTTGGTATTTGAACAGACAACTCACATAAATTCCCAAAGGCCAAATATGTAATTCAGAAAAAAACATCGAACAGTTTCAGGTTTCATAACTGTTGAATTTGGGGATAATAATTTCCATGTGTTTGCACTGATGAATCAACCTATAGTCATTTCATAGGTCCATTAAAGACATTTTTTGCTTTTCACAGTTTTGTTTTTCTATTACATATGTCTTTCTCCTCATCCCACACAAAATCTTCTATTCCCCAACAGAGTTCATGAATGAGAAAGAAGAGAGGACAAAGCAGTGAAATGTTGAGCAGAGTCAGTTGGGCCAGGTCCCATGAGTCTTCACACATGAAGGAATAACAAGGGTGGGGTACACACATAGTAGGAGCAGATAGTGGCTGAGTCATACAGGGACTCGTGTTCCACACTGGGACCAGAAGGTCTTGGCAGACTGCTGAAGGTTTGTGTGCAAGTCTGTTCTGAGATCACTGGGATGTATAAACTACTCTCTCCAGGCATACAATAACATGACAGTCAGCGACTCAACTTTTAATACTCTTCCTTTGACTCATGTGCCCCACTTCTCCATAAAGGTCATTTCTTGAACTGTTTATAGTTCAGAAAAAGACATGTAAAAAGTTTGAGTAGTACAAGATAGCTTCTAGGGTTACTTAATTAATTCCACACATATATATGGAATACCCATTATGTATTGGTCATGTTTTTTTTTCCTAGGAATTGGGAGGTAGAGTTATGGGTTTGTGTTCCTTGGAACTTACATTCTAGTGGTGGGTGGAGAGTGATGCAGACATACATTCTGTAGGTAAACCAGTAAACAAATATGATGATTTCCAACGATAACATTTTACCCATGAAATAGACCTGGGAGTTATGACTGAGAGTGACGAGGCTGAGGTAGGGGCAGGACATTCCAGGCAGCAGGAACAGAACAGCTTTTTTCCATCAGCATCAAAGGGTTTCTGGGGATCCTGGCAGAAGCTCTGACATCACCAGGGGGCAGGGCCCTCCAGTCAGTGGGTATTTCAAATCCAGGGAAACACAAGGCCCCTGGGCAGCATGTCAGGACCCTAAGAACAAAACATTCATTAAGCAGAATGGTAATGTACCTTGTGTCCTCTTTGCCATTTTGCTACTTTACCTCCCTCCTCAGCCTCTATCCACTTTGAGAAAAGTCTCATCTTTAGGGGCAGCTGCATACATACTGCCCGGGGAAATGATGAATAAAGTGTATGAGAAACCCCCACAAGTAACTGTGAGAAAGAATACTGTAATTACACTGGGTTTAGGTAAAAATGCTACACAATGAATTTTAGTACAGTAAGCAATCGATTTTCAACTGAGGTGGTCCTTCCTTACCCCAAAGGGAACACTTAGCAATGTTTGGAGTAATCTTGATTATCACAACTTAGGAGATGGTACCTCTAGTGAGCAGAGAGACTGGAGATGCCACTAAACATGGCTCAGTGCACACATCAGTCCCCCATCCCAAAGAATTGTCTCATCCTACATTAAATGCTGAATCAAAGCCCTTGTAGTTCTTCTAACTAGCATGAGTTTAATCCTTCCCACCAGGTTCTAGGGTTGTCAGGGTACAAAGCTAATTAGGAGTTTCTGGAGACTGCTAATCTTCTCGCTCCATTATTGGGGCTCAAATCCCAGCTCTGCATCTTACTGGACATGCGATTATACGTGTGAGACCTTGTGCAAATTACTTCCTGTTCTGTGTCTCCATTTCCTGGTCTGTAAAATGGAGATAATGCAGGTCCCTTCCTCAAGTTGTTTTGAGGTCTGGCATACAGTGATCATGCAGTAAATGTTAAATATTACCTTTTCTGCTGCTGTAGCCTGGTTTTGGGGAATGTGATTGGCAAATATCCAAACAGTAGAGTGAAGATTGTTTGCATCAGTATACCCTGTCCCACAAATTCAATGCCACCCTTCAATGATTAGCTGCTGCATGCCAGGCATTGTGCTGGGGATATGGAGATGGGTAACAAATATAGAGTGGATAGACATTGTGAGTCCTTCTCCAGCAGCATGATGACTCCCAACAAAATTGGTAGACACATTTGTCTTTCACTTGAAAATAGAACTGATGTTTTAAAGCCTCATTAAAGCATCTTGTCTATCTGAAATATACATGTGCCATTGCACCACGGACCACTGAAGCTGACCCATAAGCATCATTCAAACTGAACTTGGGTTATCTTTGGTAACTGCTCGAAGGTTATTAGACAGCTTCTGGGGGCAAATCTCTAAATGAGTGTGTTGTCAGGGTTCTCCAGAAAAAACAGAACCAACAGGATGTATGTGTATATAGCAAGAGATTTATTTTAAGGAATTGGTTTATACAATCGTGGGGGTTGGCAAATCTAAAATCTGCAGAGTGGGCTGGCGGGTTGGAGAGCCTGGAAGAGCTGATGTTGCAGATAAAGTCCAAAGGCCATCTGTTGGCAGAATTACCTCTTGCTCAGGGGAGGTCTGTCCTTTGTTCTATTCAGGCCTTCAACTGGTTGGACAAGGCTCACCAACATTATGAAGAGCAATCTGTTTCACTTAAGATCCACCAATTTAAATGTTTATCTCATCCAAAGACACCCTCACATATTTGGGCATCATGGCCCAGCCAAGTTGATACATAAAATTAACTATCACAGTGAGTAAGGAAGTGCGGCCCATTACTGCTCAAGGACGAATGTTTGAAACTGGTTTGGGTCAGAAGCAGTGGGGCTTCTAAAGTGTGCTTGTCAGGGGTCTGCTTAGAGTGACCAGCCAAGTGACAAAACTTGCCTTTTCATTGCATGGGTTATCTGGCAGAGGAAACCTTCATCACAAAGAGCAACAGCTTCCTCTTTCTAGAACAGTTGAGAGACTCTGGCTTTCTTACTGGAAGACCAAGATCCTAACCTTTTATTAAATCATTCTATATGACATTCTTTTCCTTCCGTGATTTTGCCATAGCTGGAAAGGAATAAATCCTTCTCCATGTTTGGATGTTTTTCTTAGACTCCTGCCATTTTGTTTTTGAATCCCATTGATATGGATAAGTTGCAGCCCAATTGTGATATGTGAACCTCCTACACCCTTGGAATAGTGATTTAAGAAGTTCATCTCTTCCTGGAAAATTCTCTGAGGAAATTGAATAGAGATATGAAAAGTAAATTGTCATTTGTTTATAATCAAATTCATTCCTCTTTAATAAATTTTGTATTAGAAGCTGCCAAATCTAGTCACAGCTTCCTGTTCCTCCTGCAACCTAGATACAAAAGCATTTCATTCAACCACCCTTCTAGTGACTGACTCCTTGCCAGGAACTCCCAGCATGCACTGCCATCTGTTCACCTCTTGTCTGCTTGAACCCACTCCCCTTTCTAAATTAATACCAAAATTTATTTTCCAAATGCCAGTCCTTTGGCTCATCCCTTAGCTAACTCCAACCTAATTCCAAGTATCAGGATCCAATCACTCTCCTCTAGGATGAAACAGCAGCAGCAAAGCAAGGAAACTAAACCTGTCTAAATGTATGGTCCAAATCAGCTGCTTAAAAACTGTGCTGCAATCTTGATGTGGGTCCCAAACAGACTGTCTGAATCTAATTAGATTACTTGGTATCAGGTTTAAACTGAAGGACCTTTTAGAGGCAAATTCTTTCTCTTCTCTCCTCTTCTTCAACTGTTGTAGTAAGATTTCCAAAAACAACAGCCCTCAGATCAAGCTTTTTGGGAAGAAAATTTCCCAGGTTAATAGTTTTTCTTTATTTTTCTTACCATTTGGCCCTTGGGTAGAATTAGCCACTTATGGTTATGCTGGAAACTTCTTATGAACACTTCTTTGGAAATTAGATTTCAAAGGTGAAGGATAAGATGAGATTCAAGATGAAAGGATGAGAGGAAAATGGAGGGGAAACCCAGTTCTCCTCAAATACTTTCTCTCTCTCCTTTGGAGATGCTGAGCAGATAAAGGGGCAAGAGGAGAGATGTGTGGTGATAGGAGGATACCTTGAGAAAACCTAAGCATATTCATTTGCTTGGGTTGCCATAACAAAGTACCGGAAAGTGCTACTGCTGTCAGAACAAAGATGTATCATGTCACAGATCTGGAAGCTAGAAGTCCAAGATGAAGATGTCTGTAAGGTTTGTTGTTTCTAAAGACTGTGAAGGAAGAATTTTTTCCATTCCTGTATCCTAGTTTCTGAGGATCTGCTGGCAATCATTGGCATTCCTTGACTTGTAGAAGTATCACCCTGATTTCTGTCTTCATGTTCGCATGACTTTTCCCCTGTACGCACGTCTGCCTCTGTGTCCAAGTACCCCCTCTTTTATAAAGACACAGGCGTATTGGATTAAGGCCCACTGTAATGGCCTCATTTAATTTGATCATCTGCAAAGAGCTTATTTCCAAATAAGGTCATATTCACAGGTCCTGGGGATTAGGATCTTTTGGGGGGAAACAATTCAGCTCATAATACTAGGATTGGCTGGAGCTGAAAAAGCCCATTTTCTTCTTCTGTAACAAATTTGAATACAATACTTGTATAGATTGCAGTAGGAATGTTTTTTATTGCTTAGCATCACCATCAAAGCCCCAGCACACAGGCTGCTCTCCTACATGTCTTACATTGTATCATTTTCTTATATATATTTTTTATGACTTTGTTGCTGTCAGTGTAATTTTCTCTAAGAGAATGACTACATATGGTTTTGTTAAAAATTAACAAAATGTAACTTTCCATTTCTCTAATGAGAAATGGATCCAAATCTCATCGTACTTAGGAATGTAGACAAGAGGAATTGCTCCTTAGTAGCTATTTATCCAAGATCCTTTCATTTACAGTTTCCCACCCCCCTCCTGTACACACATCCACACTATCCCGGAGTACACATGCACACACACATACACACACATTTACCTTGGCCTTTAACAGGCTTACCAAACAAGGTATTGGTTTTAATTCCTCTTATATGCAGTACTCCCTTCATGTTCCTCTTTTTTTTTTTTTTATTACTTTCCACTGGATGGCTGTCTACTAGATGCCCAGCCAGCTGTATGCCAGCGGCAGAGTGAAAAGATAAACCGCTCTGGTTTCCCGCAGAGAGAAACCTACTTTATCTCAAGGAGCTGAACTGTCAGGTGGAGTTGAGTAAACTTTGGGGGTTGCACTAGAGTTGAGGCACAAAGTTCACCACCAACGTAAAACAACCAACCCAGTTCTGCTTTTTAATGTGCTCTGAACTGATGGAACGGAGCAACGTAAACAAGGGTGAAGCAATGGCTTCAGGAGGAAAAGGGCTACACTATATTGACAACTAATGCATGAACTGCTTTCTAGCGTCTTGATGTACAGAATATAATTTTATTGGCCCTCAGAGTTTGCTGGGTAATCAAGGCTGAGAAGGGAAAAACTATGTGGAAATTGTAAGAGAGGAATTATTTATTGCCTGCCAGGTCAACTGATTCATGGACTCAGAGAGTTAGAAAGACCTTTTTGAGAGCAACGAGTTCAACCTTCCTGTTTTCTTAGGTAAGGAACCCAAAACTTGTGTAAATTCAATGGCATGAGGCTGTATGATTTAATGCAAAGTTTAAGGACTTTGGGTCCAAGTCTCTAACTTTGTCAAGTAGAGATACTCATATATATGAGTATCTCATATACTCATGTATATGAGGGGATTAAACGAGAGAGCTTTGTTTGAGTTTGTTATGTGTTATGTGTTACCTTCCCTCCTTTGACCAGTGTCACTGAGCTAGTTAGTCCTGGAGAAGGGAGCAGACATCATTTCTCAGTTTGTTGCTTCACCTTTGTTCATGTTACCTCAGCGTTTGGAGGACAGGGTTCCTGAAATCCCCAAATGAATGAACTCCAGTTCTTCAGTTAAACTGAAAACCTCTTTTTGGATAGTTGTTTCCAAAACCCTACCAACAACTTTTACCAGGGCTGCTAATAGTTAACCAAAGGGAGTGACTAGATGGAAAGTTTTCCAGGCCTCTCCAGAGTGTAGTTGCCAAAAACCATGTGAGAAGCAGCCAAAGTCGGGATGAGAAGGGAAAGTCAGGGGCCTGCAAAACACACATGCGTGATTGAAAGTCTTGGCTCTCAGACAGACGGAGCTGTGAGACACCAGAGCTCTTTCTTCATCTGTGTATTTACAGATTCAGGGTCTCATTTAGGATCCAAATTCAGAGGACCAGACCAATGCTCAGGATTTTCTCCGTGGTGTTTACTTCCTCAGTAAATTCATTAGCTACTTTTCTGCAGCCGTATCTGAATCACAGTCTCTATTTTAACATCTTGACCTCACTGCGGGGTTGTGCCCAGTGGGTTTTGGAAGGGAACGGAGACACATGGAGTGGGGGGTAGTGGCGTTTGAACATTAAGCACATCCCTGTTGGTGTTCTGGTGTTTGGTGTTTCTTCATCAAAACTGGAGATAAGAGAATGCTTAAATTAGTTACGAAAATAGAAGCAGCAGCTAGCAACCCCTACCTTCTCTCTGAAACACCAGCGGAGAAATGATTCATTGAGTGCCAGTGGTGGCCAGGGCAATGAAGGGTTCTTCTGTGGCCATCCACATCGGCTGTCCAGTTCCATGGGTCAGTTCAGATCGGGTGGAGTTTCTATGTCACTGGAAACTGCCCTTTTCTCAGGAAGGATCAGAATCTTGCCCCATGATGTTGTCAGAGTAAAGCCAGATAATTTTTCTCACCCAGTTTCAGAACCAGAGGTCAAAATG
>CM052897.1:24318107-24362596 GCA_028534135.1 Potos flavus
TAGTAGTCTCCTGCTTGCAAGGCTGTAGTGGTTCTCCATTACCTTTTGGATAAAGCCTGCTAATCCTTGACAGAGATATTGGGTGGGTCATCAAATGGCCCATGTGTGTCCTACATTTTCCAGAGTTTCTCTTGTGGTTAGTTGGGTCTTTGTGACTAGTTCTGGACAGCAGTGGATGAATGTGTCTCTTTTTGGCCAAAGTATTTAGGACCCATTGCCATACATGCTCTTCACCTCTTGTAGTGATCCTGAGAGCCACATGTTGGGACGGCAACAACAAAAGGTAGTGGGATCCCTGGTGTCTGAAATACTCCATGGAGAACTGCCCTGGGATGTCATCTGAACTGCATTGGAATTTACTTGACAGAGAGATAAATTTTTGTTGATTAAGCCGCTGAGCATTAGGGTTCTATTTCTACAGCACAGCCTAGCCTACTTGGTTGGTACTCCTGGCGAGCATAGCCCCGCAGGCTCTAACTCCAGCCCATCTCTCCAGTTTGTTCAACTCTCCAGGCAGGCAGGGCACCTTTCACTTCCTCCAAGGAACCATGCTTCCTCCTGCCTTTGGTTATTTCCCAGTTGCACGGTAATTTCTGCCTTTACCCCCGTCCTCCTTCCAACGCATGAACTTTGGTTAAGTCTTACTCATCCTTTAGGTCACAAGCTAACACCACTTCCTTGGGGGAAGCCCCCGCAGCTTCCCTTCATCTTGCTCCTTACACATCGTTTCAATTACTTGTATTTAAATAAATCTACCAGCACTGCTAGACTCTAAGCGTGGCCAGAGTGCAGACCCTGTCCTTCTTAGGGACTCATCACTGGTCCCTACACGGTGTCTGGCATTCTAGTAAGGGCTCAACAAATATTTGTTGAATGATGGAAATGATTGATTGAACGAATCAGTAGAAGATAATTAAAGGTGAATGGGATGAACATTACAAAAAAAAAAAAGAGATGTGGTAACACACGGGATTCAGCTTGGGCAGAAACTAGGCTTGGTGTTGATTGGACTTTCTTTTTTTTTTTTTTTTTTGGTTGGACTTTCTAAGAAGCCATGTAAAATACCGATTCTAACCAAAACTTCTCCTCCATCCTCTGTGATACCACCTGAATTATTGGAGTATAAAGGAAATCTTTCATTAGGAATCTCTAGCACCTTTCTGTTGCAAGTGGGATAGGGTTCAAATACCTCAGCATGGCGTATGAGTCAATTAAAGGCTGGCTCTTACTTTTCCTCATCTCCTCCCACCTCTTCCATCCATCCGCATGCACACTCTGCTTCCATCAAAGCAAATGCTTCATCCTCTCTGAAATATGTGTGAAGCTCCCTCCTTGCCACCTAGCCAACTCTTACTTGTATTTTAAGACTCAGCTTAAATGTCGCCTCCTCTGTAGAGACAGTTTTAAACCCCCTAGTATTAGACACTCAGCAGTGTGGACTTTAATAATGCTGTGTCTTGATGTAGCATTTAGAGTATTATTGTTTATTTCTGTGTGTGTCACTCTCACTAAGAGGGGAGATCCTCTGAGTAGGGGCTGTGTAACTCGCTCATTTTTTTATTTCCTATTATAGCGTGTAGCCAAAGGGGAAGCCCTGTGAGTGCATAGCCAGTAAATGAATGAACA
Source organism: Potos flavus (assembly GCA_028534135.1). NCBI lineage: Eukaryota > Metazoa > Chordata > Mammalia > Carnivora > Procyonidae > Potos > Potos flavus. The sequence goes on from CM052897.1 coordinate 24,319,734, forward strand.
AAAGAACAGAAACAATGATGGAATATTGCAGTAGATGCGATTTCTAGTTTCACTCTTTGTTTTAAAATATTTTCTTGAGTGAGTACACAGGGATGGGAGTGGAGGTTGCACAGGGGAAAAATAAGTTCTTGGGTGCCTGGGTGGCTCAGTCCATTAAGTATCTGCCTTCAGCTCAGGTCATGATCCCAGGGTCCTGGGATTGAGTCCTGCATCAGGATCCCTGCATGGCCGGGAGCCTGCTTCTCCTTCTTCCTGCTGCTCCCCCTGTTTGTGCTCTCTCTCTCTGTCAAATAGATAAATAAAATCTTTAAAAAAAATAGCTTCTTTTAAAAACGATTTTCCACTTTTACGATTTCTCTTAGGACCAAGTAGGTTTCAAAGTACCACATAATATGGACGGTGGGCTTCAGACTCCATGGGTATTTATGAATTTATTAATTGGTAGCCAAATCTTTATCCAGAATGTACATACCTTTGATTTTTGATGAATAGAAAACAGCTTTTTCTAATTACCTCAAAATTAATGTTCTGCATACATTGAAAATTCTGAGCCTTTCTTCGAAAAGTTTTTTTCCTTTGTGGCGCACATAGGCTTAACATTTTTTCTATGTTGGGAGTGGGGGGAGTTTGATTTGCTTTCTCTTTTGTTCTAATTCTAAGTGTTTTTTGAATTGCTATTTAAAAAAATTTTTTTTTACAATCATTCAGCCTTGAGCCTTGGAAAATCCCATTTCCCCTTCCCCATCGAGGATATTATTGCGAAAGGTTATTAGCTCTTGACAACTGTCCAAGATTGTGTCACTGGCCCAGGATACTAGACCGATAAAAAAATCCACATACCCCAGTGGACTGACTAGTTAAGAACCTATTGAAATGCTTGCCTAAACACCCAGCATTGGGTCCCGTTTGCTCCTATCTCAAACCCTTATGGACTGACAGCTGAACTCCTTCCCCCTCCCTCCCACCCCATAGGAGCTGGGAAGGGTTTGAAAAGTAGTGCTTTGAAGCCTTGGAGCAGACTGTCTAGGAGTAAATAATGCTTCAAGGCCAACCATGTATAGCTCAGGATCTTTAATTAGGGGAAGGGGCCTGAGGATTTTTGAAGGAGAGAGATTCTTAGTCCTTTCAGGTTGGTCTAGGGATTCAGCAAGATCACAACAAAATAAGATAAAAAGGTGTCGGTAGGCGTGGAGGGGGCTGGTTTCGGTTATGCGCGGTCTGGAGCTGGCAAACCTGCCATGGACCACTTGAACCTGGCTAAAAAATTCTTGACATCACCTCCAGGACTGTCAAAGGCAACGTTCGTGTGTGTGCGCGCCTGTCTGTGCGCGCGCGCATGCGCACGCGGACACGTGGTTTTGTACATATGCATTCTCAGCCTACAGGGACGATTGTGTTTTGGCTCACAGGTATAAAGTCCTGTTTTCCTCTGTCAGGTGACCATGAGTTTTGTCGTACTCAGCAGGCCTTTTGTCTAATGCATTGACACCTTAATGAAAAACAAAAGGTACATTCATCAAAAGAGACAAGATTACTCGAATCATAAATGGAGAACACCAGGGAGGCTAGCAACAACAATAATAATAAATTGCAGCTATTGTCCACAGAAACTTGCTTTTCTAAGGTACTTTTGATAATTACCTGTCAATGTTTCAGTTTCCACACCCGCTCCTTGAATTGATGGAGTCTATTTATATCACATAAAATTCTTGTATTTTCCTCTTGAAGTGCATTCCATTCCCAGGCATGACTAGGGCAGAGGTTATTTTATTTTTTCCAGAAGGGGAAAGTGGCCTTGTTGAGTCCGACACATGGAAACAGTGCTTTCTGGTTGAAGGCAAGCCAAAAAATAGGAGACAGATAAACATCAGCCTTAGGATGCAAAAGGTGAGAACTGTAGCTTGGATGGTTTGGGGGCAAGTTGTGTTCTGTCCCCAGCAGAGTGACACTCGGCTCTCTCTCTCTGAACTTGTCTGGCTCGGGTGATGTCTAAGTCCTTGTCTTTGTCAGGTGGTGTGTGGAAGCTTAAACGCAATGTCAGCACAAGGAACCAACAGGGGACCGGAAGAATGGAGCCCATAAAAATCTGTTAGGCATGTAGGAACTTCAGGGATTATAGTTTGTCTTTATTTAAGTCCTAATATGAGGGACTGATTTTAATAAAACTACATGCATTTAGGGATGTCTGAGTGGCTCAGTCAGTTTAGCATCTGCCTTCGGCTCAGGTCACGATCCCAGGGTACTGGGATCGAGTCCTGCTTCAGGCTCCTTGCTCAGTGAAGAGCCTGCTTCTCCCTCTGCCTGCTGCTCCCTGTGCTTGTGTGCTCATGCTTTCTCACTCTCTTTCTCTCTCTCTCTGACAAATACATAAACAAAATATTAAAAAACAACAACAACAACAACACTACATGCATTTAAAGATAACGGATGTCTCATAGATTCAGTTCTTTTTTGTAGTCTTTCTTCCTAGTCACAGAAGTGGGGGGTTTGGCCGCCCAGGAGGACGGACGCAGCAGGGAACTCCTCTATTTCCATCAGAGGAGAAAGTGATCGGGAGATCTGGGTCCTGGTGGTGCTTGTGTTATTGTGGGACTTGGGACAAGCAGTCTGTCTGCTCTGGGCCTCAAATTCCTTATTTGTTCAGTGAGAACATTGGGCCAGATCCTATCCAGCTTTAAAGTTTATTTTTTAAAAATCTTAGTATCCTTCATTTTTCACACAGTGTCTGACATACAGGTGGGGATCACCAGTGTTTATTAAATGAATAAGCCAACCATCAAGTGCTTCCCATAGACGTAATTTACCTGTGCAGCTCTCCTGCTCAGTCTGTTAGATGATGGTCTTTCAGAACCATAAGGGTTATCCAGTAAGGTTGGCACATTCCACAGACGCTCATTTTCCTCTCTCTTCCTGTGTGTGGAAGGCAGCCTCTAAGATGGGATCCCATGACTACCAAGTCCTCCTATTCATGTCCTCGTGTAATCCCTTCCTCTTGGGTGTAGACTGGACATACTGACTCACTTCTAACAGGCAGAAAATAGCGGAATTGATGGGTTGTCATTTCTGAGATTAGGTTGCTAAAACCTGGGATTCTTTGTTCTCTCTCTCTGTCAGAGCCCTTGCTCCGGGGGAAGCCAGTTGCCATGTTCTGAGCTCCCTATGGAGCTGATGTCCCCAGACAGCATCCGGCGGAGGAGCCCTGTGGCTGCCCGCAGTCATACGAGTGAGCTCGGGAGTGGCTCCTTCCCTCAGTGAGCCTTCAGATGACTGCTGCCCTGGGGGAAACCTCAGCTGTATGCTCCTGGGAGACGCTGAGCCGTCCCCAGCTTTCTGACTCACAGAAACTGTGAGATTAGGGGCGCCTGGGTGGCTCAGTCAGTTAAGCGTCTGCCTTCGGATCAGGTCATGATCCCAGGGTCCTGGGGTAGAGCCCCACCTGCACCGGCGGGGAGTCAGCTTCTCCCTCTCCCTCTGCCTGCGGCTCCTGCCTGTGGGTTCTCTCCCTCTCTCTCTCATGCGCGCGGGCTCTTTCTCTCAAACAAATGAATACAGAAAATCTTTGAAAAAAAGAACTGTGAGATAATAAGCGTTCGTTGTTTTAAACTGGTAAGTTTTGGGGTGGTTTGTCACTTGGTATATTAGATGACCAATTATGTTACAGAAAGAATCTAAGTCTATCAGACAATTTGAAATACATATAATCTAAATAAAAGATATAACAAATATACCAGTAGCTATTATGCATAGTTGTAATACTAACAATAACCAATTCCCACGAAGAACTTATAATATGCTCCAAATTGATAGGAAGGTGTATATATACATATACATATATATAATATATATATATATATTGCATCACATCCATCCATATTAACCCATTCATTCCTTACAACCACATCATAAAGTACATGACATGACTGTCCTCATTTTACAGATGAAGGAGTGGATTCACAGGAATGTTAAGGAAACTGTCCAAGGTCACATGGCTTGTAAAGCCTGTAAATGGGAGACCAAAAGTATAAACTCAATTTTCCAGATGGCTCGCTCATTGCAGCTATGCTATAGTGTACCCATAAATGAGATTAGGGGAATATCACAAAACGATGAGAGATTCAAAGGTGTGATTACAACCAACGTAAATGATAAAAATGGGACTTTACGGAGGACGTGAATTGTGACATGGGAGGAATTAAAACACAGTGAGACAGAAGCATGATACAAAGAGTTCCCTGTTGCCATGGATTGAATGTTTGTGTTCTCTCAAAACTCATTTCACATTTTGCTAATATTTTGCTAATTGTATGCAGTTATCACTAAAATTGCCGCTGGCATTCATTCGTCCCTTTGATAATCGTTTCATTATTTGCTTGTGCCAGCAAGGTGGACACATTGTATTCGATTCAGTTCGACTTGACCCAGCGCAGACGAGAGGTCAGGCTGCAGGGTGGGAGTAGGCTGCAGCTTCCCATTTTCGAGCTGGCTGTGGGCTGCCTCCCAGAGAGGTTTCCAGGCTCCCGTTCCGCAATCTGGAATCCCAGGATTTCCGCTCAGATGCAGAGGCCCGTTTTCAGAGGTATTACTTTTGCAAAATTATAGGCTGGGGATATCAGTAGCTCAGGTAAGCCAAATACGTTTGTGCCTCTGAACAAATACAAACTTGCTCCCTTTCCCCAGGCCCCCATCATCCTCCTATAACCATTCTGTGGCTTCTGGCTCTTTCTCAAGCCTCCTCCCCCCATTGCATCTCATCCTCAGAAGTCACTGGCTCTGTGGCCATTTCACTCTGTCCTACCTCAGAGTGCGCCTTCTGTGGGGACAGAAGGTTTAGCTATGGCGGTGGAGAAGGGTAGAACTTCAGCCGTAGGTGACCTGTTCCTGTCCCATGGGAAGCCAAGCGACTGCCCCTCTTGCCTCATCTCCCTGCCCTCTTCCCTGCCTCTGATTTTTCTCTCCATGCAGTGGACAGAGTTTTCACTGGAAACAATTAACTTGGTATTTTTTAAATCTAAGAACAAGGTAAGAATAGGTTTAAAAAAAAAAAGACAAGGTCAACGTGCATGCAGTGAAATTCTCTGTATTTGGTCAGTTCTCTGGTCTCCAAGGACTTCTTCCTATAAGCAACCACATTTACCGGTGTCTTGTATACTTTTCAGACATAGTCTATGCATATGCATGGATGTATCAGATATATACACACATATTTTTGAGGAAATCTTTCTTTTGTACAAGAATGTTTTTAATATGTAAGTTTGATCATCACAAAAAAAAACAAACCCAGAAACTCTCCATCAACCTTTGGAACAGGCCCCAAATTTTCAACATGGCCCTCAAGGCCCTGCCTGATCTGTACAACCTTGTCTCCCTCATGCCAATCTCGTCTTCATTTTCTGTTTTTGCATGGGACTTAGATCCTCCAACATCTGATTGAACAACCTAAGGTTCTCCACGCCTGTTTCTATCTTTGACTAGAATAGCTCTCTGTCTGGAATTGAAATTGTGGTTGCCTCCTCTATGTTTAGTGGCCATATGATTTGGATGGAATGGACCCACCCCTAAGGTCCAAGGTTACACAAATCCCATTCTCCTTACCAAAATGGTCAGTGAAGATGTCCAAGACTTAAGTCAGGCAGAGGCATCCAGTAGTTAGAAGGATTGATTTGGGGTTGCCTAATCAGCATAAAGAAGGGAACTCTTTCTTTCTGTGACTATGAGCAAAAAAACTGTCATTGGTAGACATTGTCATGATAGAAACTAAGTAACTGAAATGAACATATAAAATTTGGTGGGACAGTGATACTCTTAGAGAAACTAAAACCAGAGTCTTGATCACACTGTGCCTGAAGTTGTACCAATAAATACCTTTTAGTGTTTTAAGCAAATTTGCAGTAGGTTTTATTTGACTTGCAGATAACTTTAAGCATCCTGAACTCCCCACCCCCCTTCCCCCCACCCCCGCTCCTTCCCTTCACTGATCTTCTTATATCTGGCTTACTCTTATCTAGCCTCCACACCTCTTAACTGTTCCCACTTCAGAGAGGCTTCTGACTTTCCCCGACTAGGCTTGGGTCTTCCTTTTATCTGTTTTCCTTGCATTGAGGCCTTTTCCTTCTGCATACTTGTCACAATTGTAATGAAAGATGATTTTTAAGCATCTCTCTCCCCCAGAGGACTGTAAATTAAATGAAGTCAGGCCTCTATCTGTCTGGTTCACTGCTCTAGCCTCAGGTGCTGGCATGCACCTCACACTTATTAATAACTCAATAATTATTTGTTGGATGTAAAACTGAATGAATGGTAGAATTTATTATAGATAAGTTGTTCGTTCCCAATAATTTTTAAATCAAAGTTAATAGTATTCTCACAGACCGAACTACAGTTTTTTGTCTCTGGTCAAACTTGGGCAAAATATTCTAAGTCCCCAGGATATTTTAGTAGCTGTCATCCAATTCCATCCCCCTCTCTTGGAGAGGATGTGTTGGTGTTGTTAAGAGCCCCACTCCAATGCAGGTAGGATTAGAAACCCGGATCTTTCATATACTGAATGCCTGGTCTTGGACAAGTTACAGAATCTCTTTCAGCTGCAGTTTATCTGTAAAAGGATTATAATGGTACGCACCTCCCAGGGTCACTGCAGGGATTGAGTGATGTAACGCGTGCAATGCACCCATTTCAATAATACAGACTGGCCTACAGTATTTTCCATCACGTGGTAAATACATATAAACATATTACACGACACGTGGAGCGACTCGCTATTATTGTTATTATTTAGAGGTGGACCTCAATTTCTAGGGCTGCACGTGGAGAGCTCTCTTTACGCCAGTGCTTTGAGGGGCTTTACTTATGAATGATTTAACAGACATCGGGTTGGTTAGATGCTGGATTTTTTTATGATTGCTGCTCGATTCAGATTCTTGCTTAACACCGCGATTTTGAACAGCTATTGTTCTTCGAGAAAGAAAATGGATTTGAAGGAGTATTTATATTGATTTATTGTTGGTTGTCTGTTGAAATGTAAATAGCTCTGAATGTGCCACTCACTGGGACAGGGCAGTGCTTTTCATAATGGACAAAATAGCCTTGTTTCACTTTAATGACCTGCTTGTGGTCAAACCAGTCATGGGATTCCCTACACACAGCAGAATGCCTGCTATTGTCATTTGCATATCAATGAGCAGACATCTCTCTGCTGTGGCTATTATGGGCACTGTCTTTTCCTTAACTTGGGGACAGTAGCGCCACACGATCGTCTATCTCTCCAGTACAGACTTACGAGTACTAAGCTGGGACCACAGCTGCTGAGACAGTGACAGGACTTATCTGTGGTGTATTTGTATAAGTTGTAGGGTTAGAGTAGATCGCCCACCCCCAATATCATAAAGATGTATAGGTGTCTATTTCCTTTACAGAAGTTATGCTGCGAATAATCATTTTGCATTTTTGAAGCTGGATGCACTAGATGAGGGAAGCTTCCATAAGAATAAGAAAGGAGATAATAACATTTTACGCAGGAAACTGACTCTAAAATTCAGAGGGGGAAAAAAAAACAAACTTGTTTCCTTTGCTTATCTATCGCCCCTTCCCACTTCTGCATTTCCCCAGAGCTGGAAAGAGCCTGTCCTGTCCATTTTACTGATTTGGAAAGAAAATGTTAATCTCTCACCTTCAAGGGCACTGAGGGCATTGAGGTTGGACACAGTTTGTGGTTCTAGATGAGTGCCCAGGGCGGCCGGGAAGGGAGCGCTGCTAACTCGGGGGGCCGTGCTTGCCCTCTGCTACAAGTCCGAGTGTAAGGCTTTTCATAAGCTTTTGAGGTCGCAGCATGAAACAGCGGCTTCACCGCACAGACACGATTGGGGAAGGGATTTATCGCTCAGACCCATTCAGAGAGAACACAGAGCCTGACGTCCTGCGTCCCTGTCACCTTTTCTACTAGTCATGGTTGTATTCTACCCTGTGAAAGAATCAGGTATGGCAAATATCCATGTATCAGTAGATTTTGTTTTAATTGAAAATTGGTTATCAATGTTGTACTCATCCCTAGAAAAACGTGAGGCACGCGCACACACACACACACACATGAAATAACATACTTTTTATCTGCATAACACTGTTCCAGAGTCTATTTGGGGATGAATTCATCTAACTCCTTTCCTCAGTAACATGAGACCAATACCGCTATTCTCCATTTCTTCCGTTGAGCAACTGAGGCAGGAGATGGCCTTTGCCCATTTCATAAGTAATATAAATGCAAATGCACGTCTCTTTCCCTTGCACGCACACGGATGTATATCGACCGGAGGCAACAGGGGCTGAGGCCGTCTGCCAGCTCACCTGTCAGCTGTTTGTAGAAGTTGTAATGGTACGAAACAAATTGCCCACTCCCCACATCTTACTCTACACATAGTAGATTGTTGACATATTACTGAAAATCATAACTACCATGAACTGAGGGCTTCCTAGGCCAGGCAGGCCATTCTTTTAAGGGATTAATAGGTATTATCTTACTTAATCCTCCCAATAGCCCAAGGAGAGAGTTATTATGCTCATTTCAGAGCAACATAGCTTACATATTTGGTCCTAAGTCATACATCTAGGAAGCAGGAGAGGAGGGATTTGAACTCCTGAACTTGTGTGAAAATCGCTAATCAGTTAGTGCTTCTTGATGATGGGCAAACTCTTCAGCCAGGTCCTCTGGAGAACAGTGTGGGCTTCAGAGAGATGCTGGGTACACAGACGTACTTTGAGCTTACCTATTGGGTTTCCTCCCCCTCTACCAAAGCTCAGCATCCGTCCAGCCCCTGACTCCCACAGCCCGCTGCCTCGATTGCCCGCTTTCCTCTCCATTGTCCCACTTCTTTAAGCACTAACTGGGGCTGGTTAGCAGATGGCCCATCTGAAGACGGACTTCGCAGCCACGCACAGCGGGAACAAACGAGTTAATACGTTCCAGATACTTTTATATTTTTGGCATAGACTCTAACCAATATAATCACAGCTTATTATCCTTCTTGGGTAACAATCATTCTTTTATTCGTTCAATAAGCATTGACTGTGTCTGATGGCTCGGGCACTGTTCTAGGCCTACGCGAGTATCTGTGACAGGAGCATTTTTGGAAATGCAATGGTCCATTCATCGGAGTGACTTTAATGGTGGGAGCCTTAGGCACCTTGGCATGCAGGCTTTTTGGCTCCTCTGAAGTCACATTAACTCAATGGCCATTGACTCTGCTTATCTGAAGGGCTGGTCTCACTGGCACCACATTTGAAAACAAGTGACAGAGTTTGATTCCATTGTGGGGGGAAAAAAAAAGAAAAGAAAGAAAATAGCTTGTCTGGGGTTAGACGAATTCTTTTAGATGTGGACGGTGCTGTTTTCTGACCTGGACATAAAATAATATGAAATGCAACTTAGCTGACATAAAATTCAGCTTCAAAAGAGAAGTTTGCATTAGTTTCCATGACGGGATTGGGATGATGTCTTCATAATTTTCTTTTTTTGGTCAGTTTGTTTTATTAACTGGGTTATCTTTTGCCTGTTTCTAGGCCATTCTAGAGACTGCTTCTTTGATGAGATCTTGCCACTGCTGCACTGTCTTCTCATAATTATTCGTTTTTTTAAATTAAAACCTTTTTTTTTAAATTTCATACATGATGACCATCATCTATAAGCACTTTGTTGGGAGTTCCTTCCCGATTCTAGAACAGCTAATTCATGGTAACATAAGCAAGTCTGGGGACCCAGAGTTCCAAACAGGCAGGACTTTTAGATCTAACGAAGACTCTGTCAGGCCTGATTTGGCTCTAGATAATGAGGGTCTGATTGAATTTGCCATCTTCATAGAATCGCGAGGTCTTTGGGGCCAGTAAACGACTCCTTGTATTTTTCTGCACAGAAACAAGGGTGAGGTCGTGTTGTCAGAGCATTTGTGTGTCACACATTGTCAGGAGTCACGCGCTTGGTGGATGACTTGCTAGGTCATCTTAGATAGGCTGTTTAATCTTTTTGTGTTTTTGTTTCTCCATCTGCGAAGGCGTGATAACACATGCTGGGCTTCTAAGAAAAGTGCTATTAGGAAGGTTAGGGTAGGTGTGCTGCTGGAAAGCCTTTTGCAAAAAACTTCACATCACTATTTGCTAGAGAGATTGCAATCTGTAGGCGGTCTACAACTTGATGGCAAGGGGTTTGAACCAAAGTCCTCACCATGAAAATATCAGACCTGAGGGAAGGGAGGGTCATCCCTGGTATTTCATGCATTTGGAGGTGACTTCTGACGTGGATGGCGCTGGAGTTTCCCTGTGGGAAAAACTGAAATCATGAGAATGTCATTCGAAAGTCCATATTAAACTTACCCACAATTTCAAAAAAAGGCAAATTCTTATGAGCCCAGCTCCAGATGATAAATTACCAATAACACCTTTGTAGTTGCCTTCTGCTGCTTTGGGGGGACTTTGGTGCTGAACATAGCCCTGTACCTGCTTTGCGCACGTCTTTAACAACGGCAAGAGTATTGCCAGTCCTTGAAAATATGGGGGGTGGTACCCTCTGATTTTGTTGCCCTCTGTGATGATCTAGATTGCCCTACATCTCCCAGACCAGATACGCTTTTATAAACACACACAGACCCAATCGATATTTATATTTGGATGATTAAGGCTGTTTTAGTAAACACCTTAATAAGACCCCGGGATGACAATACATCTGAATTCAGAGAACAGCCTTGCTTCCCTAACTTCCAGTGCCTAGATGTTCAAACACTGGTTTGAATCTCTTCAGACATATAAGCCAAACTCAGTGGAACCCTTTATTTACCTCCACTTCCTTGCTTGTTTATTTGTCCTTCCCTTCCCTCCTCCACCCTACTGAAACTGCTAGAAGGAGTTTTCTGTGGCTTCCATCCGTGTGAATTTCCCATTGGCAAGCCCCCAATGCTCAGATCATCCTAATTCCCCAAAGGGAATCACCAGATGCCCAGTGGGTGACCAAGGCGCAGGGTGCTGTGGGGCTCTGCCTGGGCTTGCCCACGTGTCCTCGCAAAAATGTGAACAGGAGGCTCTGGGCAACTCTGCCCAGAGTGATCGCAGGTCTTTGTCAGAACAGCAAACAGTTCAGGGCCTTAGGGGCGGTAAGCTGTGGTGTCTGAACCACGGGGGAGGGTTCTACTGGGTGAAAAGCCACCTTCCAAGGGCTTGGCAATTTGTCAGTCTGGGTTACTCCACACTTGAAAAATTCTCAGCAACTTTGTATCCTGCAGCACCATGGGGAAATAGTTATGTGGTTAAACTTTAAATCAACAGTTACATTGACTGGGTATCCTTTCTAACAGCCAAAACCTGGAATGGACCTACCCGTCCAATAAGATGGATTTGGTTAAATCAGTCATGATGTCTATTTGTATGTCTCTTTCTCTGCCAGATATATCTATTCCCACCATTTAAAATAAGGGTATAAAACAGTGCGTTTCTCATTTTAGATGGTAGATATCCTGGAGAGCTTGATAGAAGCTATCAGCCATCTCCCCGGAAAAATACTTACAGGCTCAACCTTTTCATATACTATCAGAGGATTTCAACATAAACTTGCGTCCCATTGAAAGGTGAAGGACACTTCGTATAATAAACAGTAGAAATAAATATTAACAGTTCTGATGTAGGGAATAGGAGAAGGAACAAGTTATAAAAGACTAAAATCTCCTTTGTGTTTAACATTTTTTTTTGCTTTGTTTGTTTGTTTTGTTTAGGAAGGACAAAGTTTTTCTTGACTCTCTTAAGATCTTTGGCGGGGTCTGAAAATTGAATTGACACAGACAGATTGCCAGGAGAAAAAGCACACACATCTATTTCATGTAAGTTTTACGTGGCATGAGACACTTCTAAAGGAAATGAAAATCCAAAGAAACAATTAGACCTGAGTATTTTATGCTAAGTTTGATAAAGGGTGCACATTTGTGGAGTAATAAGATAAGTTAAGAAGTATGAAGGAGGTGTAGTAAACTGGGGAAAAGGTAGCAAGGGCTGTTTGTTTGGATTCTTCTTGGTGTCCCTTTGTCTCCTGAGATAAAGGTGTTTCTTTCCTCCGGGTATAGGGAGGGCACCTCTCACCTGAGGATTTTATGGCAGGTTTCATGGGAAAAAGGGTGCAGGGGAAAAAGTCAGAGCGACCTTCCTGCTTCTGCTGTTTTTTCAAACTTCTTCAGCTTGAAATATTCAATTTGCCAGGATGCCATATTTTGGGGTAGTGCGTTCGGATCCCCATCGTAGATAACTGAGCTTGAAGATGCTGACAATAGCTTCTCTGGGTTGGGGGGAGGATATTATAGTCTCTCTGTGTGCTTATTTATATCTTCCAACTTTTTCTAAAACTACATACACATTGCATTTATAAGAAGAAATATGACATCCAAGTTTGTTTAAATTTAAAAAAAAGCTGTAATTAGTTTTGACAAGTGTGTTAGGAACCTGAGGACATTTTTAGCACACCTCTTTATTTACTAAATGATGAAATACTAGGATGAGGGGATGCTCGGAGGAAGGGACACTATTTCTGAGTGAGATTTAATTAGGGCCAAATAAAAAGGTACCATATTGACAAACTTCTTTTCAACATGAAATACACAGATAAAACATTTTAAGATTCAAATGAATCAGAGCCGATTAAAAAATGCCAGGTCCACACATGGTGACCAAGAAAAGCCAGGCCTTAGATAACCTTTAGCTTGACATTAACAGCATTTCCATTCCTGGAATGGCCTTTAGGGTACCTCCAGCAACTCAGTGTCTTGAGAGATTATGAGTCTGACATTCCTATTTCTTTTACCGTAGGAGGCATTTGGGAGAACTCCTTCTACCTTTGCAGACCTTGCGCGCAGTCTCAATTCGAAGGTGAAGTTTGCATCTCTTTTATTTTTCTAAGGATTTTATTTGTTTATTTGAGAGAGGGAGTGAGCACAGTGGGGAAGAGGGGCAGAGGGAGAGGGAGAAGCAGACTCCCTGCTAAGCGGGTACCCTGATACAGGGCTCAATCCCAGGACCCTGAGATCATGACCTGAGCCAAAGGCTGGAAGGCAGACACTTAACGGACTGAGCCACTAGATGCCCCAAAGTTTGCCTATCTTCTATGTATTGGCAAGTGTTTTTAAGGAAAGAGGAATTCATTAGGGGGCTGCAGAGATAACTACTCAGCATCCATGCCCCCTTTCTTGGGTATCAGTCACCTTCATCTGTGTGTGGGGAAGCCCCTTCTCCCAGTCTCGGTTGCTATGGCTTCTGTGAGACAACATCACCCTACAGCTCCAGGATGAACACGTGACTCAGACCTGCTCAATTTCGAGTGTTCTGTCTCTCCCTGAGGCCACAAGGAGTGGTCCCATAATGGGCAGAAGGATCCCATCAATGAGATACAAAGAGGGAGCTCTTGATAGAGATTTCTCCAAGCAAGATTTCTCAGCCGGAAGAGTATAAGCCTGGAATTGTTGCAGAATGAGCCGGCAGAAGAATGAAGGCAAACAGCAGAAAGGGCGAAGGCAGAAGGGGGTTGGGCTTGAGATCGTCAAGTCCTGAGGCTTCAGCTGAGCCCCCAGATTCACCTGTGCCGGAATCAAACTTGCCACTGGCGTTTTCAACTCCGTGTGGCAATCATTTGCCTTTTTTGCTTAAGCCAGTTTGTGTTGGGTTTGTTTTACTTAAAACCAAATGGGTCCTGATTAATATACTGGTTTAAGAATAACACTTACTGAGATCTTATGAAGTCACAGACCCTGTATAAATCCTGTATGTGCATTTTCTTATTTAATTCCTACATTAGTTCTTTTTGGACGCCTGAGTGACTCAGTCAGTTAAGCGTCTGCCTTCGGCTCAGGTCGTGATCCCAGGGTCCTGGGATCTAGTCCCACCTTGGGCTCCCAGCTCCACTGGGAGCCTGGTTCTCCCTCTGCCTCTTTCTCTCTCTGTCTCTCATGAATAAAATAAAAATAAAATCTTTTAAAAAATTTAAAAAATAATAATTCTTACATTCGCGCTTTTTAAGAAAGGAAACCGAAACTCAGAAAGGGTAAGTAACGTGCATAAGATCCCTCAGCAAAGATAATAAATTTATATTCAAACCCAGATATATCTAAAACCCTATGCTCTTAATTAGCATACTACCAACTGACAGCTGGTGGATAGTTTATTTTTAATTACAACTTACAAAGGGATACACTGAGGATAATAAATGAGTATTGAGGAAGTGTGGCCACATTTGGGGGTTAAACTTTCTTCACCTTCAGTTTCCTTGTCAGTGCCCCCTGCTATTATTTTGTTTTGTTTTCTGACAACCCAGCAGTGTTTAACAGAAGAAACTCAACCGTGTTCGTTTTATAGTCGAAGAGTCTGGGGGAGACAAGCCGCCCAGGTACATACGCTACAACTTCTCTGGGGCTTGCTTCAACTGCAAATGAGCAGATCTGGAGAAAAACCATGGGTCCTTTAAAGAATCAAGGAGGAGGGGCACCCGGGTGGCTCGGTCGGCTAAGTGGTTAAGCATTTGCCTTCGGCTCAGGTCATGATCCAGGAGTCCTGGGATCGAGTCCCACTTCAGGCCCCTTGCTCAGTGGGAAGTCTGCTGCTCCCCCTGCTCGTGCTCTCTCTCTCTTTCAGATAAATAAGTAAATAAAATCTTAAAAAAGAATCAAGGAGGAGCCATAGGCCACTTTGGCGATATGTTGTCATAAACCAGAGTGGGCTCTCTTTTCATGAATCAATAAAAACAAGGAGATTTATCAGTTCTGTGTTGCTCCATTCTCAGGAGAGTTCTTTCTTAAAGTTTGAAGAAAACGAGGTAAACACAGGCCCGGGAAGCCCCGAGCCTGGTTTGGACTCTAGCTCTGAGGTTCACGCTGTACTCATAACATCCTGTTCTTCTCCGCCGCCTGTGATGTGGTAGATAGCGGTCCCTCCACAGGCTGTTAACAGCTGAGTTCATTTTTCGTAAAGATGCTGCCCCGTGAGACTGAGGAAATGGGCCACTCCTGCTCCCCCTTCGTCACTCTTACGGGTAAGGATGGTACTCCCAGTTGCTTTGAGAACACACTTTCCTTCGGCTCTAAAATTAGGTCTTTAATTCCTTTGGGATATTTGGCAAACTTAAATTTACTGGAAGCTCAGAGGGTATTAGTGAGTGGGAAAAAAAGTCTCAAAAAAAAAAAAAAGTCATTTGTCTTGCATAGGAGCAATCTGCCCTGTAGAGCCTTGCAGCAATGGTCAGGAAGGCAGGGTAGCTGTTGGGGCAAGGTGTGATGATAACCTGATACTGAGGAAAAACCGTGTCCGTGAAGTCATCTGCGGTGCTAGGGGCTGGGATTTAGGACATCTCATCCACCCCTTCCGTAGGGGGCTGGAGGGCGGAGAGATAATTTTTGTGTGTGTGCTTATCGGCTTCCAGTGAATTTGTGTGTAAAGATTGCACCTACAAAGACACACATGGAATAAAAAATAACATGTCATGCCTGTGGTCAGGGAGCTGACCCCAAATTCATTCATTGCACTTGGAGATTCTGAAAACTCAACTAAAATAGCAGTGACTTCTGCTGGTCGACTGCAAAGAAAGGTGTTTCCCTACCGTCTTCTCCACTGAGCTGCAGAGTCACTGATTTGCCGTCCAGACGGACAACAGCAGTGGGGGGTGTGTTCTGAACAGCTTTCGTTAGAGAGCGCAATGTGCCTCCCAGATTGTTCTTCTCACCCGGCAGTTTCACGATGTGCCTCGGCACTGGAATCACCAAGGTGTTTTAAAAAGGCTAGACAGATCCTTCGTCAAACCCAGACCTACTAACTAAAAACACAGAAGAACAAGCCCTGGCCATCTATAATTTCATCTGGGTGATTCTTATCATCAACCAGGAACCACTCTTCTAGTCTGCCTTCACTGGGACAAATCCATCAGATTAGCAACTCACCATCTGAGATCAGTAGACATGACTGGCAGGACAGGTCAGTCTTCGATTAGGGGCGGATGACTGGCCGGACAGGTCAGCCTTCGATTAGGGGCAGAGAGCAGGGACAGAAGGTGGAGATTAGCAGGACGTGGCTGAAGCAAGACTGGGATGGCAGGTGGCAAGGAGCTTCCTATAGGAAGACCCCGTATGGGCTGAAGGGGATTCTTGGTATTGTTCTCTGAGTGCTTTTGAAGACTGGTTTGAACAGAGAGTGGCAAAGCCCACTTGGCCTCTTCCAAGTGAAAACAAAATTCTTGCCTCTGTCTATAGTGTCCACCATATTTAGGCTATTCTTCAAAGTCAGAAATCAGAGATATCTATTGAAACCCCATTGCTTTCTAACAAAGACATGAAAGAGGAAATCTATGCACAGATACTTCAATATAACATGCATGTAAGTGGTAGGGTAAGCTCCCTTGCCCACCCAGCAGAGTGCATCCCATACTCATTTACTCATTCAGTCCTTTAATTAAGCATCATTTATTGAGCAAAGCCAATAGGTCGAACAAACGCAACATGGCCTGGTGGGTCCATAGAAGCCTATGTAATTTGCTATTATGACGTGCGAGGCGAAAGTAAGGGAACACGATGTGGTGTTGGCAGCATCCAAATCATACAGGCTCTTAAATGTCTCTACATGTGTTCTAAGGAAAAGAACCTGGCACAACCCCAGCACCTGAATTTAGAAGCACCCCGCAGGAGAGAACAGAGGCTGCTCACTCGAAGACGTGGATGAGTGTGCATAAATTCTTGCTTTTTTATCTACATACCTTGGGATTGGTATTGGGATCTGAGAGGAGTCTACCTCTCAGATAAGCTTTGTATATTGACATGGCAACTCACAACTTTTAGAGAATTGCTCTATTTTTTTCCCACAGCTACAGAATATTTTTTTTTAATGAAGACCACTTCTAGCTTCAATTTTAAAATGCCTTAATTTGAGAGACCATTAGTCATGAAGGTGTTTCCATAGCAAATGCGTGTGGGATGTCCTAGCTTTGCTGGCGATAGTTCAAGGGAACTTATATCATTAAATTGGGACAAGGCCTGGCATGACGGCAAGGAAATTCATGGCTCGGTTCCCATAGCATGAGGCCTCCATTTAAGGGCAAGATAGACCAAAGGCAAAGAGCACGAAGAGAAGTGCCGGAATGAAAACAAGTAACAAAGGAAAGATAAAAATGCAAATCCCAGTTCGGAGTGAATAATAGGAATGCAAATGGTGCTGCTAAAATAGGAAGGAACATTACTTTTCAAAAAGGCAAAGCAAAAGAAAATTGTAGTAGCTAAAGCATTTTGCAGGGTAAAATTGCACACTGTGTATGCCTCTCAGAAGCAAAGCCACCTACTCTAATTTTTCCCAGCACGATGCTGTGAATTTGGTGAGTCATTTTATAAAGGTTTACTACAAAGCTCCAATCTGCATTTTTTTATAATACATTAGGATTAAATCTTTCTTTTGCCAGCAGCTGCTTACTAATACTCCCATTTTATAGCCAAATTTCTCACCTGGGTTACAGAAACACACTTTTCAAAAAAATCGATAAGTTTATGGAATGATCTCCAGAATTTGTTAAGTTAAAAAGAAATCGTGGAGGAAAGAAGTGTTTATGGCATCCTGCTATTTATCTAAGAAGGTCATCTGAATATAAATTTGGTTACATGAAAAAAATAAAAACCTCTCAGGAAAAAGTTATTTACTGGGGGGGGGGGATGAGGTAGAGGGGACAGAATTCCAAGTTAGATATCTTTGAATATATTCTGTTTTTGTTTTGTATTTAAAAACATGTAAATATTTAATATGATTATAAAACACAATCAATCATGAGACAAAGCAATCTCTAAAAATTGAGAGCAAAATGATGCAAGTGAACCTGAGCCTCAGATTAGAGGCCTAATTACAGAGAGGAATCATTTTAGATGACAAAGGAATTTATCTATAGATATACTCTAAGAAATTGTCAAAAAAATTGTCAAGTCTTTTTCTTAATTTTATTGTTTTATTGATATTTATTGATTATTGATATTGATAATTGTTACTGTTTGTTATTGATAATATTGTTACTCTTTGGACCTTCCTTCCTTCCTTTCTTCCTTCCTTCCTTTCTTCCTTCCTTCCTTCCTTCCTTCCTTCCTTCCTTCCTTCCTTCCTTCCTTCCATTCATTTCTTTGAGATTGTTGTATGTACTATGAGATAAAACAAGTGAGAAATTATGTTTGCGTTGGGAATTAGGATTTGGGGAATGGAAGAAGGCAATTCAAATATAAGATCAGGGATGTTAAGTAAGAACCCTGTAGTCTGGAATTTATAATTGTCAACTGAAATTGTGATGTGTTTTAATATTAAAAAAACATTGATTTCCTAGCTCTACTCAGTGCAAAGGCCTGGAAACAGTGACAAGCTCAGTAAAAATGAACATGTTCATTAACCAGGCTCAAAACCCAGATTGTGGTCTCTCAATACTATTCCCTCCTAAAAAGAACCAAAGTTCCTTGGGAAAGAACTGATTCTAGGTCTGGGGCAGGAAATGTATAACAGTGAGCCTAGAATAATTTATCCTACCAAAGAGCCAGGACACTATCAATTACTTTTGGAGTTATGTCTAAGATACTCTGGAGCCAACTGGGAAAGGCTTTCTGTCACCAAAGATGGGACAATTTGAGCATCAATAAAATAATAACCGCAATGACTTAAAACACATCTCTTATGCTTAAACCTATGGTGATTCTAAAACACATGCACAGCCAAAAAAAATCCCCCCAAACCCCAAAACCATTGGTTCTCTTTGGAGGACGCTAGGTCACAAACTCAAAAATTTGAAAACTAATAAATTGAAGAGAAAGACTCAAAACATTTATCGCATCTTTTTTGTACATACCATACCACGGGGTAACCAAAGGGAAATCGTTTCTGATTCAAAGGTACAAAATGAAAATGAAACTTTTAGACGATTGGGGAAATGTGAGCACTGATTTGGTTAGTATTATGGATTACTGTTAATTATGTTTAGTTATGATAATGAATTGTCATTATGCTTATGACAAAGTTTTTCTTTCTAAAATACATATGTATGTATATTTCACCTTTATGCATATCTAATTACATATTATGTATAATATATACAATATATATTTACAGATGAAATGTTGTGATGTCTCAGTTTTGTTTTGAAATAATGCACTGGGTCTGAGGGCAGGGAGACTTGGATGGGGGTATAAATAAGATTGATTATGAGTTGAAAATTGTTGAAGCTGTGTACATGGGGGTTTATTATACTATTCTTTTTGCTTTTGCACATATTTGAAATTTTCCACATAAAAAGTTTTATACAAAATCAATTGCTTTGTTCCCCTCTCTTTTTCTGTAACTTGGTAATTCTGCTTCTGATGTAGTTTCATGCGCACCTGGCGAGCACTCAAGGGAAGTTTGGTAAGAATCATGCTGCTCTTGGTGAAGGTGTCCCTCTAGCCTTGTTCAAGATTCTCATTCTGAATGAAAATTGGATATAGTTAGAGAAATAGATTCTAGGCATTATTCAGGCTGGTTCCTGGGTAACTGCTTTGGGGCAGTCATGAGTTTTCAGACTTAAAATGTTTGATGTTTGGAGTTCTAAAAGTGACTGGGTCTTAAAATGAAAGATAATTGGCCCTCTTATCTAGAAGCAGTATTTCCTTGAACCACAGGAAGACAGTTTTTCCAACTCAACTGCTCATGAAAAATTGACATGATGTGGTCTCCTGATTAAATCTTCAACTGCAGGAAGACTCATCGTTAATGACTTTATCATAAGGCACCTGAGCTCATGGCTATCTCTATTCAGTAAGGATCACTAGTTCTTTAACCCCAAAACCCGTGTTTCAACACACTGCTGTGTTACTCGGGGATATTTGCTGTTGTTTTGAGGGTTTTCACCTATATAATGTTTCAATTTTGACACATTTTCTTATATTAATTTATTGATTTTTTTCCCTTTCAGTTTATTTATTTATTTATTTTCTCCGGAAACATTAATTCAGATCTCTGACCTTCTGGATTGATTTTGTAATTGGCTTCTCCCCCACCCCCATTCTGTTCTATTTTCCATCTCTATTATTTTGATCTAATTTCTACTTTATGTTCCTAATCTTTACAATTTTTCTGTTCATCAAGAATCCTTTCTTATATTTCTGATGTTTCTTTTTTTAAAAAAATAGCATCCTCTTCTTGTTTCACTCGTAGCTACAAAAATATTTTCATATTTCTCTGAAAGTGTAACTTTTTTGAAGTTTTCTTCTGCTCCCTGAATTCCCTTTGCTTCCTCCAAGTTCTTTTTATTTACTATCTTTTTGTCTTTGCTATTCACGCTGGGGTCTTCCTTCCAATATCTGATGAGCTGTGGCTGGCTATTCACATTTAAGAAAGAGGCTCTAAATAGTTGATTGAACATTCTGTGCAAGAGGCTGGGTCTTATTGACTGTCAGACTTCCTGATAACTTGGAGTAGAACCAATTATTTACTGGGGGATTCCAAGGGTAGTATTAAAAGTATTCAACAATTAATGTGGCATGGGCGTCATTCAACCAGAGAAGGTTCCTAGACACTCAAAATGCACTGGCTAAGAGTACTGTGTGTACCAGCTGGAGTCAACCCGCATGAGTGGGTCTTTCTCTTGGATGGGATGGTTTCCTCGGAGAGGACTTCTCCAGGGTCTTATCCGGAGTGAGAAGGGGATGGTAACCCTGCTGCCAGGGTTGGAGCGGTCCCAGAGTTCTTTATGGAGCCCGCCATTTAATGTACCACTTGGGCTTCATGTCCCTGGAATGGAGTTTCTCAGATTCAATTTCTTCAAAATCTGTTACTGTCTTATCTTCTGTGGGTGGGCTAGAAGTACTCACCTAGTGATCGCAATGGGACACTTGGGGGTCTGACCACCACTGATCCAGAATTTTCTGTAAGATTCCCTTCCTCAGTTCCACCCTCCATTCTTAACCTCCAGAGATACTAGGAACCTCAAATTCCTGACTCCAGGCTGGGTTTCTTCAGCACACATTGGCTTGTTTCCTATCAGCATTCCCTCTCTTCAGGCATAAAATTCAGTTTTCTTGGATCTGTTGAGTCAGTTAGCACGTACCCAACTGTTTTCTTGCCTCTCCTTTTTTATACGCCTCGCTTGCTATCATTTCTTCTCCAGTTCTCTTTGCTATGATTGGTTTAAAGTGTGTGTGTATGTGTGCTTAATTTCCTTGCAAATTTTAGTAGCCTTTCAAATGAAAATAAAATAAATATGTGTATTTCATCCACTATGTTTAGCCAGAAGTTTTATATTTATTAAGATGAATCTTTAAGCACAATTAGTTTTTGACGATAACTAGAGCTCATCAGCATTTATGAATTCCTGGAACACAAAATGAGAATCTTCATATTTTTTTCATTTCCTTGTGCCTCACCACCTCCCCAAACGGGATCATCTCTAATTTTTGGTCTAAATTACAATCAAAAAATAACTTTTTTATATTACTGATATTTGATACATCAAAGTGACTGAAATTTAGCAATACATGATTTGTCTGTCATCTATCTTCCTCCCTGAACTGAACCCCCTTCTTACATCGCAATTCTTTCCTTATCTTGGCTTCCTAGTTTTATTGGTGAAGTTAGTTCAGATTGCAGGAGTTCCTCTCCAGTGATTGCGAGGGCAGAAGAAGACATCCTTCAAGGAGGTCTGAAACTCTAGTTGGTCTCAGAGGTGTCTCTAGCTCCCTGTGACAATGAATGGCCCCATCTCTTTGGTCTCTGAGCCCATACCCACCTGTCTGAGCCTGTGGGCACTGGCTGATCTCTCTGGCTCAGTATATCAGGAGGTGGCACACCTAGTCTCTCTACATGCATTTTCCCCATTAATCAAGATGACAATTTTTCCTTGACCTCCTCTGTCTGAAGTTCCCCATAATCACTCTTATCTCCACTCTGCTTCTGTCCAGTATGGTGTTCTCTGGCCTTGTTTCACCAAGAATTTATCCTCTTCATTATATCTTCTTCTTCTTCTTTTTTTTTTAAAGATTTTATTTATTTATTTGACAGAGAGAGAGTGAGATCACAAGTAGGCAGAGAGGCAGGCAGAGAGAAAGGTGGGGAAGCAGGCTCCCTGTTGAGCAGAGAGCCCAGTGCGGGGCTTGATCCCAGGACCCCGAGATCATGTCCTGAGCCGAAGGCAGAGGCTTTAACCCACTGAGCCACCCACTTGCCCCTATCTTCTTTTTTTTAATTCTATCTTTAATTTTTTTTAGGGAACCACCATACAGTTTTCCATAGCAGCTGTACCATTTTACATTCCCACCAGCAAAGTACAGAAGTTCCAGTTTTTCCACATCCTCACTACCATTGTTATTTTTGTTTTGCTTTTGTTTTTGTTTTTTGTATACATTACCACCCTGATGGGATGAGGTGGCATCTTGTGGTTTTGATTTGCATTATGGTAACAGTTACTGTTCTTCATGGTTTTACTGGCTGTTTGTGTATGTTCTTTGAAGAAATTACACTATATCTTTTATGATTATCTCACATCTTTGGTATTGACATCACTATAATAGTGTTTTCCAGTGCTGTTTTATATCTATATATATATATGAGTATTGTGTGTGTATATATGCATATGCTGCATGTATATATAATCGGTTTTATCTATATACTGCTACATATACTTATTTACTTGTTTAACCTAATATCACAGCTAACCAGCTCATCTACCACTGCTATGCTGTTTCAAAAATAATTTTTGATTTAGTCTTCCTCCCCTTGGTTTTGTCCCTTTTTGTTTGTTTGTTTTAGCTCTGCTTATCTTTTTTTGTTGTTGTTTAGTATAATCCGACCTGAAGGTAAACGTCTATCTTTTTAGTCTGCTACAGATATAAACTAATACTAAAATCTTAACTCTGATATTTATTTATGATGTATACTCTGTCGAGTGGCAAAGAATGCATTTCCAGTATAGATATCCCACTAGTACTAAGGGCATCGGTAAAGACATTAATATGAAAGAGCCAGAAGCTTACAATGGAAATGATGTTGTCCAAAACAGTTTTCTTTAAGTGTACTTGTCTTGAAAGGACTCTGTATGTTCCTTCAGGGAAATGGATGCTTTCCTTTCACACATTTCAAATTGGCAATCACCCCATTTTCTAGAACTGCATTATCAATTTTTTTATTTCATATTTGAATCAATGCAAAGAATAATTAGTATTCTATGAGGAAGTTATTGGTTTTTATTAAAAAATATGATTTCTAAACATATATGTCTGTGTGCTTTAAGGTAAATTGTTCTCATTTATTGGGGCCAATTATTGCTTTCATCATGGGATTCCATCTTTGAAATGATAGTGCAAAACCTTGGAATAAAATTCACAAAATTTCATTTTAGGCATTTTCAGCATCAGAGTTAAGGTTGGGGTTAATGTTCTTGTGTTATATGTCACACAGGCATGTTACAAAGTGTGGCGGACCTAAATTAACACAATGCTCTTCCAACTCATCTCTAACACGCTCACCATTCCAAAATTATCATTCATGTAAACTCGGGAAAACTGATCCATATATAAACAACAGTAGTTTATTTAAAAAGACAAGAAAACAGGGGCGCCTGGGTGGCTCAGTGGGTTAAGCCTCTGCCTTTGGCTCAGGTCATGATCTCGGGGTCCTGGGATCGAGCCCCGCATCGGGCTCCCTGCTCAGCGGGGAGCCTGCTTCCCCCTCTCTCTCTGCCTGCCTCTCTGCCTACTTGTGATCTCTCTGTCAAAATAAATAAATAAATAAACCTAAAAAAAAAAAAAAGACAAGAAAACAGAAAGATCTATTTAATGCTTTTCACAATGCGAGGTTTGTATTTTGAGCATATGGTTGTACCAGCCTCTCAAGATACATCAGACACGTGGGCTCTCGCTTGGACCGTTTTTCTCATAATGTATATGCTCTGTGTACTGAGACCCATGTGTGATTCATGTGCATTTTTAGATTTTACCTGGAGCCTCCTTTGTTATGTGTGTTCTCCTTTGGCCAGATCTCTTTGTCTCTGGGACATGTGTTGTCTTGTTTAGATTTGGGGGCAAAGAATAAAAACAAGAACACAAAGAAACAGGGTATTTTGCTGCTGCAAGGGGCTAACAAGGTAATTTCTTCCAGATTTTTCATTGTTTACATGAGAAAATTTAGACCTAGAAAAACAAGTGCGTGGTTGAATTTTCACAACTGGCTAGTGCTAACAAGAAGGGATGTACAGTGGTAGGTGGAGTAGGGTTTCTGGCGTCTCATCCCAGTCCTTGCTTCAAGCCAGATGATTCAAGTTATGATGGTGCCAAATTTCAGATCTAAAAATGTCTTTAGCTCTAGAATGTAGATAATACACATCAAATTTGTACCTTGCTTTTGAAGAAATTTACACTGAACATTTGTGTTGTTGCATTATCTTTTTTTCTTAATCACCTGGGGTTATGCTATTTGAATAAATGAAATACAGTAAGTTGCTAAGGTAAATTCCGAATGACCACCCTATGGAATTTGACATGAGTGACACTTTGGAAAAAAAGTGTTTCTTGCCAAAGCCTAAGTATAATAATATAATATTTATTTTGCATCCTTGAAAGAGTTCCGGGTCTGTTCAACTTAGGCTTTTATGTTTAAATACTAAACGGTTTTCTGTATAAAATCAAACAAACCCACAAGTAGACAGCAAAGCATCTGGAGTCATCGACTAGGCTTTGTCTAAAAGCCTCTTTTAAGGGCTGAGTTAACAAAGAATGCGTATTTTTTCTGTTTGCTATGTAACACTAGTAGTGGAAAAAGCCAGGTTACTATTTAGTTGATAGCTTTTGCCTTAAGCTTATCATTTTATTGGTGTGTGTGTGCGTACGTCTGTGTGTGTGTGTGTGTGTGTGTGTGAGAGAGAGAGAGAGAGAGAGAGAGAGGGAGAGAGAAAGAGAGGGGGAGGCGGAAAGGGGGGGTGAGAAAGAGACAGGGAGGGAGGAAGAGGGAGAGAATGAGAGAGATTGAGAGAATTTTTAGAAGTAAACCATGACCCCTCTTTGGTAATTAGCAGCCTTACACAAAAAGTAAAGGGCTTATTGCAACTTAGTTTGGGGTCGAGAACACTGAATGAGGAAATCTGAATTTCACTTCCAGCTCTGATGTGCCTACTTGTGTGATGCTGAGCAAGTCACTTGCTTTCTCTGGTCTTGATTTCTTCATCTGTGAAATGAGGGAGAATAAAATTTAATTTCAAACCTATGTAGTAGTCATTAAGTGTCCGAATGATTTGCTTCTTGGAAAGAAATACATGAGAAAGTCGACTGCCTTAGAGGACACTGTCTACATTTAGAAATATTTTTTTTTTCTTCATTAACCTAGCAGGCTTTATTTTTTGGAACTTATTGGCAACTTTGTGTTTATTATAGACAACATTTCAATTAGATCTCTTTCTTAAAATGTGCTCATTATATAATAAAAAAATAATTTATTTTCTCTGATAGGAATGTTAGAATTTATACTTATCTGTATTTTCTTTTTCTTTCTTTCTTTCTTTTTTTTTTTAAAGATTTTATTTACTAGACAGAGAGAGACCACAAGCAGGAGGAGTGTCAGAGGGAGAGGAAGAAGCAGATTCCTCACTAAGTAGGGAGCCCGATGAGGAACTTGATCCCAGGGACCCTGGGGTCATGACCTGAGCAGAGGGCAGACGCTTAACTGACTGAGCCACCCAGGCATCCCAATATTCACCTCTATTTTCTGTGACTATTTGATGATCTGTTTTAATACCAGACTATACAGTCCATGAGGGCAAAGATTATTACCAAATGTTTGGTTCACAATTTAATCCTAGGATTTAGTGTAGTGCGTGGCACCTAGTATATATTCTTTGAGGGAAGAAATATGCTTCAGTAGTCTGGCCAGGATGATACTGTATCAGATGCTATATATCATCTTAGACTCGTCCAAGGAAGTTTCCATAAAGAAAACACGAGACTCAACCTATAGTCTCTCCGAGTTCTCTGGATTATATCGCTGATGGGGAAACATTTTCTTAGTTATTGGTTTCCTTTTTTTTGGAGAGTAAAGATGGTGTTGATCTGGCTTGATAAATTTTCCACAGCCACTAAGTGTTAGAGAGTGTGTGGATGCCATCTACTTTTTCTGCTTGTTGTCTGTAGAGAAAGGCTGTTTGCAAACCAAGGCAGCTCATTGACGATGCCTCCTTCCCTACCTCCATGCAAACTTCTAGGACTCTTCATATAGATCTGTAACTTCAATTTGCTAAAACACTTGGCTAAGCTTTCTGTCTCATCGTCTTCTGCAGGGGCGGTGTGACTCACTCCAGCAAGCCCGAGCAAGGCCACAGTCAGGAGGGAGCCAACTGCTGCTGGATCTCCTACTGAGGACACTGGCAAGAGGGGCCAGGGGGCAGGGCTTCAGTCTCTACATGCTTGTTATGTCCCAGCAATGTCCCAGCTCAGTTAGATCAGAGATATGGATCATTTTTGTAATTTTCCTTCATCAGTCATACCTATAACAGTTGAAGCTTGGATACTCTACGAAAAGCAACGTGATAATACTCGTTTGAAGACTCGTGCAAAGATTAAGGTTATGGAGGGTTAAAAGAAAAATCATTTCAAGCCCCCTTCCTTTCTTCCCTTTTAATTTCTCCCTCCCTCCGTCCATTCCTTCTTCCCTTTCCCCCTTCTTCTTCTCCCTCCCTTCCTCCTGTTTCAGAGAGGTGATAGGCTATAGCGAAAAGAGGTACTACTTGGCAGTCGACTTCACCACTTTCTGTCAAGTCACATTAACCTCTCTGAGGCTCCATTCCCTCAGGTGTTCTTACTCACGTGATGGGGTTGTAGTGAGGCTTAAGTTATATAACACCATCAATTACTATTGATTAAACACCAAATATGTGCTTTATCCAATTTAATCTTCACAATAACATTGCAAGCAAAATGTCTGGTGCATGGTGGGCGACTTAGAAATAATGACCTGATGGAAATATTGGACACTCCCCATAACACATTTTTAGAGTAAGTGCTTACTTATTTAATTCTCAAGTACCATTATTCCATGTCATTATCCCACACAGTCCCTGCCACCAAAGTGAAACTGGTCATTCATTCATTCAAAATGTGTTCTTTGAGTATCTGCTATGGTCGGTGTGGCGGAGGAGAAGGGGAGCAAAGAACAAGACAGTTCTTAACATCAAATGGGTTATAATTAGTAGAGGTTATAGATAAGTAAACAGACAATTATAACCAAGTGGGATGAGCTCACGGACAGTGGGAAATACAGAGTGGATGTTTAAGAGGGACCCCTGAATTCCAATTTGGGGGTTCAGGGAGGGTTCCTTGGAGGAAATCATATCTGTGCTGAGACCAGGGATAAATAGAATGTGGATTAGAGCTTGGAGTAGATGTAAAGGGATTGAGAGGAGGGGAACTCTGACGTCTTCTGGAAACAGAGCAGTTTGTTCTGGAATGTGAAGGGATCGCTGTGAGAGGAGGCTGGGGTGAGCAAGGCTGTTAGTCATGGAAGGGCTCAGTGCCCATCTCGCAGAAACTGTCTGATCTCTCAGCTGTCTCTCAGCTGTTCCTGGGTTCTCGTTCCCCTCTTCCTCAGCTTGGCTTTGGAACCAGGGCCTGCTGTACGGCTGACTCCTGGGACTCCGGATCTGATGGGCAGGTGCTTAAGTTGCTACACCCTCACCCTTGCATAATCTTTGAAGCTGAGTCCTTGGTCCTGCGAAAGAAAGGCTTATCTTACTAGCACCAAGGTTGGACATTCTTGGCCAGTTGGCTATGTCTAGTTACCACCCCTACCCTCATCTGAGGGGTACCGGGCTATGGGGCAAGGAGGCTCTTGTCAAGGGCCTCTTCTGGCCAGCATTTGGCAGTCCGGGGCCCTTTTAGCAGGCCCGCGAATCTGAGGCCTGGCTGACAGAGAGTCGTCAACTCTCTTTCCACTGGGCCTCTCTGAATCTAAATTTGCCTTCTGGAACACCTGAGCAAGCCAGACTGTGACATGATAACCTAATTACCATTTCACTTTTCCTGGGAACTGAGAGATAAACGATATGTAGATCAATAAGCTAGGTGGACGACTGATTCATTTATTGCCTCAGAGATTGTTTATCTTTCGGCTACAGAAAGTACTATCCCGGCAGCCAGGCCCGCCAGAGGGCTGAGGGAAGTCTGAGGCGTGCTCAGGGCGCACAGACAGGAAAGCAGGCAGCCGGGTCTCAGTCTTCGCCTTTCCATTGTGGGACCAGTCAGATGCTACTTCCCTGAGTAAGACGACCACGTACTCCATTGTCCAATCCTGGACGTCTTGGAAAATGAAAGAAGCTGCCCGTAACTGCTGTCCAGGTCCAGTAGGCATAAACTGGGACATTCCAGCAAAGCCAGGCGTAGGGTTGCCCTAACCATGAGCTCTCTCTGTTCATCTGACAGTTTCCCCCTAGTTCACGGTGTCTGGGCTTTGGTGGAGAACCTGGGGCCAGGTCGTTTCTGGGGCTTGTTACGGCATTACTTTTCATGTTCCCAAAAGCAATTTTCGAAACACTTC
This sequence comes from Potos flavus, assembly GCA_028534135.1. Lineage (NCBI taxonomy): Eukaryota > Metazoa > Chordata > Mammalia > Carnivora > Procyonidae > Potos > Potos flavus. The sequence goes on from CM052897.1 coordinate 24,348,285, forward strand.
CCACTGTATGAAATCCTTATGTTTCTGAAAGGTCGTATTAGCCATTTTAATACAAGACTGTTGATTTCTAGTCAAAGCAAAGAAATGGGGTCGTAAAAAAAAAAAATGGAAAACTGAAGAGAAGATAATCCTGAAGAGAAAAACTGCAGCTGTATCTTCTGCTTTTTTATAATCCTTTCTTAATTAGAATGTGGAGGTGGAGACATCATTTTCTTTAAAGTGGAGGCCCCCCAAGTCTATGTGTCCTACCTTGTCAGTTTTGATGCTACCAGACTCGATGGGTAGGGGTTGGTATCTGAGTTATTATTGTTTGTCCAGAGAGGCGACAAGGAAGAAAATATGTCACGTACGACTAACAGACGAGAGAGACTCAGGAGGCACCGTCTTGATTTACGAACTGTTTTCTTGTAAACATGTTTTTTGGCAAAATCGTAAGGAAAATGTCAGTGTACTGTGAAGCCGACAGCACCTCAGCTGCCGTAATTTTCTCCACCTCAAACAAGCAGGTTGTGGGAGAGTTTGGTGACCGTGTGTTACTTTCATTTTTAATTTCTTCCTCCCTTATAATGAATGATACCAAAAACGATGATTTTCAGCTCTTGCTCCCGAAGCAGAAGTTCTTGACCCAGGGAGATTTTGCCTCTCAGGGGATATGTGGCAACGTTTGGACATATTTTTGCTGGTCACAGCTGGGGGTGGGGTGCCATTGGCACCTCATGGTGAGAGCCGGAGATGCTGTTAAACATCCTACAAAACACAGGACAGCCTCCCTCCTCAAATCAATGACCTGCCTCCAAATACCAATAGTGTCAAAGATGAGGGATTTCCCGGCAACATCCTCTCCATCCACTCATTTCTTCACGCAACACTTAATTATTGAGCACCTACTGTGTGCCAGTCACCACACTGCTGAGGATGAGATAGTGAACAAAACAGAAAAAATCCCTATGCTTCTCTAGTTTGCGTTTTCATAGGAGGGATAGATCATAAGCAGGAGACATAGAAAGTTACAAATAGGAAGGAGAAAAATAAAGCCGGGGAGAGGATAGGCAATGTCAGTAGGAAGCAGTGAGACTGAACCCTTGCCTTGCTCATGGAGGTGGGTATGTTTGTCATGATTATGGATGGAGAAACTGAGTTCTAGAGAGGGGGAGTACTGTTCAAGGGGGACACTGCTCTGAAGAGACAGAGCTGGGATTCGACGTTGGAGATGTCTGCTGCTTAAGGAGAAATTTCCACTTGTGCTATGCTATCTATTATCACCAGAAACTAGGGTTGCGCTTGCTGTATTTTGATGGAATTCTCCTTTCTCTAACTTGGTGACAACCACCTCCTACCCTGTTAGAACCATTCACTCTTAGTATCTGTATTTCTGTTAGTTAGACTATTCCCTGATTACCTCCTTTGCCCAGACTCATTATCCTCATCGCTTAAACACGTTCAAAGCAAGCTGTCCACTGTTTAAGAAATAAAGTTAAAAAAAAAAGTCTCTTTCTTTTTTCTACATGCCTCTTCACCATAGCCTCTCCCTCTCCTCCTTTCTATAGTTAACCTTCTCAGAAAGGGGCTCCATTCACGCTGTCTCTCTCTATGCTCCCCCAATTTGCTTGTAATAGGGCCTCTCTACTCTCACTCCACACAAATTGGTTTTCAAGGTCTACCAATGACTCCATAATCTCTGTTTTTATAGACTCTTTCTCCTTGCCCTTTCTCACTTGACCTCCTCCCAACATTTGGTGCCTATGACCTTCCTTTTCCTGTGTCTGCCATACTTCTCTTGACTTCCATCTCTTAGATTTCCTTCTTACCTTTCTCTTACCATATTCATCCTCCAAGGCAAACCTGATCAGGATCTAGTGTTTACCCCCTTGTATCAGTCCATTTGGGCTACAATGACAAAATAACATGGACTGGCTGGCTTATAAACAACAGAAATTTACTTCCCCCAGTCCCAGAGGCTGGAAAGTCCAAGATCAAGGCACCAGCACGATTCACGATTGGGTAAGGTCCTCTTCCTGGTTCATAGATAGCTGGTTGTCTTCTTGCTGTATCCTCACACGGTGGAAGAGGTGAGGGAGCTCTCTGGGGTCTTTTTTATTAGGGCACTAAGGACTTAGTCACCCCCAAACTCCCCACCTCCAGATATCATCATAATGGAGATTAGGTTTCAACACATGAATCTGGAGACAGAAACATCCAGTCTTCAGCACCCTTTCATCTTCACAACATAATTCATCTCCAGGCATGTTTTTGAGCTGCTGCAGAGCCATCTCGTTGGCCTGGAGTGCCCTTTCTCCCTGCTTTGACTTCACAGTGTTGACCTTGGGAAGTCTTACTCATTCTGCAAGGCTCACCTTAAGTACTGCTTCCCAGCTTTCTGGGCAGAGTACTATCTTATATATGCCCCAGTTCCCTCCACTTCCAATTAGAACGTGTATTCCTTCAGGGTCAGGAGAAGAAAACTCAACAGCAAAGTTCCTGTCCTCAACCAAGCTGTTCTACTTATTATCTACTGATAACCTCGTTGTGAAGTTTCTCTCTCCATTACAAATTATTGAATTTCTGTCACTAATTTGCTGTGTGATCCTGTGTATTTCACTTAACTCCTCTGATCTGTCATTTTATCAACTTAAATTCTGTCAAATAATGTTCTTATTATAACTCAAAGAAACGTATCAAATTCTCTGAGCTCTCCAGGGGAAAAGTTGTCATAAACCAAAGATGAAATAAATTGTCATTCATTAAAATAATATTTTTGTTATCAAACATTGTATTCAAACCTCAACAATGTGAAACTATGTCCAAAGAAAAATAACACCTCCTTGTGTATCTTTAAAGCTTAACACGACTTATAACATAACAAAGCTTCATCATGTAATTTTTTTCTTATGCACATCATCATTTCTTCCCCCTTCATTTCTCCTTGCATTTTTTGAAAGATTTTATTTATTTATTTGACAGAGAGAGAGAGATCACAAGTAGGCAGAGAGGCTGAGCAGAGAGCCTGATGTGGGGCTCAATCCCAGGACCTGAGATCATGACCTGAGCCAAAGGCGGAAGCTTTAACCCACCGAGCCACCCAGGCACCTCACTCCTTGCATTTTTGAAAAATTTAAGATTCATCCTTGCTTTTTACAGAGCTCCCTCTCCCCCCAGTGAAAGGGCAGGTTCATGAGAGAAGTGAAGAGATAAAATTTTACAATATAAGTCCTCGATCATGATCCAAACTTTTCTCGTGCCATCAACAGCACTTACTTTCCCCACCTAGGGAGAAGTGAAGCATTGAAGGAGGAGTGATAAGAGGAAAAGAGATGTAGATATGAATGCCAGTTACCTTTATTAACTTTATTACTCCAAGTTTTAGAATTAAAATCATCTTTGATAAACTCATCTCGGTGAGATGGGTAAATGGGAGTCAATGAATAATTGTAAGAGAAATAATGCAAGAGGAAGATTTCAATCGGGGTATCTTTCCCTCTCAACACTTTTATGTCCCATTGACACTTCCATGGAATATTTCCGTGCATGGAAAGCTGATGTTTAGATATTAAGGGTGGGGTGAATATGGAGAGAGAGAGAACTAGAATTTATTGATTACAATCCCTGTGCTATGTATTTATATAATTTATTTCACTTAAACTTCCCAACAACTCTGTGTAGTATATATATATATATATTTTAAAGATTTTATTTTTTTATTTGACAGAGAAAGGGAGAGAGTGGGAGGGGCAGAAGGAGAAGCAGACTCCTCACCGAGCAGGAAGCCCAATGCGGGACTCGATCCCAGAACCCTGGGATCATGACCCGAGCTGAAAGCAGACACTCAACTGACTGAGCCACTCAGGTCCCCTTCTGTGTAGTATATTTACCTACTTTTGAGTTAAACAAACTGGAACTCACTATACAGTTAGCAGTAAGTAGAGCCAAAATTGAAATGTAGGGTTTTCTAACGCAAACACTGTATCACAGTGATGCCCTATTATGTAGAAAATAAATGTCCTGGCCTCAAGCAGTTTATAATCCAGAAAAGAAATGCAAATGTCTCTGTAAAAAGCAGAATTGATAGACCATCTATGTGTCCTATTTTAAGTACTGTAAAAATAACTCCATCTACATGATTATGAAGTTTCATCCTCTTTACTAATAGAGTACCTACTTTTGAGTTGTTTTTTCCTTGACAGTAATGCAGAAATGTAGAGATACTATTTGCAGACACTTTTTTTTAGCAGATGATGTAACATATCACACAGATTTTGAAGTCCTCCAGATTTCATGCCTTCACTTGCTATGCAAATTTGGTAAGTTATTTAATCTCAATCAGACTCAGTTTCCACTTTTTAATTTGGAAGGTGGTACCTATTTTATAGAGTTGCTATAAATATCAAAGAGATGCTCGATTCATGCATAGTTCTCAAAAATGATGGTTGTGATGATTTGCAGCAGCCAATATTGTTGGCTTGTGGGTTTTTGTTTTTTTTTTTTAATTTGAGAAAGAGGGAGAGCAGGGGGGAGGGTAAGGGAGGTGCAGAGAAGAGGGGGAGGGACAGAGGGAGAAGCAGGCTTCCTGCTGATCAGGGAGCCCAACACAGGGCTACATCCCAGGACCCTGAGATCATGAGCTGAGCCAAGGACAGATGCTTAATTGACTGAGCCACTCAGGCTCCCCTGGCTTGTGTTTTGATACATTTTGATGCATTCTGGAGTTCTTTGGTGGTAGGTGGGGCCATGACCCCAGACAGAGCCTCTGAACCCCCTGACCAACAGTGCTGGTCAGCCTATGTGCATCAAAGTGCTAAGTATTGGGCAGGGAGAGGGGAGATGCTAGGGTCAGGGAGATCCTGGAAAGAAGGAATCAGGGTTTTACTAGAAGTATTTTTCAAAGTCAAGTCAAGGCAATGGCAGGGATATACGGGAAGAAAATGGGAAAGGTTGGGATGGGGGATGAACATTTGTTTCTCCCACACTGAAAATCTCCAAGAAGACCCTTCTTGGATCGATGGTCACAAAATTTTCCTCTTGGTAAGGAAATCTCTTTTGAAGGACTCACCTTTCAAAACACAAAATCACAAAGCAGTGGCACATGTTTTCATCCCCCTTATTTCATCCTTTAATGTAATACATTTCAAAAAGAAGTTGTTTCCCATAAACCTGATTAACTCTGAAGAGATAATCCATCTAAACCAATCCAAATGAAGGTAAAAGGAATAATCAGGCTCCCATTATGCAAAATGGTGCTCAGTTAATTTATTGCACTGCACTGAATAATAAGCTGTTAGGCTCCACATTACTTTCTTCACGTTAGATCGAATAGCTTATTGCTGCTGGAGCTTATTTCATATCGCATAAAATTTGGATATATTACAATGGAGTAGATATTACTCCATTATAAGAGACAGCCTTAAGTACTTCATTTATAGGATCTCTCCATTTGGAAAATGGCAAGAGAGAAGAAGAAATGCAAACAAGGTAATGGACAGAGGGGGATTTATGTGCCTTGCCCACCGACCAGCTCTGCGGTGGGTGTCTGCCGTTGCCGCTCGGGGCCTTGGAGAAAAGCAGCATTTCCAGTGGGAAGAAAATCCAAAGAGAGTTTATGTTCCTTTTCATGGAAGTGTTGACATTTTAATTACTTTCTGTTTTCTTTGGAGCTACATTTAAGAATTGGAAGCAAGTTAGAAAAATAAGAATTGGCTTTATTAGAAATCAGATGAATTGACACGCAGCCATGAGCTGGAGAAAGTCCAGAGTCAGCTCTTGACAAACTCAAGTCTCCAGCAGGACCCAGAGAGCCAAAAAAACTCAGCCGTTGGAAAACTAACCAGAATTCCTCCTCGGGTCTTATTGTCTCTGGGAGCGGACCGGGCCTCGTGCAATCTAATCTTTTCCGGCCACGGGGCCCCTGTGCTTCACGTTGCTGGTTTTTTCCCTTTAAACTTCAGTCTCATAGGGGTTTGTGAGGATCAGTAGAACAGGGATGCAAAGCAAAAAGAGTTATCACGGGCAAGCTGGAAGGAGTTGGGGAAACTGGTGGGTTTAGAATGATTTAGTTTTGAAAATAATCTGATACTTTGGGTATTTCATAAAAGAAAACGGCCTGAGGAAATAAGGGCAGGACCAGAGTCAACAGCTTAGGGAGATGTGATAGATTTGCACCCTCTCTCCTTGCACCTGGAGTTGCCTCGCATTGAATAAATATTTAGCAAACCCAAGGTACCTGCATGTGTTCCGGGATCAGCAAATTTAAAAATAGTAACTTGGTACAAGAGCGAAAAAACCCAAAAAACCAAACAACAAGAAACACAGCTCCAACCAGCGTGTTTGTGGTGCCCCACAGGGTGGGCTCTGAGGACAGAAGCTCTCTGTATCCCTTCCCCACCTTCCTCAGCCCTCCTCTGCTCCAGGGTCGGTGTGGAAACGCCATTGAGCTTAGACCAGTCAATTCAGTCATAAATGGATCAAACCAAGTTCCTAAAAATGATCTAATATCTACTCTGTGCAGGTATTTTAAAAACACTATTTGAATTTTCAAAAAAGAAAAGCCTATAAGGAGATATTATCTGTACTATAGATATTGTTATTTCTGTTTCGGAACTGACAACCAAAGCTTGAGCAGGTTCAGCAAATTCATAAGCTATACACACTTTTACTATAAAACATTTCAAATATGAGCACAAGAAGATCAAATGGCATGACGAGCCTCTAGGCTTATTTCACTTATTTCACTTCACCCACTTTTTCGTCGACATCTACTGTACCCCATTATCTTGAAACAAATCCCAGACATCAAGTCCTCTCCTCTGTGTATCTTTCAGTATGTGTCTTTAAGAGATAGGGATTCTTTAAAACAAAATAACCACAATACCTTTATCACTCACACCCTGAAAACGTTAACAACAGCAAGCAACACACAATGTTCACTGATCCCCAGTTGTCTTGCAATATAATTTGTTTTAAGTTTGTTTGAGTCCAGATCCAAACACCATCCCTCCACTGTGATTGCTTGATGAGTCTCTCATGCCTCTTTAAATCTGTAGGTTCCCTCTTCTCTAATTTTTTTCTTGGACTTCTTGGTTAAAGAAACAGGGTTGTTTTTCCTGAAGATTTTCTAAAAGTCTGAATGTTCTTGATTCCATTCTCTGAGGTGATCTCCAATATATTTATCATCTTGTATTTTGCACTTTCTATAAATTGACAGTTAGAGCCAGAAATTTTTATCGGATTCTTGTTCCATATTTTTAGCAAGACTAGGTCATAAGTAGTGCCATAATTTCCATAAGTGGGAATGTATGTGTGTGTGCAATAGTTATCAACTATTGAGGATTTTTTGCTTAGATTCAGTATTTCGTTAGCTACTGCAAAGTTGTGATATTCTAATTTGGCGGTTTAAGAAAAATAGAAATTATTTTTTAGAGCAGTTTTAAATTCACCACAAAACTGAGTGGAAAGGACACGGAGTTCCCAAATATCTCCACCCCTCCACCTTTAGCCTCTTCCACTATCAACATCCAGCACCACAGAGCTGCTTTGTTGTGATGAACGAACCTACACTGACTCATCCTTCTCACCCGAAGTCCATAGTTTACATCAGGGCTCACACGTGGTGTTGAACATTCCGTGGCTTTCAACAAATACATACGGATGATTTCTTTTTCATTTACTAACCAGAATACTTCTCTAAGGAGAGACTTCTCCCTCATTACATAGTTGGTTATATGAAGTGAAGTTCATATGAGAAACCCAGGATAAACGCTTTTTCTTTCCCTTTATCTACCAGTTTGCAGAATAATGAGCTGGTTCTCTCTGGTATCCTCTGAGGTGAACATAAATTTCCGTATGGTTTTTACTGTTAGTATCACTAAGAGCTCATGTATTTAAACACATCTGATGTGTTTCAGTGTTCTACCATATATGCAGGCATATGTATGTATGCATATGTGTGTGGATACACATGCATATGCTAATAACTCAGGGTAAAGTTCTAGGTCACTGATATCTATAAATCTACCTTATTTTGCTGCCTCAATTTAAAAAAAGTAATTCTTAAAGTAGTTTAAAATTTTATCTTAAAACACTTTGTTCCATTTATTGACTCTTATAAAGATTCCCCTGAGTCTCCGAGGATGGTAGAAAACCTTGCTTTGTTGCTAGAAAAACACAAGCAGCTATTTATAGAGACATAAAAGCAGGAAAGAAAGAAGGAAAGAGGGAGGAGAAAAGGAGGAAGGGGGCACCTGGGTGGGTCAGTCAGTTAAGCTGCTGCCTTTGGCTCAGGTCATGATCCCAGGGTCCTGGGATCGAGCCCCGCGCCCGGCTCCTGCTCAACGGGGAGCCTGCTTCTCCCTCTCCCTCTGCCTGCTGCTCCCCCTGCTTGTGCCCTCTCTCTCTCTGTCAAATAAATGGATAAAATCTTTGAAAAAGGAAAAAAAAGAGGAAAAGAAAAACAGAGCAAAAAAATGAGCATAAAAGATAAGCCAAGTAATTCATGAGCTATTGCGTAGTCTGGAAAATGTAGTGAATTTATTTATACAGTGGCATGTGATGTTATTGTGAAATAGTTAAGCAAGAGGCCTTGAGATTTGGGCTGCTTGGGTCAAATCTCCAGTTTGGATACCTCCTAGTTGGGTTTGCTTGTGCCTCAGCTCTATCATCCATGCATGAGGGCCAAATTAGCAGAGGTCTATAAGGATAAGATAAACAGGTACTTATAGAGTGCTAAGATTGCTCCTAGTAAATGCTCACCAAATGCTAGTTGATTTTGTCCTCGATACGATGGTGATGACGAGGGTGGTGATGATGGTGATGATGACGATAATGGTGTGTAAATATGTGGATGGCAAAGTGTGTATCGCAGAAGAGAAGAGCAAAACAGATTTGCTGAGTAACTACTAGGGGCAGGTGCTGAACTAGCATCTGTATCACATATAATATATAATAATTACATATATCTATGATCTGTTATCAACTTTAATATATTTTCAAATCTATCATCATTATTTATTATTTATTCGAGCACAGTAACAGGCATGGGGAAGGCATACACTCTACCTTCTTTGTGAACTGGGCAATCCTGTTAGGTTTTGCTAACACTTGCCAAGAACTTTTACAGGACAAATGAGGTTACGGTGCTAGCAAGGAGCAGAACTTTAATATTCTGTAAGTAGAACTTAATGGGCAAATCCCAGTAAACGTGTTCAAGCACCAAAGTGGGCAGCGAGGCGCTAGTGAATCACACAATTCTGGTATTGCCCATGGCAAATCAATATCGGTATTCACCGAAGTCTTGTCCCTACACAGGAAAAGAAAGAAAGAAAAGAAGAACAATTTTCTAATCACTCCTCCAACCACGGAAATGATTTTAATTACCAATTCATCTGTTGGCAGACTCTTCTGGCAGATGTACCTGCGACTTGGAAAGATAACAAATGAACTGATTCCTTACTCCAGAGTTGACACTGGTAGTGCTTGCTGGATTTGCTCTCAGAAAAGAATCCTGGGCAACAATACATCTGGCACTCGGCTCGAGGAATTTGTCATGTCGATGACATGTTCAGCCTCCATTGTCCACACCACCCCGACAGCAGGTCCTTTCTATTTCAAAGAAATTGCAGTCTGAATTAATATAATTAGAACGTAACTGCTATTCACTGCACAAACTCCTCATTTCCAGGAGTACAGATCTGATAGCGTGTCTGTGCGCAAAATCTTCCCAATGATGGCTGGAGGGGAGCGAGCTGATAATACAGTGACAGAATAGACACCATTTCATCAGCCCTTTTAATAAAAGTACCAACTATGGAAATAAAGGAGGAGAAGAAAACTGTCCTATCTGGCATATCTAAATAGAAATATCCTTCAAGTTTACCAGCCTGTATAGATTCTCAAAAAATATGTAGTATAAAGTGTCTGAAGTAAGAGAAAAAATGAAATAGGAAAGATGGCGTATCTTCCGAAAGACAGCTATATGAAGTAGAGTGGATAATTCATGGATAGAGCTACAGAATGAAAAGTGGTTGCATGACTTCATTTATTCTTTACTGCTTCACTGTAAAGAGCTGATGTCACTAAGCGAGCAATTGTCACCAAGTAAACAACATGGGTGCTAGATTCTTAAATTTCATTTTTTGTTATTGTTATATTACTACGAACACTTGATAATTGATATGGTGGAAGTCTACATCAGCATCTTTTTTTGGAGGGAAATAAGATTGACTTACATTCTTTCATATACATTGGCATTCTTACCTTGAAGGACTCGTTTTGGGGAAATAATGACCTGACATATCCATGTGTAGGCTGGTGCTCATGAAGAGTACAAAGTGTATCCTTGTGCATATTTCTGTTCCTCCAAAATGTATATGTTGAACCCTTGGACCCCAATGTTATGGTATTTGGAAGCAGAGTCTTTGGAAGGTGATTAGTTTAAAGGAGATCAAGAGGTTGAGGTCCCATGATAGGATTAGTATCCACACAAGAAGGAGACATACAGAACATACTCACCTATCTTTCTCTCTTCCATGTAAGGACAGAGCAAGAAGGCTGCCATCTGCAAGCCAGGAAGAGAGCACTTACTAAGAACCAAATGAACCGGCACCTTGATCTTGGGCTTCCCAGCCTCTAGAACTGGGACAAATAAATTACTGTTGTCTAAGCACCCAGGCTGTGGTATTTTGTTATGGCAGACTGAGCTGACTCACAGTGCATAGAGGCCCATTGGGTTAATGAACAGTGAGGAGGGAAAATGGTGTCCATTTTCTTGTTTTTCTTAGAAGCATGCATGGATCTTTATCTGAACTTCTGTGTCAGAAGTTGCAATAATAGAAAAATAGAGAATGGGTAATACAGTATAAAAATAAGGCCAAGGTTTGTGAGTGACAGAAGATTTCAGAGATGAATACCAGTGCCCCTTTTAATTTTCAACTAAATACATTTTATAAATCAAATACATTATGGTAATGAACTTTGTATCTGTTAGGTTATCTTTATAAAGTCTGGACACACCTTTCCAATTAACATCTTGGAAAAGTCAGGTGTAATGATTCCTTGCCTCCAGGTTCTCCTGTGGAGAGTCTTCCTTGCTTCCCCAACCTGGAGGGATTGCCTATTATTTTCCATTAGCTAGCAGATTTTCAGAATCAGGTGAGCTTCAGAATCATGTATATGTATGTGGTGGTGGTGGGAGGGGGGAGTATGCGAATGCTCAGATTCCCCAAATCCACTGAGTCAGAATTGCCAGAATTGTGGTGCCCAAATCCTGTAAGTTGAAAACCACTCTAGTGCTTATGGTCCATACCAAACTTGACACTCATAGACCAGTATCCTTTATCGCTGATACAAATATTCAAGTTTAGGGACACCTGGGTGGCTCAGTTGGTTAAGCAACTGCCTTTGGCTCAGGTCATGATCCTGGAGTCCCGGGATCGAGTTCCACATCGGGCTCCCTGCTCGGCGGGGAGTCTGCTTCTCCCTCTGACCTCTCCCCTCTCATGCTCTCCCTTTCTTATTCTCTCTCTCTCTCTCAAATAAATAAAAATATTTAAAAAAATATTCAAGTTTATTACTTAGGTGGATCTTTCTATAGGTGATATGTGTGATTTTTTTTTTAATGGATAATTTAATTATGTAAATGGAAATCCACCTAAGATATTTTGGGCCGGTGGTTTTTAGAGGGGCTTATCAGAACACCTGTCAGACCATTTCCCCATTTGTGGGTTCCCCTTCCCCTCTAACATAGTCTGTCTGTCTTGTTTGGGTTAGAAAAGAAAATGGCATTTCATAGTGTTAGGCAATTTCTTTGCAAACAGGTACAATAAGAATTTATATTTTAATGTGAAAAGTCCTTTATTAGAGTAAATAAATGCCCCTCCCTCCAATGCATTTGTCCTATGATTTTGGATGTTTAATAATGGGATCGTGTGTTATAAACACATGTTTAGACATCTAAGTACATGCACAGATGGAGAATATCAAGCTTGCAGGAAAGGGTCATCCTCCAAACACGGACACTCAGGGGAAGTGGCCTCTGTTGTTTCTATGGAATATGAAAGTCAGACTTGAGTGTGGGAGGTTTAGGGAATCCTTGTCCCAAGCCTCCTAGTTTCTACCAGCCACTGGCTCTGACATTATCGTTTTGATTTTTAGTGGCCTTGTAAGAATTCTCTGGAGGGTGGGTGGGAGGTGGATTGGGGAGGGAGGCTTCCTAACCCTTGCTTGACCAGTGGATTGTGGGATAGACTTGTCATGTGGAAAAGAGCACGATTTGTCCAAGGGAGGTAAGAGTGACTCTAGGATGCAGCCTGCTCCATAATACCCGAGAGGGCTTCATTCTGATGTTTACAGAATAAACTGACTAGTGACCAGCTGTATGAGTGAATATATAACAACTATTTATCGAAACCAAAACTTGTTTTTAATTGTGAAAGAAGTCCATGGAAGGCACTATGTAGAGGGGGGTGGAAGAGGAACATGGGAAAACGAAAGGAGAAAGTTTGAGCTAGAGTGCTAATTTTAGAATCAGAGATGTGGATTAGAATCCACCCTTACTGTCCTGTGCCCTTCATGGAGTTACGTCATGCCTCTGGGCCAGTCTTCTCGTACATTCTGCAGGACTAATTCTCATCCATTCTGTGGGAATAATACCTCTCTCACGTGGTTGTCGTAGGGATTTACTAAAGCACGTTCCATAAAAGACTTAGTGAAATTCTGGGAATAGAGGAATTTTTTAACACAGTACATAGGAGCTAACAGCACTATTTCTGCTGGTAGCAGAGTGTGCTGGTTACTAGCACATCTTGCCAGGCAAGCAGACTTTGAGTCCCTTTTGATTTTAGGCAGAATTACTGATATTGGCATTCCTAGCACTATGGCTAACTAACATTTAAAAGAATTTGTTAAGATCTCTTAAATTAATACTATTATTATCAAACAAGAGATTTCAGTTATGTCTCTTTTCCTGACTTATGAACTGAAATTCCCTAATTCTTGCCTCAAGCTTACAAGGATTCTTCCTAGTTCATAAGAATTATTTAAAAAAAAAACCGTCAGAAAAAATTAATGTTCATAAGAAAGTAAGGAGTCTTTGCAACAATGTTTCATTTTATTATTATATTTTCTCTTCCCTGGAAAACCAATGAAGAATGGCAGTTTTATATGTAAAACAATAGTTAGCCTTTATATGGATGACATTTTCCTAAAAGCCTAGAAGTATTTCACATTTTGCAGAAAAACACCCCGTTCTGAAGTTGGATCTGAGTAAAATTCAAATCTATATTAACATCTCATTACTTTAGGAAAAAGTGAATGCCACACTTAATGGAAAATGCTCAGTATCTGCCAGCTCTGTTTTGTGGGTTCCTTAGCAAGGCCCTCTTAGGACCCAGGAGGGCTGAGTCACAGTGATATCCTTGTTAAAACAGTCACCTGGCATGAATGCTGGCCCTCAGTTTTCCTTCCTTTCCCCTCTCCCATCCCTACATTGTTTCAGCTGCCAGCCCCCTAATATTTTCTCTAAAGCAAGGGAAAGGGAAGGGCAAAAAGGACTTTGAAAGAATAACAGTCCTTTCTATGGACTTAAATGCACTCAACACAAAACATCCTGTGTTTTCTTTTAATTGATGGCACTCCAACTGTAGTGATGGGTGAACTAAACCAGGACTTGCTTTTCAAATAGGCATTATATTGGTCGCACACTATCCTACGGAAGGAAAGTTGTCAGACTATTTAAAATTACAACCTGGCCCCTTCCCCTATGCTCCAGGTCTCTTTATCTTGCTGCACCTTCCCCCGACCCCCCGTTGTACTTATCGCCTTCTAGCTTATGCTTATTATGTCTTTTGGTTTATTCTCTGACTCCCCTGGCCTTCATGGAAACCAAGACAGTGAGCATCTTTGTCTATTTTGCTCACTGTTTGTTTCTCTGTTCTAAAACCATCGCCTGGCACAAAGTAGGTACTCAATAAACATTTGCAGTATGAATCAACGGACTAGTTTTCATACGTGTCCTTTCCCATACAATTATGGGGAAGAAAACTGGTAAAAATAGGATGCCGATGTCCTATAAATATGTTTATACCTATTAGATATATTTGAGAGTATAGTTCTGCTTGGAGTTTACATACCTTAGCTGGCAAAGAAAAATATATGAGTTGGTTAAGAAAGAAATATCTCCTTGCTACCCCCTACCCTCATACACTGCTTTATTTTTCTTTAAAGCCTGACTCCCCTACCCTACTGCCTTCCAACAGGATATAGATTTCTTTGCTTATTGTCTACCTCTCCTCACTAGACATAAGCTTTCTAAGGGCAGGAACTTGTGT
>CM052897.1:24363096-24460674 GCA_028534135.1 Potos flavus
ACTTTGATTACTGGCCAGACGTTAACCCCTTTGGTGTCTTATGGGGGGAATGCCAAGCCTGAACCCAGACATTTCCAGGATTTTGCAGTCACTCGTGGTGTGAGAAGAGGCGATTTATAATTACTTCCAAAAAAAAAGGAGGAAGTGCAAGTTCAAGGCCACATCTTCTTGTTTCATGGATTTTGCTATGACTCATTCTGGCTAGTGGACATAGACTCGGTTACCTCTGTTTTTCCCTTTGCAGGTCTGCTGGTTGTGGGTGAGAAACACACTGCTCTTGCTGCAGGCCCTACCTGGGTCTGCAGCTGGCTGTCCCCAGGAAAGGGTCATGTTCGGCACTCACCAGAGGCAAACCAGAGGGTTCCTTGGTTCCTTGAGGCCACCACCTAGAGTAAAGCTGCCAGAAAGAATTCCTGCAAACTCTTTTAGGATCATTTTTTTCCTCTCAGGATCCATCCGGTAGGACAGACTGAATCCCATTCTGAGAGCTATGAGAAGCAGAGAGCAATGCAATTTATTGTGCGAGGGTAACAGCATGCGTTGTGTACTCTGTGTGTGTGTGTGTTTGTATTTCATTTTTTCTTTCACTTTGCTTTTTATTTTTTTGAAAGATGTTATTTATTTATTTCAGAGAGAGAGTGTACTCACGAGGGGGGAGGGGCAAAGGGAGAGGAAGAAGCAGATTCCCCGGTGAGCAGGGCTGGATTCCAAGACTCTGGGATCATGACCTGAGCCAAAGGCAGACGCTTATCTGACTGAGCCACCCAGGCACCCCTCACTCTACTCTTTAATATATATTTATTGCTATTGTGGGGTGGCTGAGGATACCAAGTTAATTACAATTATAATAAATGATATCATTTCTTATTTATTTTTGCATGCCAGTATTATGTTAAACATTTTACACCTGCATACTTTAATTCACTTTATCCTTAAAAACAAAAACAAACTTTATGAAATAGCCCCATTTTACATCTTAGTAAATTGAGTTCCAGAAAATTCAAGGGCACAGGGCCAGCGAATGTAAGCTAGGATTTACATCCAGAACTGTCTGATACAAAACCCATTCCCTTATGCATTTTGTTGAATTGCTTTCCCTAAAGATGAATTTAAAAAACAAAAGACATCTACTTAATTTCTTGGAATTCACATTCTGGTTGGCAAGAGAGGCATGTGGTGCAGAATGAGAAAGGCTGTGCCACAACTAGGTACAGAATACCATGACTGACTAATTCTGTTGGAAGGTGGAAGGACGTGGGAGAGGGTAGAGGAAGGCCCTACAGACAAGCAATAGTTGTGGGGGTGGGGGGTGGGGTTAAAGAGATAGAGATAGAGAGAGAGAGATTCAGTTGGGTGTACTTTGTGTAGGAAGAAACCTGGACTTATTCAGAGGCACAGAGACTTCTGGCTTGCACAGTGATTCTACGATACAAGACAGAGGACTTGGCAGTGGGAAATTCTTTTAAGGTTGCTCTTCCACTTACCATGTCCATTACTTTTGTCTTCTTTATTCTCCATGGCATTACCACGCCTTCCTAGAAGGGGACACAGGGAGAAAGTGAATTCAGCCTGAGTAAATTAAAGATGATGATGACTGTTATGGAAACCACAGGAAAAAGACAAAGGTAACTCCGTCCCTTGCTTGCTGCAATGGTGGGACACTTATGGGACAACTGTTTCTGGGACGAAGGTATCTACCAGCCTTGGAAGTGAAGATGCAGACCTTGGCCTTGTCTTAGTACCACATGGAGGGAAAAAGGAACTGATACAGTTGGTTCTCTTTATTTTTTAATTTTTTAAATTTTCTTTAAAGATTTTATTCATTTGAGAGGGAAAGAGACAGAGAGGGGAGAGAGAGAGAAAGAGAGCACAAGCAGAGGAGGGGCAGAGGGAGAGAGAGAAACAGATTCACTGCTGAGCAGGGAGCCCAATGTGGGGCTCGATTCCAGGACCCTGGGCCATGACCTGAGCCCAAGGCAGACGCTTAACAGACTGAGCCACCCAGGCGCCCCTACTTGGTTCTCTTTAGATGTACTATTTCACCCTGAAGACCATGGATGCCTAATTCTTTCACTAGAGATGGAGGACAGATAAAGAAAGGAAGGTAGCATCCAGATAAAGAAAGGAAGACAACCCTACGTGAGGATTAGTGTGGTAAAGGGCATTCCCTATCTGAACATTTGGGAAAAAAGCCATCACCAATTCAGTCCCAGCAAGGGGAGCAATCCTGCTCGAAATGAAGGAGAACAATGATGTTATAGCCAGGATGTTTCTGAACCTTGGGCTGTTCTGTTTGGCACAAATGAAAGGCAGTCAACATAGATGCAACCGGCATTGCTGGTAGCCACCAATCACAACTCTGGGGTTTCACTTTGAGAAACTGAGATTTATTTCTGAAATTTGGGAGGTTAAGACTTCAGAATGGAATGATCGCTGGAATGTTCATTTGCAATAATTCTGAGTTTTGTGCATATTTTAAGAAAGGGATACTGGGCTTTCCTATATTCATTACAAAGTCCTCTCAGCCTCTAAATCTTCCTATAAAATGCCTCTGTCTCATCTTTAAATACATTCTGTGACTGAAAATGATTATGGGATATTACATGCATCCTTGTCTATTCAAAAGATCATGAAAAAAAAATGCCCATCATTAAAGACCCAAAGTGATTGGATTGGCATCAGGAACGGGGATGGGGCTGGCATGGGAGAGAGGATCTGACTCTGGGATTTCATGAAATCCAAAACAATAGGACAGCTGCTTTTCTATAAACAGATTATTATTATTATTTCTACCTAGACAGCTTGATAGCAGCCATTATCTTCTTTCTGGGTGTCTTATCAAGTTCCGGCTGTGTGCAGCATGGGTGATAAGGAATGAGAAATGTCACCCATGGGATTGCCAAAGATTATTTCCATGCACTGCTGTTCAGCAACAGCCAATCCCTTAGAACTGAAAAGTAGTCCTATTGTTCACGCTGGGCAGTTGCTATTCTGACTACACCAAGAGAGCAGAAAGAGGATGTAGTTGCCATTGTGTGAAAGATTGAAATTTCATTACTCTCAGCTAAAGTTCAAGCAGTCTTGATTTTGAAAAGCAGAATCATCATGGAATATCTTTGAAGAGGGAGAAGACAAGGCAGGGAAAGAATGAAATGAGCTCAGAGCTTTTCAGGAGTATGAGGGAGTATACAAAGAGGGAGAGAGAGGTATAATACATTCAATCACTGGAACTTAAAGTGCCTGGTATCTAAGTCTTGAACAAATTGACTATCATTGCATAATCATAACTTGTGATCTGATTGTTTAATGTAAAGACTCCATTCTACATATTACTCATCAGAAAATAGTTAATTTGCTGAATTTCTGATTATCTCTGTTTCATATTAAGTTCTTGAATTAAATTAATCTGTTCATACTGAAAAGTATTCCTTTGTTTCTCAATGAAAAAAATAAATGTTTATTACAGGTGTAGATGTGCTGCTGGCTCTAAATATTTGAGGGAAAACATACAATCTTATTTTATTTTTATTCCAGTATCTCAGCATCTCAACCTTTTCTCTTCCTAGAGAAAAGCCTGGTTAGGAAATAAAACAAAAGCAAAAACTGAAGCATATGATTAATTTGTACTATATTCATATAGAATTTCTTCCCAAAGTATCCAGAGCCCTTTAGTATCCTTTAGACACACAGTTTTAAAGTCATGCTGATATTATAATATAAGCTACTTGGAAGGAAGCCAAATAAAATTTTCTGACATCTTAATTCACTATTCCGAAATTGGAATTTCAGATGAATAAAATACTTTGCTTTTAAAACAACAACTTCTGAAATTAGATTTCAATCATGAAATCATAAAAATGAGGAATAGGAGGAGGTTGGGAAGGTAAAGAGCAAAGAGAGGGCACAGAGAAAGAAAGGAGAACATGGGAAAAGAGGAAAGGACTTTGATTTCCTTTTGGAGTGTGGGCTCTGGGGGGCAAGACCTGGTCTTGATGTTTCTACAATACCTCAAACAGAGTAAGTACTCAGGAGGTATTTGTTAAATGAATTAGTTCAAGATGTGTAGAAAACATGGTTTCAGTTTTAATACATCCAAAGGAATATTCTCATAACTAAATAAGTTTTTTTAAGTTTTTTTCCTTCTGTTAAGCATTTATTAGGAAGCTAGAGCTTCTCCAACTTTAATACGTATACAAATTATCTGGGGATCTTGTTAAAATTCTGATTCTAATTCTAATTCAGTAGATCTGGGATAAGGATCTGAGATTCTGCATTTCTACCAAGTTCCTATGGGATGCTGATGCTACTGGTCCATAGAATATACTCTTAAGTAGCGATGTGCTAGAGTTAAGATATGCAGTGCTAGGCTGGCAGTCATGAGATCTAAGTTCTCATCTCTGACATTAACCATCTGGTTTTCAAGCCAAGTTATTTGTTTTCTTAGCTCCCGTCTTCCCATCTATATAACGAGTAGGTTGGATCTACATAATTTTGAGGGCTCCCACAGCCTTAATATTTTAAGATGAAAGAAAAAGAAGAAAAAAGAAAGAAAGAAAGAAAGAAAGAAAGAAAGAAAGAAAGAAAGAAAAAGAGAGAGAGAAAGAGAAGGAGAAGAAGGAGGAGGAGGAGGAAAAGAGGAGGAGGAAGAGAAAGAAGGAGGAAGAGGAGGAGGAGGAGGAAGGAAAAATTTAGAGAATGCCCGGTCTGTCTCCAGAAATCCTAGGGAGGCTGAATTACTCCTTTCCAAAGATGCACAGGTAATTTGGCATAGCTGAATTGTGATTCAGTTGATTTCTGGTTTCTAATAGAGTAATTTCTCCACTATCATTTCTTTTATCATTATTAATTATTTTTGTGGGTTGCGTACAATTTGCCTGATGCAATGCTAAGTGTTGGGAATACAAAGATGAGTAAATTATCATATTTTATTATCAAATCTCTTGCCTGATTAAGTGAGAGTTTTCCATGCTTCAAGGTGACAACCAACTAATCAATGCAAATGTCTAATATGTGTATTAATATGCTAGTCTTCCTTCTCAGTGATATAACATATTAATGATTACAACAGAATGTTGGAAAAGATGGCCCCAATTCCCTAACTCTCTCCTATCTATTCCCTTTGCTATGTGACTTTCAGTTTATCATATCAAAAGGTGAGATTTTTTTCCCCCACTTCCTGATTTTGGGCTGGCTTGGCACTTGCTTTGAATAATAGAATGCGGTGAAAGGAATAAAATGCCAGTTCTAAGTCCTGGCTGCAAGAGCTCTTGTCCATTTATGTTTCCTCTTATGGATTACTGCCACTAGCATTAGACAAGCCTGGGACAGACTCCTGGAGGATGAAGGATCACAAGGAGTGACCAACTGTCCCAGCTGAGGACAATCTAGACCATTCTCAGCAAGCCCTCACACAGATATGTGTGAAAGCCCAAGCAAAAGCAACAGAGTTGTCTACCCAGTCCACTGCTGACCACAGATGCATAAGTGAGCTCAGCTGAAACCGGAAGAATTGCCAGTTTATGCCCATCCATAAACTTCTGAGCAATAACAAATGCTTATTAAAGCCAATTAGTTTTGGGGTGCTTTGATATGTAGCATAGTTAAATGGGTATGATGGCTTTCTGAACATGAAGCTTTCATTTAGATGAATGGTTTTAGTTTGGGTTCTCCCTAGAAGATAATAGGTGAGAATTTATGGGGGAGGCATGGGCTTTACTAACTTTTCCATATTTTTCAGCTGCTTCTCCTTACAAAAGGGGGAGCTTGTACTGTGTTTCATTTTACTGATAACAGAAAGATGTGCTCAAGGATGACAGGAAACACTGTTTAGAGATTGAAGCTGAAGGTAACATGCATGCATATTCCTGTTCCAAAGGAAACATAAAACAGAGCCAAGATCTGAAATCACAAAAGAAAATGAATGTTTGAGTCCTGGTTTTGCCATGTAGGTATGTTATCTTGAGCTTTGGTTTTCTTCTTGGTAATCAGCTATAACTATATCTGCCTGTCTTCCTTCAAATGTTGTCATGAGTATGGACAGATGTAGTAATTACCAAAATGCTCTGTCAAAGATATTTGCAAGTGACATATCTGACAAAGGGTTAGCATGCAAAATCTATAAAGAATTTATAAAACTCAATACCCCCCCAAAACAATAATCCAGTTAAGAAATGGGCATTAGACATGAACAGACTTTCTTCACAGAAGACATCCAGATGGCTAGCAGACATGAAAAGATGCTCAACATCACTCAGCATCAGGGAAATAAAAATTAAAACTATGATGTGATATCACCTCACAACTGTCAGAATGGCTAAAATTAGCAACACAAGAAACAACAGGTGTTGATGAGGATGCAGAGAAAGGGGAACCCTCTTGCCCTGTTGGTGGGAATGCAACCTGTACAGCCACTCTGGAAAACAGTATGGAGATTCCTCAAAAAATTAAAAATAGAACTACCCTATGATCCAGTAATTGCACTACTAGGTACTTACCCAAGGGATACAAAAATACTGATTTGAAAGGACACATGCCCCCTGATGTTTATAGAGCATTATCAACAATAGCCAAATTATGGAAAGAGCCCAGATGACTGATGACTGGATGAAGAAGTTGCGGTGTGTGTGTGTGTGTGTGTGTGATGGAATATTACTCAGTTATCAATAAGAATGAAATTCTGCCATTTGCAATGACGTGGATGGAACTAGAGTGTATTATGCTAAGTGAAATAGAGAAAGACAAATACCATATGATTTCACTCATAAGTGGAATTTAAGAAACAAAACAGATGAACATAGGGAAAAAAAAGAATAGAGAAGCAGACCATAAAACACTTTTGACTTATAGAGAACAAATTGAGGGTTGCTGGAGGGGAGGTGGGGTGGGGGATGGACTAGATGGGTGACAGGCATTAAGGAGAGCTCTTGATGTGATGAGCACTGAGTGTTATATGTAAGTGATGAATCACTAAATTCTACTCCTGAAACTAATATTACACTATATGTTAAATAACTGGAATTTAAATAAAAACTTGAGCAAGCAAACAAAAACAAACAAAAACAACCAGTCTCATTTTAGGACAAAATTACTTTCTTTTCCCTCCACAAAATTGTATTCCCATTTCTCACACCTTTCTTACCAAAACACATCTCTTACTTTTCTTGCATACAGAGTTGTTTCACTTGGGATTTCCAGAAGTTTTAGTTATATTTATTAGAATTCTTAAAGCTTAGAAACCTTAATTTCTAGTAAAAACTAAGTAGTACAGTCTGTCATATCAGCATTTTTTAAATTTGCAAATTTATGAATAAATCTAAAAATTTTTAGAAATGTGTTTTTGTAGTACAATCTTTTAAAAAAGCATAAAGTATGTTTACTAACAGACCCAAATTTATCTTTAGTTTCTCTATAATAAGACACAAGTACATAAACCTATGTTTAATAATAAAAAAATGCTCTATCAAATAGTAATATACAAATGTTACTTGTTCTGAACATTATACTCAATTTATTTTACTTTCACATAATAGTATCTAGTAATTATTGAGAAGTCATTACTCCTGTTATAAGCATAATAACAACTACCTTATGTACACTATATGGTTTTCAAATTCCTTTTATTTAATCTATCACATTTTGATTCTCATTTTGCAGATGGGAAAACTCTGCTGTTTTCTGAATGATGGTATTTCTAAAGCTGAGATCATGGACAGGTTTGCTAAGAAAGGAGCCCCACCGTTTTGAAGTTTTGTTTTTTTTTTTTAAAGATTTTATTTATTTGAGAGAGAAAGAATGAGAGAGTGCATGCGAGCAGGGGGAGGGGTAGAGGGAGAGGGAGAATCTCAAGCAGACTGCACACTGAGCATGGAGCCCATTGCAGGGCTTGATCTCATGACCTTGAGATCAGGACCTGAGCTGAAACCAAGAGTCGGACGCTTAACTGACTGAGCCACCCAAGTGCTCCACGGAGGTTTTTTTTTTAGAATCAAACCTGGTCAATAAATCAGATCTTTGGCTTCTATTACTTGGCAGAAGCCTCACCTAGCATTACAATTTTTTCATAACAGCTATGGTCTGTGAGGTGCCATTCTTTTTTTCCCCACGACATTTTTTAATTTTTTTTTTTAAAGATTTTATTTATTTATTTGACAGAGACAGAGAGACATCACAGGCAGAGAGGCAGGCAGAGAGACAGGGAAGCAGGCTCCCTGCCGAGGAGAGAGCCCAGTGGAACCCTTGTTTCCAGGACCCTGAGATCATGACCTGAGCCGAAGGCAGAGGCTTAACCCACTGAGCCACCCAGGCGCCCCTCCCCACGACATTTTTAAAATGACAAAAAGATAATGGTTCCTCTGAAATTTCATCCTGGCCTTGTATTTATATTCTTAAGTCATTAGATTATGTATTTGATGATGTTAATGGACTAAACATACAATTAAATTATTATCCTCACAGCTCAAGCCGTGAATTTTAATTTTTGATTATGTAGTTGTTTTGGCTGATAATGTGGGTACTGGGCTCGGGTGATCTCTATCTGAAATATGTACAATGGCCTAAGGACAATACTATACTTATTTTGACCATATCTTATCATCATTCTAGTTGTACTGTATTTTGATAAGATGACAGTCAGTTGCTATTGTGACATTATAATAGCTGCCATTTGTAAGAGCTGACTGTCAGGATTCATTTGGTTCTCACGACAGCCCATTGGAGATCTGTTATTATTCCCATTTTATAGACAAGGGAACTGAAGCACAGACAGATTGAGTAAATTGCACAAAGTCACACAGCTGATAAGTGGCAGGACTGGATTTTTAGCTTAGGCCATGGGAGTAGAAAATTCCTATACTACACACCTCTCTATTTTTTGTACTATAAGCTTTTCTTTAAGTCAGACACCAAGAAAAATGATATGTGTTCACAAGCAGTATAAAAACTCCCCCGCAGAAATCTAGCCGTCAATTCCCAGTTGGATGTTTTCCTGTGTTGAAAATGCAGACATGTTGAAGATGTAGAAGAAGTAAAAGAAATGCTCCCTCCTAATGGACCTGAAGATTTATGGGTGGAGAAGATCCTTCTGGAGGGCAGGGCGGGTAGAGCTGGTGCCGTAAGTTCTGAAGGTTTTAGTGGGAAGGCAGTTGATAGTAGCCCATGAAATCACTTCATTTCAAGGCACTGCTGCCCAGATTTCACTTGGGTCTGTTAGTCCTTGAAACACAGGCAGGCTCACTTCTAACCTCAATTCTTCAAATTGAGAAAGCACTAGGCTGCTCCAGAATTTCTTCTCGCAGTCCTTTCATCCAAATCACCTGGTTTCTACTTACTTCCATGTCAACCCGGACATAGATGTCAAACCCTTCACAAGTCTCCACAGGAAAGCCAAACCACACCAGTTATGGATTGAATTGTGTATTGCAAAAATTAGTATGTTGAAATTTTAACCCCTGATACCTCAGAATGTGATCTTATTTGGAGACAGAGTTGTTGCAAATGCAATTAAATTAAGATGAGGTCATACAGATGGGGTGGGCCCCTAACTTATAGGTGTCCTTATAAAAAGAGGAAATTTGAACATAAATACAGATGCAAAGATCAGGGCGATGCTTCTATATGTCAAGAAGCAGCAAAGATTACCAGCAAACCACCAGAAGCTAGCAAAGAGGCATGGGGCAAAAGGACCTTCAGAAGTACCCTCAGAAGGACCCAACCCTGCTGACACCTGGACCTCAGGCATCTAGCCTCCAGAACTGTGATGATAAATTTCTGTTTCTTAGCCACTTGGTTTGTGGTACTTTGCTATGGCCCCCCTAGTAAAGGAAGACACTACCAAATATTTCTTCAGTTGAGTAGATTTTACTGAAGATATTTGGGGAAGGGGGAGGCACATCATAGGGAGAGGTCACATCACACAGCATTCCCCACCCCCCCCAGTTAAATTGCCCCATCTCTCCCCCCACTCTCTCTTCTTCTCATCTCCTCCATCCTGGTTTAATCTCTAAATCCAGTTTCAAATTTGTCTCACTATTTTTTTAGAGTATTTTCCCTTCTTTTGAAGTTGAGGCTACAACCAACATCTAGGTCCTGGAGCTCAGCTGCTAGCCTAACCATTCATCAAAGTACATATCAAACACAAACAGTTCATTCACCTAGAGAAATTCCTGTGCCAAATGTTACAGTAAGAGCATTTTCTAGATGGCCTGGTTTCAAATCTTGACTCTGCTACTTACCAGCTATGTGAACTTGAGCAAATTACTTCGTCTCTCTGAAATGAGGAAAATAATACTAATAGTAATACCACTGCGTAGTTTCTGCCTCAGGTTTGGTGCCTCCTACCCCCAAAAGAGACTCTGAGGGAGAAATTTGTGTACAGATGGTACACTGGGCAAGGCTCTCAGGAATAGCACTGTAAGGGAATGAGAAGAGCAAGGGAGACAGAGGGTTGACCTGGGATGCAGGTACAACTAGATCCTCAGCCCTTCCCATGGGGAGCTCTGCCTTCAGAGTGGTCTCATATTAAGGCAAGGGGGGCATGCCTTTGTCCAGTCTCACAACAACTAATCATTAGAAGTGGGCTACACCCTGTGAGGGTTCATAACCTTTGGCAAGGCAGTTCCCTTCGGCTGAAAGCCATTTTTTGAGAGCAACACAGCTCTGAGCAGTCAGTCACCAACACTGTCTTGATAGCTGGGGAATGCGTGCCTTGGCTGCCTATCAAGTTTCCAGGCAGGCAGGAAAGTTTCCCGGCGACACCTCACAGCATTTACTACAGGGTGATTGTGAGCATGAAACAAGTTACTATGTAAAATACGCTTGGAGCACCAGCTAGTGTGTGATAAGCACTGCATACATGAGAACCATCCTGTACTCAAGGTCCACATGAGCAAATGGTAGCTTTATGTAGTTAAATACAGTTTACAAAATAATTTCACAGGGATTTTGATTCTTACAGAGGCCCTGGAGGTGAGTGAAGTACTCGATATCTCAACTCAAATGCTTTCTGTGAGGAAATTGAGGCTCAGAGCAGTTCACTGACTTGCCCAATGCCACTCAGGGGGTAGGGACCTTGTCCTCTTTGTTTCTAATTTCTTCCTCCTGATCTGTAACCATAGCTAATTTGGGAAACCACAAGTACCCATATGCAGGCTCAGTCTCACCAACCCTAATCTAAGGACCGATGGTTTTAGGGATTTATAATGCCCTAGTCCAACACCAGAATTCAGCCCTCATGGTCTTGTGGCTGGCTCAGTCCACCCTTGAGTCATGCTGAAGTCACAAAGATGGCTGATGAGGATGCAGGCATTTCAGCAGGGAAGGTTGACCAGCTGGCTGTAAGAGCCCTTGTGAGGTACCCTTTACTTTAATGGGCTCTCTGTATTGTTGCATATGTCTGGCCTGCCACTTCAAAGACTTGGTTTTGTGTTGTCTTAGAGTAGAGATGACGTTCAAGGGAAGAGTACGCTAAATAAATACAAAAAAGATTGGTGTTTAAGTCTTCTTAAAGTAGACCAGTAGACTTCTATTTTTTAAAATTACCCAAAATATTTGAATCCCCAGAGCAATACGGTTTTTTTTCCCTGCAGGCAAGCTAATCAAACATTTGCTTGGTGAACATAACAAAAAGGCAAATGGAGTTGGCTAGTCTTAAGAAATATACCTCAACTAAGATGCTGGGACCCCCTTTACTCTTATAGAGGAGTGCCGGCCTAACCTGCCTTAATGCTTTTGTCTGGAGATTGGAGGTCCCACAACCCTGGTTCGGGTTGTACACGCACTGCTGGTCTTCGTCTCTGGGACCCTCATTTTATTGTGTTCCATGGTTGACCAACTTGCCTTTTGAGATCATCACATTAATAACTCTAACGAGTTTACAGGGAAGGCCTACTCTAGCCAGATGGCCATTCTGCCTCTAGAGAGATTTTGCACATCTCTGTGCTAACTTCATAGCTTACCTCTCAGAGGGCAATGCTATGCTCTTTATTTAGAGAGGCAGCAGAGTAAGCAGTGTTTAGAGCTCATGCTCTGAAATTAGATTGCCCGGGCTTACATCAGCTTGCCTTTTGCTAACAGTGTGACCTGGGACTAGTTGTTTTCATTTGATATGACTCAATTCCTTTAGCCACGCAACGGAGGTGATAATAGTACAGACTTTATAGGGTTGTTTAAAGATTTAATAAAACAATTGGTTTAAAGCACTTGGAAGAGTGGCTGGAAAAAAGGAATGCCTAATGATTCTTAATTAATGATTACATCTTACAGACTATTGCTTACAAATGAATAGAGAGAATATTTACTGAGTGCTACTATAATCCAGGCACTGTTATAAGACTTTTACCTGAATATCAGTTAACCCTTCCAAAACTCAGTAGGTTGGAAAATATGTTCAGTCTATTTTATAGGTTAGGAAATGAAGACAGAGAGGCTAGAAACCATAGCCAAGATGCGGAGCTGGCAATCTAGGGAATCATGATTATCATCTCTATGTGTCACTTACATGTTCCAATCCTATAAATGAACTTGAACACTGCTGTCTGTGCTGGGATCCTTTCCTTGGTAACATCATGCCTCAAACTTGTGTCCTACAGTGCTTTTTCCAATTCCAGAGAAACAAAAACTAGATCTTTCATGTCACCAGGAAGCTGGAGTTCTATTACCCTACTGATTCGTATCATATCCCAGTTTGCTTGTCCCCCCATATAAGCAGTACTGTATCCCAAGTTCCCCTTATCTCAGGCTACCCAAACTGACAGGGCTCTTCTGACTCTTTGTTGAAGTCCTCCAATAGCAACTGCTATGTAAATCTTCACCTGCTCTCTGATGTACTTCCTCAGGGTAACATATTCCTCCAGCCCAACTGCACTTCCTTCAAGTACAGGCAATTAAGGCCCACCCTCTTAGGCCTCAGTGCCTGCCCTGCCACACTCCAAGTGGGGGATGGTCATAGGTCTTGGGGTCCTTTGCATTGCCGGATGGGTAATTCTTAGCCAGGGGAAGTCCGTACCGGTCTTAAAATATAATTATAAAAGGAGTAATTGGAATTGAACCCTTGTCTTCTGACTCTACATTTGTCATTGCAGGTGAGGTTGAAAAATGGTAGCTGGAGTTGGTTGTTTGGGGGTAGACTACATGGATGAGGGTAGGGCCTGGAGTCTGAGACCCAAGGGTCCAGCAAGATGCCTCGCCAATGTAGTAAAGGATCCTGGGAGCTAAAAGACTAAACCAAAATCCTCTTAAAAGAGAGGAGGCCCAAAACCCAGTAGAAACTGCATGGTCAGAGAATTAATAAGTAAGGTTTGAGACTGAATCATGTAGAAAGAACTCAGTGTTAGCTGACGACAGTTCAGAGAGCAAGCAGGTCAAGAATGAGCAAGAGGAAGTTCCAGATGACTCTCAATTATCATTGCTCTTTGTAACCCACATCTTTCAGATGTGTGTGCATGGGGTGGGGACATTCCAAGGAACTGAAAGGGCCTGTGATTAGTGAGACAGGCTCAGATCCTTTCTCTTTTACCACCTGCTACCTCATCATCTTGAGTCTTAAGAGCAGGTATAGTATTTAGCTGTAGAAAAGACTCTTCAAGAGTTTCCAACCTGTTAAATATTGCTGGGTCCTACTGTTGGAGAGAGAAGGTAGAATTTCCTTTTTGTGACTGATGAAAGTATGTTATGGGGCTCTGATACTATCAGGATTTTGATACTGCTCTTGGGCAGCTTTAAGATGATTGGGCACCATATTGCTGCTTCAAGCTCTGCAATCGCCCTTCAAAAGCATTGGATTGTTTCATGTACTTCTGTTTATGCCATCCCTCCTACTGGTTGTACCCCTTCCTCTCTTTCTGACACAGGTGAAAGATTCTCTGCTTTGGTGCTTCCTTGCATTGTGAGCATGCTTCTGTTGTAATAATACCTGCTATTTATTGCACGCTATGCATCACGCACAACCAATTTATGAACCAAGTGTTACTGCTGTCTTCATATAATAGATAAAAACTGAGACTTTAGGGAAGTTCCTAATTCTCCCAAGGCAATCTGTCTCAACAAAATTCATACCCAGATGCCTATCTGCAGAACCCAAGTTTTAACCACTGTGAAAGCTATCTGCAGGCCATGCATGCCTTCATTCATCCATCTTGCAAATATTCATTGAGGGCTTCCTATTTACAAGGAAACTCTTGGCCCTGGGAATACAACAGTGAGCAAAACAGATAAAATCTCTACCTTCATGGAGTTTGCATTTCACTGGGGGAGGCTGACAGTAAACAGATGTGTACATATGTAATGTAATTCCAGGAAGTTGTAAGTGCAGTGAAAAAAAAATAACACAGGAGACGAGAATAGACGACACCAGGGAGTTGCTCTTTTAAGTATCGGAGTGATGGAAGGCTGCTCTAAGGAGAGGATGTATTGGCAAAAACCTGACTAAATGGCATTATTTTCCACACCACAAAAAATGTGATCTCTCTTTTAAAGGCAGGGCTTGGTTTATTTATGTCTCCCCAACATGCTTCCAGTACCCCAAAATGATTGTATAATGAAAAGAAGAATAGGATGATGAACAGCAAACAATGGGCTAGAACGTCATGTCTGAAGTAGCAAGTGATTTATGAGAGCATTTTCCTAGGGGTTTAATTGGAGGAGAATGAAGTGAGCAAATGTTCATCTTAAATCCTCGCATTTCAAGACCCAGTATAACTTCCTGGCCAAGAAATACATGCTATTCCCTCTCCCCAGTGTTTTCTGTGGCTTGTATTTTCATTGGCTACAAATATTTCAACCCACAATCCACAGTAGGGAGACTTGGTCAGCTTGCCTTTTTTTTTTTCCTTATGGAACTTTAAAAACAGGAATGATTCTATCTGTCTGCTGAATTTTCCTATAACCACCTACAGCACCAAAGTTCTTGAAAGCTGAAATGATCAAAGGGAATTGAGTTCTGAAACTATACTTGTCAAGGTAGCACATTTGATACTTTAGTCAGGTATATCTTAACGATTTCATCATCTCACACCAACTCCTAGAAAGAATTTGCTTTTATTCATGCATGCCAAATAACGGGAAACAGAAGCCCTTGCAGTTTCTTGGTAGTTGGGACGGAAGAGAGGACTTGGATAGTCATTCAGCTTTTCACTCATCTTTGTCTCCTCCTAGGTGTTAAGATACTGTAAACCAATAACCAATTCTGTCCAAACCAATAAGAAAGCTAGAGGCTAACTCTGCAAATGGAGGCCATTTCTGAAAAATAAATCAAAATTGGACAGACCTCATGAAATGACTCTAGGGGAAAAGTAAGAGAGTTACTTGCAATTTTCATTTAATCAACCTGTTTAGATTTTCCTATTAATGTATGAATTTCATGCCGAGCCTCTGCAGATTTAAACAGGGTCACAGGGGGAATTAGAGAGACAGAGAGAGAAAGAGAGAGAGAGAGACCAGGGACCAAAGGCAGGGGCGAAGGTAGGAATGGCTAAACACTTGGACTGATCAAATGTGTTGAATTTTGATGTGGCAGCATCCATTGCCAACATTTAGCGAGCACACTCTAAATATCCTGATCAGTCCTGGAGTACAATCTTTTCCCCTTTTCTCTTTCCAACATCTCTGTTTTACTGCCCCATATACTGAAGTGCACCCAGTCAGATGCCAGATGGGGACTGTCTCAGGCTCTAAAATTACCCAACATGCCATTGATTAAGACCACATGGAGCTCATCCAGAAGTCTACCTCAGGAAGTTAGAAATAAGTATGTGATTCTCTTTATAGACTGACATGTAAATTATGAATTTGCCTTTTAATGAAAGACATTTTAATATTTTATTTCTTAGTCTGGCAAGATATAGTACCTTCAGGATAAGAAGTGTCACTCCCTACTCCTGAAGCCATGACAGACATTGTTAATCAATCTCTGCACTCTCTTTCTTTGGTCCTCGTCTTGGCCGCAGAATAACTTACAAAACAGTGCTCCAGGCAGCAACTATCACCTGATCAGGGAAGGACTGCAACTGAAACCACCTTGTCATCTTTGTTCTACATGGGGCCATTCTGTTTTACTTACAGCTATATATTTACATGTAGGATCCTCACATGTCATCCTATGATATACCTTAAAAGATAATATATTTAAAATTAATAAACACCTTAAGTCTGCATGATTAAATAAGACTGCATAGTTATCTTTGCTTGGATGAACAGCATTAAAATGCACCATTTAATTTATATCAGAATATCAGGAAAACCTGTTTAATGTTGAGGTCTACCCTTTTATAAGCTTCAGAAGTGTTGACTAACCAGCTTTGGAGTTTGGCAAGGGCAATGCATAGCTCTAAGATACAAAAGTGTTAAAAAAAAGAAAAAGAAAGAAAAGAATGAAGTGTGTTGTGTGTGTGTGTGTGTGTGTGTTTGGAAAATGTAGAGAAAGGCCACTTCTCTACACACACACACACACACACACACACACATAATCCTATTTCGTATTTATGGCCATAACATATGCCTTGCATATGGGGAGAATCTTCATTCATCAGTTTCATTTGTGTCAAATTGTTTTGAAGTTTTACTGAAAAAGTCAAAATGGGAAAGTCGAAAGGCTGTAGGAATCAAAGATCTTTTGTGTGAATCTTGGTGTGCCATTGATGTTTGCCTGTAGAAATCTGGGGAAATTCTTTACTATATCAAAGTCTTGGTTTCTTTTGGAAATGGTTGGTATGGTAATAATATTTATCTTCCATTTTTTTTATGAGGATTAAATGAGATGAACTTCTCTGGCAACACTTTGATTTTAATGTGCTCATATGGGCTCTTTTTGATGAATGGTAGGTGGAATACTTATTAAAACATAAAACACATATATCTATTGCTATACATCAGCATTATGACCATTTTTAATTTTGAATTAAAGTTTTAAAATACAGAGCTTTCTATGTAATGTGTTTCTTATAGAAGCAATATCATTGAACTTAGGTAATGATTTACAGTATTTCTATTTCCTTTTAATTTCCTGGGTTTTGATAACTTTATATATGAGTCAGTGTAGATTCACAGCAGCTTCTATTAGACCTTTACTCACAGGCATTAGAAGCCCCGTGGTCACCACTGGCCTGCTCATGTGTGGGATAGTTACAGGCGACACTCAATGTATTTCAGAAAATTAAGCAGTGTCATGTCTTCATATTTGTCTAAAATTAAATTTGGATTTCAACTCAGTGTCTTTGTGGTTTAGCAATAGCCAAATAAACTGCAATCAGTTTATTTAATGTTCAGTCTATGGTAGTGAGCTGAATTGACTGAACGGTCAAGATCCTCCTACGGAAAAACTGAGTCCCTCACTGTGGTCTTTCTTGATGATTTTTTCCTTTAGGAGATTTGTTAACTAGGTTTCACTGTGTGTACTAATGAAAAGAGGGCTTAGGTGCAGATTACCAAAGTGAATGAGATTAGCTGTGAAAAGTGACTTTCGGGTACAAAGCATTACCTTTGAGAAGGAACTTTCTCAGCCCTTTAAAAGGATCCTCACCAAAATATTCTTTCCCCGAGAACTGAGCATGACTGCTCTCTTAAATCTCCACCTGTCTTTTTTTTTTCTTTTTTTTTTTTGCTGATGGATCCCTCTGTATCACTGATGCCAACATTTCCTTCTTGTTATTTTTTGTGGTTTGTTAACACCCTGCCTTCTCTTCTTAACCACCACTGGTTAATCTGACTGGCTTTAGACTGTGCTCCCCAGGAATGAGCCCTGAGGTTTCTTGGGGTTGCATTCTACAATGCCCCAGAATGTGGCCAGAGAGTATTACAGCATTCACATGGCTCATCCTCATACCAGAAGCAAAGGAAGCATTTCCAGTCTTTGTTTTCCTCTGAAGATTTCTCCTGGAAGGGAACCTTGGATGACTAGAAATAGCTGCTGTGAGAGAAGTCACTGTGCAATGAGAATTGTATTCAATGCTTAGTGTCACTAATTAGAGAGGGCCATGGTCCATGGCTGACCTTAGCCTTGACGTTTGCCTTCTGCTCTTCCAGTGCTGACACTGGGCTCCTCATTGCACCCTGCTCTATGGACCTAAATTAATAGAGAATGCCCAAGATAATATAAGCACTATGTTACAGTGTGCTTTTGGATTTGTGTTTTTCATCTTTAATACACAGGAGAAGATCAGAATGAGGAAAAGTGGTGGAATTGTGCACTTCCGTTTTCCATCTCCACATTCAGCTTCTTCCCTGTTTCCAGGGTCACGATGGGAATATAGAAAACATTATTTCCCATGTTGACCAAAAATAGCACCTTCAGGTTCGGCAGCTCCTCCTCACACTAACTGTGGGATTTATAGCTTTCTCAAAGAGGCAACTAGTTTGACCAGCATCTACTTATTTTTATTTTATCGTAATAAGTGTTTACTATTTACAAAATATAGGTGAGTAACTTCATCCTGACACCAAAGCCATCAGCTAAGCATAGCAATAGCAATAGGAATTGGGCAAAAAGGTTTGAGTTTATGTGGAAAATCTGAGTACAAATATTCTGAACAGCTGGTAAACTGTCATATGTCATCACATGTTACACCAGTAACTGGCATTGCTCTGAATCTTG
Organism: Potos flavus; assembly: GCA_028534135.1. NCBI lineage: Eukaryota > Metazoa > Chordata > Mammalia > Carnivora > Procyonidae > Potos > Potos flavus. The sequence goes on from CM052897.1 coordinate 24,381,677, forward strand.
AAAACAATACATACAGCCCCATAGGTCTCACTAATTCCAAGATGGGCCAAGGAGGCTCCTGCACTGGGGCCTCTTTCCTGAGCTTTCCTTGACCTGCAGTACTTTCTATCCAGCTATTTTTCTTCCCAACTCCTTCTCTCTCTCTCTTTTGTTTTTAGGTTTCAGTTCACTTGGTATGTTAGTGGATCAGCTACTTCTCAGCACCCTATATACAATGACATCTTCCTATCATCCCTAACCATTCTCTTTGCCTCTTATTCTCTTTATTTTTCTTCTTGGTACAGCTTGCCATCTGACATATACATGTATTGGGTTATCGATTTGTTGTTTCCCCCTACTAGAGTGCAATTCTTGCTCTTTGCTGAATTCTAAGAGTCTAGGACAGTGCCTGGCAAATCATAGGCACTGAGTAATATTTGTTGAATGAATGAACAAATGCAGTCTGGAGGCATTATCTCACAACCTCAAAAAACAGAACTTATCTACAGCACGATTCCAGGTCTGCCATGTTCTTTTAAAGAAATTAATAGTAGCGATAGCTACAATTTATTGAGGGCCTTCCGTTTTCTGGTCGTTTTTAAAAATATCATATCATTTTATCTTTATAGGAATCCTATGACAGGAATTTTGTCCCCATTTGAGAGATGAGTAAGAGGTAGCTCAGAAAGGTCTAAAAACCTGGCCAAGACCACGCAGAAACTAGGAGGGGATGCCATGACACCAAACCATATCCTGGGACTCCAAAGCCATGGCATATGCCATTTCACCAGGCTAGGTCTCAGAATGAGAACAAGCATGGCTAGATGTTGCATTAATTACTGAGCAAAGCTTTGCTAGATGAGCACTAGCTAAATGCTAGCTTAGCTACCTAGCTAATTAGTTAGCAAAGACTTGGCTTTGAATTCTAGCTCTGACCCTGAAAAGAATAAGGCATCAAGTCAGCTCTTCCTTTTTAAAATCAACTTTACTTCGGTATAATTTACAGTAAGATATACCCATTTTAAATGCACAGTTTTAATGACTTTTGACAATGCTATGCAACTACCAGCACAATCAAAACATAAAATATTTTATAAAAGATATAAAATATTTCCACGGCCCCCCCAAATTCCCTTGTGTGTCTTCCTAGTCAAACCCTTGCATACTCTGCCCCAATGTAAGACCCAGACAACTACTTACATGCATCTCTACAGATTAGTTTGTATTTTCTAGAACTTTAGATAAATGGAATCAGATAGTATGTACTCGTATCGCTTTTTCTGCTCAGTATGATGTTTTTAGATTCACCCATGTTGTTGTGTGTCCTAGGAGTTCATGCCTTTTTTATTGCTGAATGTATTCTATTGTATGAAATTTATTTATTCATCCTCCTGTTGATAGACAATTGCTTGTTTCTGGTTGGGGCTGTTATGAATAAAGCTGCTGTGGACACTGATGTACAAGTCTTTGTGTAGACATCAGTCTTTATTTCTCTTGGGTAAACACTTAGGAATGGAATTACTAAGTTGCCCACATCAAGTCCATGCTGAACTTTATATAAAACTGCCAAAATGTTTTCAAAAGTAATTATACCAACTGAGACATTTCTTAGTGTTGGGTTGCTCATTTGTAAAACAAAGGTGTTTGACTCAATGATCTCTAAATTCCTGTCCAATGTTTTTTGACTCTAGGTACCTACTGTGCAAGATTTCTGATCCTTGCCTGTCTTGAGGTACTAGGCTTTCTTATTTCCCCTTTTCTTTCATATATCTTAATTTCTGTACATTTATTGTGTTCCTGTAAGTGATGATAATCGTGATGATGATGATGGGAGCAAATTATCATTTTTTGAGAAATTACATGTGTCAGGCACAACGGTCAGTGTTTAACTTGAATTTTCTCACTTAATCCTCACAATAAACATTTGCCATAGATAGCATTTTTATAATCACTTTTTGTGATGAAGAAACTGAAGCTCAGGGAACTTAAATAACTTCCCCCAAGTTAACTACGTTAAGTGGTAGAGCTGGGAAGTAAAGTTGGGCCTGATCACTTCTAAATTACTAATTTCTTAGCGCTTGCTCTGATTTTCTGGTTTCTACTTCTCCATCTTTTATCTGACTCTCTGGTCTGCCTGGCTGTATTCTGGACCTCCTTCGCCTTCTCAGCATTGTTTACCAGTTTTTTCTTGCACACTCTGGCATGACATCAGTGTTCAATGACCCAGCAACTTTCCAGAAGGCAACAAAAAAAAGCAATTTAGAGAGTGAGGCAGGCCTAAGATCATCTTACTTATGTCAGCTCCATTAAGTTTTCATTAACAGTCAGAATGGGACTTCTTGAATCAGCATAATGCCAGTAAGCATTACTTTGAAAAAAGAAATGCTTAACTAATAAGGTGTCTTGTCTACATTTTATCTGAATCTAGAGAGCCCAGTCATTTCAAAACATCTTAGAGGTCATTGCCAATTTTGCACCGGACAATTAGCATCTCTCCTTTCTTATCAAGTGGTGAAATTACCATGTTAGCTCTTTGCAGGAATCAGAACATATTATTGGCTCTTCATGCTTTCCTATGCAGTCATCATTAGGCATAACACGGACTCAGATATTGAGTATTATCATTTAGATTAGTCAAGTATTGTGTGAATATCCTAAGCATTTCTCATTCAATTATTTTTCAGTATAGTCTTATGAGGCAAGAGGCAAGCCTGTCACAATATCGTTCTTCATGTACCCATGTAACATTTATGCCATGTTATGTGGCTTGTGAGTAAACCATTTCTCGCCTTCACATTATTTATAGTGCTAATCAAACAATACCATTAAAAAAAATTATTGACTTTAAAGAATTCTGATGGGAGTTTTGAAATTGCTTTTCCTGAAATGACCTCTGTTCTACTCTACATCTAGAGACTTGAGGAGTTAACTCAAATCCCACTGCCCTCGTGAGCCTATTCTGACCACTTTATTTTTACTCTTCTCATTCTTTGAATTTCTAGATCCTTTATAGCCACCCCTGGACATTTTAAAATTTAATTATGGTTGTATATTATCACTTGTGTTTCACTTATAGAGAGACATTGTGGCATATAAGAAAAGAGTATGAACACTGAATTTGGACAAATACTGGCTTTGCCACTTAAAAACGATGTAACTGGGCAAGTTTTACATATTCCGTAGGACTCAATTTCCTTATCTTAAAAAGGAGATAGTAGTGCTACAAATTACGGTAATAATAGATATCTCATGAGGTCCTTTGCAAACAATAAGTGATATAATGTGTGAAAATGAGCACGTGCTAAATGCTAAACAAATGGTACTCCCTTTTCTGTCTTCACCCTATACAGATTTTAGATTCCCTGAGGCTGAGCCACGTCTTATGCCTTTGATTATACTGCATCCACGCAATCATTTAATAAAAATTTACTTAGCATCTTACTATGTACTAAGCAATATATATTCAATATATTCAGTATATGAATAGAGTCAAGCAAACACACCATCCCTTTCCTTGTGGACTTCTGGTCTAGCAAAGAATGTAGACATATAGTAAATAGAAACATAATTACATGTTTTCACAAACATTTAGAACATCAAGGAGATCTCCATACTATTAATAAAATCAAGGATTCAAAGCAATTCATTCCTGAACTCTTGCTAGAGAATAGAAAAAAAATCATGTCTATAATGAGGCCTCCTCTTGCTCACCAATCTTCATATTTGTACTTCTTTTGTACTTGCCTCATAAATACTTTGGCATTGAATAAATAAAGGCATATTATAGACAGAATCTGGATTTTCTCTTTTTTTCTCCCTAATCATGTTATAATCACAATTGTTTCAAAGTATGCTATGGTAAGAAATAGCATTTTTGAGTGTCGATGTTTCAGTTTTTAACAGTTATTTGGCCATTTTTGTGATCTGAAGCTGAGTGACTGATATTGTCAGGACTGTCTTTATAATCATTATTATTACTTGAGTGTCCACCGTGGGTTAAGCACTGCATTAGGTACCTAGAATGATTGTGCATTGAAGAAACATAATTTAGATAGGGAATCGACATAAACATTTAACTGAAAAGTTAAATTGTAATGTACAGCAAGTCTATTTCTAGCGAGAAAAGGATAAAAACTAAAATTACTAGATAAAATAAAAAGTCTTTTCATAAAAGCATTGAAGATCTAATATGGAAAAGTAAGGAATTATTTAAGAGCTAGGATTTAGAGAGGTGAACAAATCACTGCTTTGCCCTGAGGACATTTGCCAATCTAGTTTAAATTAAGATATCAAACACAGCTGGGGGTTTGAAGAGCTCAGTACAAAGACAAATGGCAGTGGAAGTTCAGAGCTCACCCAAATTTGCTAAATTCTCATAAACATGGTAGTGTCCGGCCCCTCTCATAGGGCACTAGATCTCGTCACCGTTCCCCCCCGCCCCACATTCCCCCACAATGTTGGGCAGATGGGTCAGGAGAAGGCAATTGAAGTCAGAGACCTAGAATACAGCCTAAGTTGAATATCAAAGTGCTTGTTTCAAGAAGAAAGGAAATCTGAGGGTGAAGCAGTAGGATTAGACCAGGTGCTCAGACCAGAGGAAGCAGGTTCAGGATGGAGAGTGGGAGGCAGACCTAGATTAGAGTTTGGGGTTTGGGCAACTGAATTTTTAAGGACAATGAGCCAAGCTGAACGCATACTATGAATCAATCATGAAGGAAAAGATTATTTAATACGTAGAACTTGTATTATAAGCAATATTTGATAAAAAATTAAAATTTTAGGCCTCACTTCATCCCCTTCCCTCAATTTCAGCTGTACTAGAGTTAAATGTAAAATGTCCAACTATCACCACCCACAAAAAAGAAAAAGGAAAAAGGAAAAAGAAAAAACCTCAAATAAACGTATGTTACCAAGTACTTCTGGAACAGGAAAGATTTTCTGCATATAAAAGCTATGGTAAATATCAAGAAGAAAAGATTAAAAGAAGTAATTCCATCGAAGGAAAAAAATTCTTATGTTGAAAGCAAAAAAAATATTGAGAATGTATTTGCAGTAAATAGAACCAAGTTATATTAATTAATGTAAGTTAATATTTTAATACACAAACTTAATATTTTAATACACAAAGAACATATGAAATCTGAATTAAAATGTTAAGATCCCAAGATTCCAATAGGCATTAAACATGAAAGGATAGTTATAAAAAATGAACATAAATGGATAATAAATTAAAGGGATGCGATAATATAATAATATTTACTGAATATTTACTATATGCTAGATACCATGCTATGTACTGTGTACCTACTGTTTCACTTAGTCCCCACAATCCCATAAACCAGCCTCTATTAAAAGCCCTAGTTTATAGATGAGTGAATAGGCAGAGAGAGATCAGGTGGCCTGGGTTCTGAATTTTATGTCTTAATGCTTTTTGTATTCATTGAACTTAGCCTGTTGTTATATCTCATTATCAAGGCAAGAGTCAATAAATATTTATTATTTATGATAATATATAAGAACAGTTTCAGACTCATTTCACTTACACAGTATTATGACCTTTGGCAGACTCTAGCATATTAGAGATAAGATGAACAAGTAAAAAAATATTTCAAATTACCAAATTAAAATATAATTATTATAAAAATATCAACCTTTTCTATGTCATTTACAGGATCTGATAAAAATATCCTACAAGATCTTAGGACCAAAATCTTAAACTTTAAGCAAAAATGTTAGGAAATAATTTGAGACCTTGAAACAAGAGAAAATTATTTTCTTATGTGTGTGTGATTGTGCTGTTTTTTTTTCTCCTTTTTTCCTCTTTTTTTTTTGTATACTTTCTTGCATTTTTTAAAGCCTTCCCCACTCCCTTTTTAAAAATTACTTTTTTTTTAGTTCCTAAAGGCCAAGAGTTTGTTTTTCAATTAACTTTACAGAGGTCTATATGCATTGCAACGATTTGGTAAATGTATTTGACAGAAGATAATTTAAGAAGATTTTGTTTATTGAAGCTGACAAAAAAAATAAGACTTGCAAACCAATTGATTCCAACATCTGTCATGTTTGGACAGAGTGTTTAAACCACAGTTTGAATACAAATTGAGTTTTGGCTGGCGAACAGGTTCATATTTCTGAAATGGTTTACCTCAAGAACATTTTGAGGATAAATGTTTTTTACCTTTTCCAAACATTTATGCTAATTCAAGCATGGGTGAGTTTAAAAGCAGAGAGGAGAAAGCTTTTGGAAAGGGTGGGGGTGGGGACTGAAGATACTGGTGAGAAAATTGCACCACTATTATCCTTGCGTGAAGCCTTGCATATCTGATTTCTTCTTTCCTTCCAACACTCTTATCAAATCAGCCAACTAGTCTTAGAAATCATTTCTCCACAGTGTCTCCCACATTATTCCTGGTTTTTCTCCATTTGCATTGCTGGCATCCTCATGCAGTCCTTTGCCCCCTTACTCCTTGACTATTATAATAATTTAATATTTCATTTCCTTGTTTCTTGTCTCTTACATTCAATCTGTCTCAAGCCACCTGATACACTTTTGTAAAGGACTACCTTCTCCATATCACTCTCTTGCACAGAATTTTAATTCCAGTATAGTTAACATTCAGCATTATATTAGTTTTGGGTGTACAATACAGTGATACAACACTTGCATACATCACTCAGTGTTCATCAAGATAAATGTACTCTTAATTTCCTTCACCTATTTCACCCATTCCCCACCCATCTCCCCTCTGTTTGTTCTCTATAGTTAAGAGTCTGTTTTTTGGTTTGTCTCTTTTACTCTTTGTTCAATTGTTTTGTTTCTTAAATTCCACATGTGAGAGAAATCATATGGTATCTGTCTTTCTCTGACTGACTTATTTACTTAGCATTATACTTTCTAGATCCACCCATGTTGTTGCAAATGGCAATATTTAATTCTTTTTCATGGCTGAATAATATTCCATTGTGTATATACGTCACATCTCCTTTGTCCATTCATCTATCAATGAACACTTGGGATGCTTCTATAATTCAGCTATTGTAAAATACTGCTACAATAAACATAGGGGTGTATATATCTTTTTGAATTAGTGCTTTTGTATTCTTTGGGTAAATATCCAGCTGTGGAATTACTGGGTTATATGGTAATTCTATTTTTAATTTTTTAAAGATTTATTTTATTTATTTGAGAGAGAGAGGGAGAGAAAGAGAAAGAGAGAGAGAGAGAGAGAGAGCATGGTGAGGGGCAGAAGGAGAAGCAGACTCCCCTCTGAGCAGGGAGCCCTGTGCAGGATCGATCCTGGGACTCCAGGATCATGACCTGAGCTGACACTTAACTGACTGAGCCACACAGGTGCCCTTATTTTAATTTTTTGAGGAACCTGCATACTGTTCCACAATGGTTGCATCAGCTAGCATTGTCAGCAGCAGTGATGAAGGTTCCTTGTTCTCCACATCCTCACCAATACTTGTTTCTCGTGTCTTTGATTTTAGCTTTTCTGAGAGGTGTGAAGTCGTATCTCATTGTGATTTTGATTTGCCTGATGATTTCCCTGATTAGTGATGTTGAGCATCTTATCACGTGTCTGTTGGCCATCTGGATGTCTTCTTTGTTGGAAGGTCTGGAGAATGCCTTCTGTCCATTTTTTAATTGGATTCCTTTAATTTTTTTTTTTTTCTGTTGAGTTGAATAAGCTCTTTATATATTTTGGATACTAACCCTTTATCGAATATGTCATTTGCAAATATCTTCTTCCATTTAGCAGGTTGTTTTTTTATTTTGTTGATTGTTTCCTTTGCTGTGCAGAAGTTTTTATTTCGATATAGTACCACTGAACATCATTTTCAATTGGGGAAACAATTTAGAGATTTTGCTGGAGTCATTAGTAAATACGGGTAGAATAACTAGCATCATATTCAACATTAGTACATCATAGGGACTAATCTTTTCATCAAGAGAATAAAGTGATGAAAATAACCTGGCTAGGGAGTCTCGATATATTTTTTCTGGTCCTAACTTCTGAGAGATCTTAAGTGATTTGTGCTTTGTTTCTGGCCTTCAATTTCCTCAACTCTAAAATGAGGGAGTTGGAACAGATCAACCATTTAAGCATTTTTATTGCAACCAAACCTTTTTTGTAAATAGAATCTTAGACAGAAGATCAGTGCTTGCAGGTGGTGAAAGTGGAGCTGGTGGGGTTGAACTAAGGGAGATGAGCAGGAGCCAACCCCTCAAGGTTCCCCTCATCACCTCCCAGGACTGCCTGAGGCACCTCCTGGGATGTCCCAGACTCAGACTCAGCAGAGTATAGGGATAAATAATTACCAAGATGCTTTGGAATAAGACTTTCCATTCTATTGATGTTGGTACAATGTATCAGCTAGATGATTTTTATGAAATTGTTTACTGTGTCTTTCTCAGAATGGGTCCAAATGTAACCTTTATAATAAAAGCAATAGATGGACACTATTTGTTTTAATGATTAAATAAATGTAGTGACCCAGTCCATTGCTCAGAACTTATTATATTAAAGATTGAATCAATTTGCCATAACAGTTCTCGCTCTATATATGGACATTCTAGTCAGGTCCCATATAGCCATGGTTATCATAACTACTAACGTGGAAACAACATGCGTTTTTTTTAAACCTGTCATTTAATTTCCATCCAAAAGTTGTCATCAGCTTCATACATGTCAATATCGAGTCCCCAAAGTGAATAAGGTCAATCGAAACCAAGATTTTGTGGAATATCCTCAATTCTAAATCATATTTAATTAACTCTATACTAGGCTCTGCTCTCATTTTTTCTTCAAATAACCCTTTGGAGGAGGTGTCATTATTGTCATGTTATATCTGTGGAACACGTAACTCATCTTTAAGGAACTTATCTGAAGTCACATTGGCTATTAAGTGGCAAGGCTAATATGTGAGCCCACTCAATTCCATATTCTGTACTTCTTTTACTAAGCTATAGAAGCGGTGAAAATTCAGACAGAATAATGCACAAGCTTTTCTTTATTGAGAATGTGTTCTTACTGTTCTGCTTGAGAATTCTAAGTAGTTCAGAGAAGCTCTCTGAATCATCTGATGACACACAGTTCATAAATATTCAGGACATCATGGATTTTTCAAAGGCATGATGGGTAAATATTCATGTTTCAAATTATAGTGCAAACATCGTTTTCTGATTTTAGTATTTATTGATTTTTTTTGAGGTTCAATGAATAGTACTCAGGATAATTCCTAAATCTTCAGAAAAAGCTTGCATTCTTAAATAACAAATTGTGTTATTATCCACATCTGTTCTCATTTTCTATAGGCTTAAAAATTCTCTATTTATTATGGAAGTCAAAAGAAATGGCTACTCACTGGAGTCTCTATTGAATTCTGGCTCATTTTCTCACTTAATTCTTTACTTGAGAATGAAATGCTTATCCAAAATAAATAAGGGACCTACTAAACTACAGTGATTAACAGGCAATGAGTTTCAGATTCCATTTACTTATGGAAATCGAGTAAAATCCAACACTTTAGAAATACTGTTGTGATGTCAGCTGCCCGATTAGGGCTGTTATAACTGCAGGAGTTACTACTTTAATATTGCATTAGCACATCATTAACTTGAACCATGCCAAAGCAGTATGAAAGTGAGCAATTTTCATTTTTTAGAACAGACAATATGAACTTTTCCTGCTGCTTAAATTTGTTTTATGTGTGTATACTGCAGTGGGGGTGGCAATAGAGGATACGTGGAATGGAGTTATATTTTAAATTAATAACAAGTTGATTTTGCAAAGTCTGTATATATTTAGAAATCAAATCTAAGATATATTTTTAAAATAAAAAAAATAAAATGAATCCTTTATATTGTTTTTTTTTTTTTTTTCCTTTTTTTAGTATACCCTTATTAGCTGCCTGAAAATATTTTTTGGAACAAGATGGGTTAGAAATAAGCAAGCAACCAAATAAATAAATAAGTGAAATACTGCTACTTTATATATAATTCCAAATTATAATTACTTATTGAAGCCATATTAGAATGTATTTTGAATAGACGAATGGCTATCATCTATTAGCTATGTGGCCAAATTTCCTTTTTAAAATCTGGCACACATACTCTGTTTTATTTTTATTATCATTTCAAATTGCAGAATGTTTGCCAATTTCTAAAGCACTTTAACACTAATTGGTCTTATTTCATCTTCACATAACCTTGTAATATGGTCAGAGCAAACATCCGTATCTTCACCGCATAAGTGAGAAAATTGGGCTTTGACCCTTTAAACTAAATGACTTTCCCTAGATCACACAAATCCATTTCCATTGTTTGCTATCTATATGATGTTGGAAAAATTACTACTCTATGCCTCAGGTTCAACATCTGTTAAATGGGTATAACAAGTAGATATATCTTACAAGACTTTTGTAAGAAATAAATGAGAAATCCATAAAAAATCAGTACAGTGCCTGGAACATGGCAAGCATCTATAAATATTAATTGTTGCTATTTGTATTGCTTTTGAAAAAAGCCTAGTAATTACAGTAAAGTATTGAAAGTGCTATAAATCTAAATATCACGAACACTTGCATAATGTTAAATGTCAACATATTTTCTTTAGACTGATTTGTTTATAATTTTTTCCTGTTCCCTTTGCTCATGGAATTAATTTTCTTTCTTGCCAATGTGTGTTCTTCAGTCATTCTTTTATGAAGGCCTGTGACTAGTCGAGCTGTGTATCTTTTGTGCATCTGAGAAACTCTCTATTTTTGCCTATATTCCTAAATGATAGTTTAGATGGGGGAGACTCTGGTTGCTGCCAGCGAGAAAACTGATGTCTACCTGACTGTCATTCCTTAATTGGCCATCCGTCTTCTCTATTGCGTAGCTTTTAAGAACAGAAAAATAATTCTCTCTTTATCTATGCTGCTCTATATTTTCACTATTATGCACTGATACAGGGACTTACCTATATTTATTGTCTGATATTAGGTAACCACTTTGAATTGAATATATATATAATACATATATATAGTACTCAAAATATTTCTTCCCACCATTTCTTTTATTATCTTCTGGAACTATTAAGTATGTGTTAAAAACCTCTTGTTCTATACTTCATGTCTCTTAATTTCTCAATAATATTTCTTCATCACTTCATTTTCTGGTGAAATATTTCACCTGCATTCTGGGTGATTTCTCAGATCTATTTTCATGTATTCTCTTTTTAGCTGTGCCTAGTCTAATTTTTATTTCTAGAATTTCTATTTGATTCTTTTAAAAAGCTGCCTATGGTTTCTTTTAATTATTTTTAACCTTATTTTGTATTCCTTTTTTATCTCCTTAAATATTTTTTATTTTTTAATAAAGATTTATTTATTTATTTATTTGAGAGAGAGAGAGAGCGAGAGAAAGCAAGAGAGAAGAGTGTGAGTATGTGCATGAGCTGGGGGTGGGCCAGACTCTTCATTGACACAGAGCCTGGATGTGGGGATCGATCCTACAACCCTGAAGTCATGACCTGAGCCAAAATCAAGAGTCTGACACTTAACCAACTGAGCCACCCAGGCACCTACATCTCCTTGAACATCCTAGAAATTAAAGTCCAAGACCCCTCTGTCAGCTCTTCTTCTTACCCATCCCCGCCCCTTCAGAAAACAATTAACAAATTTTCAGAACCCTGATGTTTGCTGTTTTTAAACTATGTGGTTATACAATTCAAATATGTAGCATTGTTTTATACCAAATTACTAAATTACTAAAAAATTACTAAAAATCAGGGCTGATCCTATATTAGAAAATAAAGTAAATAGTCTGGAAAAATAGCCTGAATGTCTTGGCCAATTTTTAATAATAGTTTGCTGAAAATTATGAAGAGACAGAATAAAGAAGTTGGTTTTGCAAAGGGAAATTACACACAGAAACTTATTTTCACTGAGGGCCACCTTAAGGTTTCAACATAATTATGACTGCTATTACAAGGTATAGGTAAAATCACCAGAAAAGAAAAAAGCCAGTATAACTACAGAAAATTTAATTAGTCTTTTAAGTGCAGCTGTCTCCATGCTCTTTAAGCTTACAGCATTTGCATTTTGATATAAAAGCACACTAAACAAATAAGCAAATAGTTTTGAGTTCTACTCTTGGCAGCGTAAAAATGTAACAGCTCTTGTTCGTAAAGAGCGTAAGGACATTTCCTTAGCTGTGTTATTATTAAACAAATGGACTTAGCAATGTGCACTATTTATTTTCATCGGGTTCTGGTCGATACAGTCATCAACACTACACCAAAGAGCTGAGGGGTAAGGGGAAAAGATGGAACTTGGCCAAATCAGAACCAAATTCCTGTCTCAGTTTTGCTGGTTAGAAGCTATAAGAGTTTGAGTGTTAAAGCTCTTTATTCCTTTGCTTCCCCTCCTAAAAAATGGAACCACCAGGCCCTCTCCCACAGAGTTATGGTAAGGATTAAATGAGATAATACCTGGGAAGAGGCTTCGCCAGCTCTAAAGCGGTGGATCATAAAGTGAAGCCCCTCGATCAGCAGCCTGGGCATGACCTGGGGATTTGCTAGAAATGCAAATTCTTGACCTACTCCAGTTCCGGTTTCCAGTTCCTTCCTGAAGCCCTACTTCTTAGGACACCCTTATATCTGTGTAATAAATTCCCTCTTTCCCACACAAGTTAGGTTCAATGGTTTTCTGTGGGTTGCAATCAATCACTTCTTTGGTTGATAGAAAACATCTGCAGGCAACTCAGCAACTCTCACAGAAGATTGTTGCACTCATGACCACCTTCTCTGGCTGCACAGGATCCTTTCATATCCTGTCAACTTCATTTCCTCATCCTTTCCTCTGCAGTAAACTTGGTTGTTTGGATACTTGATTAGGCATTTGCTTATTCACCCCTCTCTCTCCTTCTCTATATACCTCCACCCTCCTTCACTCCATCCATGTACACTGTGCAGGTCGTATTAATAGGTTGTTTTGTTTTGCTATTTTTTTTTTTTTTTTTTTTTTACATTTTGTAAAGTTCCAGGTCCTAACAAATTTCCAATCCTCCTCCTCAATCTCCCTTGCTACGGACTGGTATTCATTGCTCTGAAGCAGTAAATTACCTTTTTAGTGGCTCATGCATTTAAACCAAATATAAAATTCAATGCCATATCCATATAGTGTAAACCTTAAACATTCCAGTTTTATCTGCTTTCCTGTTCCAATGCATTCAACGACCCATTGGATACTAGGAATGATATGCTCTATATCTCATTTCATAACCTCTCAAAAATGGGTTAATGATGTTTAAAAACTGTATTATAGAAACTTAACATTGGAAGATATCCACATTTTTCCAAATGCAGGGTTCCTGCTACAAGCTTCCTGCTTTTTGGTCACCTAACCTTTTATACACTTTCAAAGATGAAGAATTGGGTGGCTTTATTATTGAGTGTTTCCGTTTCTTAAAATAAAACCTATCTCTCTGTCATATCCAGTTTCTGCTTCTTGTAGCACTTTAGAGCAAATATACTTCCTGTGCTCAATGATAGTTTCGTCTCTAAATTTTCCTTTCCTGGGGTAAATACCAACATCCTTTATCTGTTTTTTTGTTAAGTAGGTTTATGGAATTACAGTCATTTAATATCCTTCTAAATATGACCTTATTTCATTATGTCTTTAATGTGATCCTCCAAAACTGAACATAATAACTGGAATATGGCCTGAATGTCTATTTATATGGAAGTATATTGGGACCTTGGTTATTTTCTTAACACTGCTGTCATCTTGTTGGCTCCTAGGATCTTTTTTTACATGTCATATTGTCAAGTCAGGACTCCTGAATCCTGTATTAATACAGTTTAAATAACAAAAAAACAAACAAAAAACAATTTAAAAAAACCCCCAAAGACATGTAGGATTTAAGAACTACCACCACAGCAGTAATATATCATTGAGAAAATTGGTCATTTTTAACTTTCCATGCAGCCCTAGCCATTGGCTTGGCCACAACTTATCTTCATCCCCACCCTCCTTTTTTTACAGGATATGAAGACCCTCTTTTTATCAAAACTAACCTCTCCACCCATATAATTCATTCTTTTCTTTTTCCCTGGGACCTTGCCTTATCTTTTTTTTTTCTTCTCTTCTCTTTCATTGATTTCACCACCTTTGCTTTGAAATTGTTTCAAATCTCTTCCATTACAAATGAAACAGAATCTCTCTTGTAGCTACTACCTTACTTCTTTCCTTTCTTTTATTACCAAATTTCTTAAAGAAGGTGCATGCTGCACTTACTCATCTTCATTTTTTTAAAATACACTTTAATGTGTCTTCCATGTCAACTGCTCTATTGAAATTGTTCCTGTTAAGTCTAACAATCTGTGAAATTTGAAGGTCATTTTTACAGTCCTTCTCTTATGTATGGCATGTAATACTGTAAGTCATTTCTTCCTTTTTAAAATTCTCTATTTCTGTGGTTTCCATGACCCAGGAATCTCGAAGCTTTCTCTGTATCTCTTGGACCATCTTTTCCTGCTTTTTTTTTAATGAACTTTGGATCTTCTTTCTAGATCTTAGAGCCTGGAGCACCCACTGTAACAACACTGTATTAATTAAAAGTCTTTGACTCCTCTGACCTGGGTCTGTGCTCCAGTCTTCTTTCCTTCCTCTGTCCCTTTTTCCTTCCCATCACAATCATCCTCCATATACTTCCTGCATGACCCACCTGAAATGCAGTCTGAACCTGTCAACTCCTGGTTGTAAGTCTGCTTTAGCTCTTCATGCCTATGAGATAAAGTCCCGCTCCTCTCCATGGCTCACTCCGTTTCTCTGGTATCACCTCTTACAATTTCCTTCTCTGTGTTGTAGTGCTCAAAATTTTCTGCATATACCAAACTAGCTTTCGTCTGTGTGTCTCTCTTACATTGCATCTCCAGCTGGAATAAAAACCTTCTCCGCTTGAGAGCCTATTTCACTGGCCTTTATCTCTTTGCTGTCCATTGGATGAGTTTGATGTTACTTCTCTGTACTTAAATAAATATGCCCATCACTGCACTTTGGTTTTTGTGGTTTTGTCTCCTCACTTAGACCAAATATATGTTGTGAGGAACGTATCTGCATCTCTTAACAAAGGACCTGGAATGATTAATGACTGTATGGTACTTTTGCTATTTACATCATTCTACACTTTTATAAATATCATTCAACACTTATCTTTTATTACTGCTCATTTCGTTCCTGCATTCCAGCCTGTCCTGCTCTTTTTAACTCTCCAGTTGACCATCAGTGCTATTCATTACCTTGCCATTCTTTTTGGTCCTGGAAGATTAGATATGCATGCCCCCTTAGTCTCTATCCAAATCATTAACAGGAGATATTGAATAGATCCTATGCTAGAATTTAGAGCTGCTGAATGGTATCCTAGCATCTCATGCCTGATTCTTCTTCTTTTTTCTCATGAATTGCCAAAATAAAGTTATCTTCGCCAAATAGCTCAGTTGTGGATGGAACTTAGATATTGGATTCTAGCTACTGTCTTAAAGCTCCTCCCTCGCAAATGCTTTACCTGATATCTTCATGAAAAGACAATGTGAAGCAAATCTCTAGTGTTACAGTACCACTCTCATTCTTTCCTTATTGAACATCCAGCAAAAAATTATCAGGAGAAGCGGTTAAGCCATTAAACACATTTTATTTTTTAATGAGGAATTTAAGAACATCACCACTTTCCATTGGTTACACCAGAGTCCCTATATTAATAATTACAAAGCAAAATTTCTGTTTATTGTTACTATAAGGAAAACTATTTCATGGTTTGTAATGAGGAAAAATATAATCACATCATTTGTAATGAAGGATAGTCAGAAGAAAGGCAGGCAGGGATAAGGGATCCCTTCCCCCCATAAAATCCTAAGAGGAAACCACCCTTAAAAGGATTTTACACCATCCTGGAAGGAGCCTCCCACCCTTTTCCATGTGAACAACTGCCTGATAGGTAGATGAACGTGTGGACAAAAACCTGATTGGGTGACAGGCATGGAGAGTTAATCAGATTGAACAGCTCACCAACAATCTCATAAAAACCCCTAAACTTAGAAACTCTGGTGGCAACCCTCTCAGGTCCCCTCCCTCTTCGGGAGCTTTGTACTATTGCCCAATAAACTTTGCTTTGCAGCCCACTACTCTTCATCTGGTCTACATCTTCATTCTTTGAAGCAATATGACCAAGAACCGTGGGAACTAAAGGAAAATGAATCCTGAAACATTTGGAATCTCACAAGAGACGATTTTAATATTGATTGTAGAAAACAAAATATTGATAATATTGAGTTGTTGTATGTGTCAGGTACTTTTCTAGGTGTGTTATATATGTTAATTTATTCCTCCATCAGGAGGCATTATTTATGTGCTCTACAGATAAGATGCAGAATCAGTTTAAATAAAGTGTAAGGTTATATAGTTAGTAAACTGTAAGGCTAATATGGCTTGGTTCCAGAAAATTCTCAAGTATATACTTGTTGCCACAAATTCTAATCATCACTGTCCTCTCTAACATTTAGTCATATCATTCCTAGAAAGGATCATCATCTCCTTCAACACAATACACCCAGTTGTATTTGTGTGCATATCTGCGGGGGGTGGGGGGTGGGTAGAGTCCCTGGGCTTAGAATAAACATGAGAGAGAGTAAACCAGGGTGGAGAAGCAAAAACAGTGCTCTCTGCCCATTTTCCTGGAATCTAATTTATTTCTGATAGGCCTAAAAGGAAATTGGGGTTGGGAAAAGGCCCATCATTATCTTCTTTATTATAGTCATCATCACCATCTTCGTTGTGGTAGGAAATATTCTGTTCTTTTCCCAGTATTTCTCCCTTGGCCCACAAATGGGTATTTGGCTTTCTTGGGTATTTGGAAGATAGCATGGGTGTTCCCCTCCACCATCACCGGCACCTTGTCAGAGAGGAGTGAATCATTCCTAGAGGATGAGAGAGCCCAATGGAGTCCCATGAGACCGGCCATTCTTTAGTTTGAGATCTTATCTATTCTCCTAATCTTGTTGCCATGTCATAGGTGAATTAACTAGCCATAGCTTCTCCATTCTGCCCCTGGACAGGTAACACTGTTTTAGGGTGAGAGGAATATAGACTTCCTTTTGTTCGGGGTTCTAAGCTAAATTTATAAATTCAAAGTCAAAGGTGGCACTAGGACCCATTTGATTCTTCTTTCAACAATGACTACTGTGTACCTGCTCTGGGCCTTATAATAGTTGAGGTGCTACGGATTCCCCAGTGAATAAAACTGCCCCCAAGGAGCTTGCATTCTAGTCAGAGAGGGCAGACAAAAAAGTATATAATATGTCAGGTAGTGAAAAAGGACTGGAAGAAAAATAATGCAAATAAAGGGTAATAGAAGGTGCATACCATAGGTAAGATGGTGCTAGTTTGTATGGAGAGATCAAAAAAAGCTTCTCTGATCCTGTGACATTTGAGCAGAGAGTGAGGAAGTGAAACCTGTGGTTCCCTGGGGCAATAGCTTCTATGCAGAGGGAAAAACAAGTTCAAAGACCTTGAGGAAGGCTGAGGCTTGGCTTTTTTTGTCTGTTTGTTTTTGTTTTCTGCTTTTTGAGAAATACCAGGAAGCCAGTGTGGCTAGAGCATAGGGAATGAAAGGGGAGTATTTGGTATTAAAAAAGATAGTTCTGGGGCACCTGGGTGGCTCAGTCAGTTAAGGATCCAGCTCTTGGTTTGGGCTCAGCTCAGGATCTCATGTGACATGGGATGGAGTCCTACATTGGACTCTGCATTCAGTGGGGAGTCTGCCTGAGATTCTCTCCCTCTGCCCCTTGCCCCACTCACTCTGTCTCTCTAAAATAAAAAAATAAATCTTTAAAAAAAAATGGATAGTTCTGAATTTAATGTGGAACATAGACTCCATGGGGTTAACTGGACATAGGGAGAATGGTCAGGAGATTACTGACCTAGTTCAGCTGAGAGATGGAGGTGGTTGGACCTGGGGAGGTAACACTGTGTGTGTTTTGGGTGGGGGAGGGTGGTAAAATTGATGTATTCTGGATGCATTTTCAAGTTAGAGGCAACAGAATTTGTTATTGGATTCAGTATAGGGTTTGATATTATCCACATGGTAATTTGATTTTTGGTAAGTTGTTCTTGTAAAATCTATTTTTATTTTGAAAATTTAAATATACACATAATTAGAGAGTAAAATAAAATGAACTCCTACATACTCCTCACCCAGATTCCACACTTATCAATATTATGACACATTTGCTTTAATTATCTCCTTTTGAATCATTTTCACATTTGATGAATTATTATAAAGCAATCTATGATAGCTATATCATATTGTATCACCCATATATACTTCAGTATATGTCTCTAAATACTATGAACATATTCTTACATAATGCTATCATCATGCTCTAATAAAATTGATAAGAAAACGCCTGGGTATTGAGTAAACCAAGATGATATTTAAATTTTCCTGAATTTTGTTTCCTTAATTGAGATAAAGTTTACTTGGAATGAGACATACGGAACTTAAGGATATAATACAATGACTTTTGAAAAATGATATAAACCTGTAAAATCAACAACCTAATAAAAAATATAAAATACTTCCATGACTCTAGAAATTACACATCAGAAAGTCAAATCCTGTTTCTACAGGCACCCACTGTTCTGATTTCTATAAACATAGATTAATTTTTACTGTTTGTGAATTTCATAGAAATGAAATCATATGATATATATTTTTTCATGTTTGGCTTCTTTCTTCAACATAATATTTTTGAGATTAATTTACATAGTTTACATATATCGCTAGTTCATTCTATTTTTATTTCTGGGTATTATTCCATTTTATGAATATAAAACAGAAACCATTAAAAATCTTTCCATACTCAACATTATTTTCCATATTTCTCTAGTAACACATGTAGCACACTTTGAGGATTATTGCTTACATCAACTCTATTTGGACCACCTTAATGCTGGACAATATCCAGAAATGTCACACATGGAAATAACAGTAGAGGTTATTTGTTGATAGTTACTGTATTGGGTTTTAAGGAAAATACAGAGACAAGTAGAATATGATGTCTCAAGGCACTTGCCTACCATGGGGAAACAAACATGTAAGTAAACACTTGTAAGTGATGACAAAAAGCAGAAGCAAAGAAAGTATTTTGTGCAAGCAAAGAAGTAATGAATTCTGGCTGTGGGTGGAGTATAGGGTGGAGTATATAGAAAATCTGGGATTAGGTAGTAGGATGTGACCTAAACTTTGAAAGAAGGCTGGGCTGGGGCACCTGGGTGGCTTAGTCGGTTGAGGGTGGGACTCTTAATTTTGGCTGAGGTCATGATCTCAGGGTCGTGAGATTGAGAACCATGTTGGGCTCTGTGCTGGGCCCTGAGCCTGCTTAAGATTCTTTCTGTCCCTCTCCCTCTGCCCTTCCCTCCCCTCACACACACACACACACACACACACTCTCTTTCTCTCTCTCAAATACATAAATAAATAACATCTTTTTTAAAAAAAGAAAGAAAGAGGGCTGTGCTATCTACAAGAGGTACATGAGGAATGGATAGTTCAGGCTGAAGGAAGCACTTTATAGAGTCACAAAGGTATGACTGTGTCTGCTCTTTGTTCATCCAATCAACGGGGCGAGAACCCTTGGGGATTGTCTTTGACTCCTCCTCCTTCTCGCTCCTATGACATCTGTCACCAAATCCTATTGATAACACTTTTATAGTCTCTTAGACATCTACCCTCTTCTGTTCTCATTGCTATTTCCTCAGTTGAAGCCCATGGTTATCCTGTTTTCTTTTTAACAAATCACTGCAACTGACTTCTCACTGGTTTGTCTGCTTTGGGTCAGTCTTCATTCGAACTGTTCCTAAACAATGCCACTGTCTTTGCCAGACCCCAAACTGATTGTGCATTTCCCTGCTTAGAGTATTGATTATAGTTTACATTCCTCCCCCCATTCCTCAAGGCCCCTCAACTTCTCAAATACCCTCATGCTCTGAGTCTCCATGTGTTTTACCCATAATACACAATTTTGCTCTCAAAATATGCCTCACTTTTTTCCTGACTCTGCATCTCTATTGAAATTATCAATCCCAGTCTTCAGGGTTCTTTCCCTTCTCTCTGCTTAATTGATCCTCTGAGGCCAAATTCAATGTTACTTCCTTCTGGGAAGCTTTTCTCAACCCCCACCCCTGTCAAAATTAATCACTCTTTAGACATTGCTTTTGCCACGTAGACCATGCTTTGTATCACAGTGATTTATATTCATCCCCATTCCTCCACTGGAGTGTAACTTCCTTGGGAAAAAAGGCCATGTTTTTGGTTACTGTTGGCCTAGCAGAGTGCCCTTTCCATTTCTGGCTCTCATTAATATTGTATAAAGTCATTCTCTTTTACTTATAAGGGACACTGTTTTCTAAAGCAAACTTTAATAAAATTTAAACTATCCTTGTCATGACATATAGTCTGACATAGTGCTGAAAGGCACTGAACATGGCTAATTATATGATGAGTTATAAAAATGAGATCCTAACATGCCCCAGCAGGTAACTAGTTTATTATTTCGGAGATTCATAGCCTTGACTTACTCGCAGACATGTGGAATTTTTTTTTCTCCTTTTTGCTGCACTTATTTTTAAAAATGTTTTCCTTTGTAACTTGAGGGAAGCATGCCATACTTAAGAATAAATTATCTGACTCAGGCAAAAATACAAGATTAGGCTAAAAATATTTTCAGCATGCAGAAATAGGACACACTGAGGTCTTGGGAACTATACATTAAATTGGAGTGGGGATATATTAAGTAGACTAAAAAATAATGTCTTATTATTGAATGCATATTAGTATTTGGTCCTATGAAGTGTTCAGCCTGGATTAAGATTCTCATTATAGCTTAACTGAAATAATGAACTGAATGTTGAATTAGGAATAGGTGAGTAAATCATCATGTCCCCAGTTTTAGCCTGATTCATTCAGCTCCTAGGAGATTTTTCTCTTTATCATTAAGAGAAAACAATAATTGAGCATTATATATATGAGCAATGAGACTAATAATAAAATCATTAGCTATTTCAGTCATATGACTTCATGCTCTGAGTGACGTTTTAAAAACATACTCTGTTGTAACTTGAGATGTGAAATATATAAAATATTTAAATGAGAACTGAAACTGACATCAGATCCAGGTTTGTGCCTTAACAGATAAAAATTTTAAAACTTTTTTCCATATTCATGTTACTAAGAAATTCTTATATGATTTTCATGTATGCCTCCATCCCTCCTCCCCATTCCGTCTCCCAGATTTCACCAGTCACATGCCACAGCAGACATGAATCAATATAGAAGGTATATTTAATTTCATGGGAGGAATATGTATACATATTCAGAGTACACATCTTCAATCACTAAAAGTTACTTTGAACAAATAAATACTTAAAGGCACAGAAGTATATCTGCAAAGATACTCTATTCAAAATTCAGAATTGCTTCCTTTCAGAAAAAAATTTGTTTTTTAACAGTAACAAAAGGATGGTTTACTTTTTATTTTTTATTTTATTTTATTTTTTTATTTTTTAAATATGTAGGTTTTGTTTTTTTTTTTTTTTTGTTTTTCGTTTTAAAGATTTTACTTATTTATTTGACAGCGAGAGAGTACAAGAAAGGGGAGCAGAAGGCAGAGGGAGAAACGGGCTCCCCACCGAATAGGAAGCCCAATGCAGGGCTCGCCATCTTGGGACTCTGGGATCATATCCTCAGCTGAAGACAGACGCTTAACCAACTGAGCCACCCAGGCGTCCCATAGTTTACTTTTTATAGTAAAGGTATAAATTGTGAAAGAAAGACAAATACTGTATGATCTCACTTATATGGGGAATCTAACCAACAAAAACAAAACAAAAAAATCCATAAGAACCAGAAACTCACAGATACAGAGAACGGATTGGTGGTTGCCAAAGGTAGAGGGGTGGGAGGTGGGCAGGCAAAATGGGTTAAAGGGGTCAAAAGGTACAAACTTCCAGTTATAAAATAAATAAGTCCTGGGGATATAATGTACAATACAGCATGATGACTACAGTTAACAATATTGTATTGGCTTTTCAGAAGTTGGTAAGACAGTAGATCTTAAAGATTCTTATCACAAGAAAAAAAATTTGTAACTGTGTGGTGATGGATGTTAACTAGATTTATTATGGCTTTCATTTCACAATATATACAAATATCAAATCATGCTGTATATCTGAAACTAATATAATGTTACATGTCCATATCAATTAAAAAAAAAGTATAAATAGTGGAAGTATTTCAGATAACACAACCAGGGTATATATATATGTGAAAAGGAATTACATGGTAATCCATTGTAATCCATATATGGACATTCTTTATTTATAAAATGATGCTCTTAGAAGTGTTTTATATCCTAATTTTTCTGAATTTTCTCATATGCAAATGCAATTAAAGTTTTCTTCTTATTTACTGGCATCAGGACCAAAACATAGATGAAAACCTTATATCAAAAACAAAGAGTTTTTGAAGGGGAACACTTAATCTGTTTGGTTTCTGAAATGATCGCTATGTAAATTAAACTAATTTTTATGGAAAGAATATACATTAATGTGTAACATGGAAAGTAAATAAAAGGCAAGAGAAATTTTGCTTTAAAAGTTAAGTTACACTGTGTGTAAATGGAAGCCAGGAGGTGTTATTTCTAGAAAACCTATCAGGTAAAGACCACTTAAAGGGATTAGGAATTTTGTTCTGAGAAAATGAACTCTAAAGAGAGAAAGAAAAGCTTCAAATATTTAAAGGCTTCTCAGGAAAGGACGAGGAGGGCTGTTTTGGATTACTCATACTGGCTCCCCATTACCCCTGCTGACTTGGGGATAGGCTGCAAATCCAGGAGAAACCAAGCCTGGAGGAGAATGAGGAAGTGACCAGGAAGGTGGCTGAGGGCTGCGAAACAACATCAGGAGTATGAATGATGGCCTAGTTCTCTATTCCAGTGTTTCTGCAGAATCTTATTAACAGCAGTGATGGTAGTAATAACAGGATGGTAATCACTTCATTCTTCTAAGTACTTTATAGACCATGTATATTTTAAAATAAATGTACTGTGACAATAAGGCTGCAGCCATTCTTAGATTATTTTTCTTAGCTATTCAAAAATATTTTACCTACAAACACAGGTAATTTTTTATATAAATATATATATATAATTTATATTTATATTATTTGTAAATTATATAAAATTTATATTTATATGAAACATATATATATAAATTTATTTTTATATAAAAAGAAAGATACTGAGATAACTGGAATGATCCACAGTCTTTGTTTTTTTTTTTTTTTAAGATTTATTTATTTATTTGACAGAGAGAGAGAGATCACAAGTAGGCAGACAGGCAGGCAGGGAGAGAGGGGGAAGCAGGCTCCCTGCAGAGCAGAGAGCCCCATGCGGGGCTCGATTCCAGGACCCTGAGATCATGATCTGGGCCAAAGGCAGAGGCTTTAACCCACTGAGCCACCCAGGCGCCCCTGATCCACAGTCTTTGAAACAGATGTATGATTTCAGAGAATATATTGAGACAGATATTAATTGATCTCATAAATAAGTTGAGATTTTAATGGGCTTCCTTATTGTTCAACTGAAATTAAAAATCTGAGCAGTTCTTTCAATCCTTTATCATCTCTCCCTGTTCTGTCATGCTCTTCAGAACCGTTCTTTTGCTGAGCCATGCTCTCTTCCAAGTGAGGCTGATACATGAAGCGGAATACATTCGTGACTGAATTTTGTTTGAGAAAATGCAAGAAGAGTTACTAAAGAAATATATATATATATATATGTAATATATATAAAATAATAAATATGTACTTAATAAATAATACTAATAAATAATAAACATTTTTAATGAAACTGGAAGTTACATAAATATATAATCTTTCAGAGCAAAATATTCAACAATGGAATGATAATGAAATTATTTACAATACTGAGCTCATTGATTTTTCTATAAAAAGAAGTATATAGGATATCTTTTAGGGGAAGATCACATTTATTGCCAATTGATTTCTCCAGAGAATTACTTATTTCTTAGTTTGTATCAAAAGAAAAGCTTGTAAAGCTTACGTTATTTTTTGATAAGGGCTTTGTAGTTGCTCATGGCAAGGTCCTGTCCAATTTTCAGGTATGTCCTCACTGGAGAGTGATTGCTAATTCTATAAATGTATATTGGTATATTTATTAAAATTCATTTGCATTTGATCTATCTCTACCTCTATCTTACTGCCCTTCTCCCCAGCCTACAAGCAATCAGCAGATCCTTTTTTTGCTTCCTTTCCTTCTTTTTTTCTTTAATACTTTGGTATGGAATTACATTTTCGAGATCAATTTTTTATTTTATGTTTTACTGTGGGTGAATACTCTGCTGCATGGTTCAGGAGATTCAGTGAAGAATAAGATGTGGTCAAGGAACACATCATGGGAGGCTGGTTATGAAGATGGTTATAGAAGGCTGGTTATGAAGGATAGTTATAGAAGGATGGTTATGATATGCACACATGTATGTACACATATGTACACACTTAACCATAATATAATGTTTAAAATGGTATAAGGAAAGTGCTATAAGAGTTAGATAAGGTAGCATTTATTTTTATAGGGGTGGTAAGAAAAGGCTTCATGAAGAAGGTTATATTCGAGCTGAACCTTGAAGTACAGGTAATCTGTCAAAAGGAAATAAGAGGGAGAAACCTTTAGGTGAAAGTAGTGAGATTTTTTTTCTAGCTTTATAATTTCAGTTTTCATCTTTAGCCACATGGTCCATTGCAAATAAATTTTTGCGTGTGGTGTGATGCTTATTTTTTCCATATATTTATCTAGTCATTTAGAACAACTTGCAGAATAGACTTTCTCATATACTTTAAATCGTCTTGGCTCCCTTATCAAAAATCAACTGATCTTGTACATGTGGGTCTACTTCACAATCTCATGCTCTTCCACCGATCTATTGGTCAAACCTTACATAAATACCATTTTACTATGTTGATTACTATTGTTTGGTAGGAAATTTTGAAATCAGGTAGTTTTTGTCCTATCATTTTGCTTTTCGTTTTTTAGATAGTTTTTTGGTATTCTAAATCCTTTCTATTTTCATGTAACTTTTAGAGTCAGCCTATTAATACCTATAAAAAGCATCAGAATTTATATCTACTTAGGTAGGCAAAGATTTCTTAAAAAGACTCCACACACACAAAAAAAGAGACTCCACAAAGCATTACCATTAAAAGAAAAAATATGATAAATTGGACTTTGTCTAATGAAAAATTTCTGCTAATCATAAGGTGTGCTAAGAAAATAAAAAGGTAAAATGCAGACTGAAAAAAATATTTGTAATACATACATCTGATAAAAGATTTGTATCTAGGATACATGAAGAGCCACTACAAATCAATAAAAGGATATAAACCCAATGAAAATTGGAAAAAAAACTTGAAGAGTATTTCACAAAATAATATCTACAAATTGATAAGAAGCATATGGAAGGTGGTAAACATCATTAGTTGTCAGGGAATTGCATATTAAATCATACTGAGTTACCACTTCACAACAATTAGAGTGGATGAAATTAAAAAGACTTACAACAGCAGATATGAGAGAATGTGGAGCAAATAGAACTCCCATACAAGGATGGTAGGAGTGTAAAGTGATAAAACCATTTGGAAACATTGTGTAACAATCTCTTCTAAAGTAAGCATATGCATATGATAGAACCCCAACTTCTTTTCCTGAGTTTTTATACAAAAGACATGAAATCATGTTTCCACAAAGAGACTTGTATGTGAATATTCATAGCAACTTTATTTATAATAGTCTCAAACTGGAAACAGTCCAAATGTTCATCAACAGAAAAGCGAATAAACAAATTGTGGTGTATTCACATCATGGTATTCTACTCAGCAATAAAAAAGGAATAAATCATTGACACATGAAAAAACAGGGATGAATTCTATAGACATTATGCTTAGCTAAAGAAACTAGACCCCAAAAGGTATATTATATATGATTCTATTTATAGAGAATTTAAAAAAACGCAAAACTAATCTATGTTGATAGAAATCAGAACAGCATTTGCCTGTGGCTGGGGTTGGAGTTGGTTGGAAAGGAGCACAAGAGAACTTTTCGGGTACTGGAAATATTTTGTATCTTGATTTGTGTGGTATGGGTTTCATGAGTGTAGACATTTGTCAAAACTGATCAAGCTGTACGAGCAAGCTCTTTTCATTTAATGTATATAAATTATATCTTAATAAAAAAGATATATTCAATAAAGTAATAAGACACAAAAGCTGGAGGAAAGCCAAATATACAAGTGCTTTCATAGAGAGCTGGATGGAGAGCAGGGATGAGTGAGAGATATGGTTTAAGGGTCATCAATGTTGGCTGAAGAGCTGAGATATATCTTTAATTGTGTTACCGAAGATGGTTTTTGAGGGAGGAAGTAAGATGATTAGCGCCCTATTTTAGGGTGATTCATCTTGCTCAGGTGAGAGGAGTAAGGAATGTGGTGTTGCTATGGATCTGATGGGGAGACTAGGCATTATGAGGGCAGCAAGAGGAACAAAAACAAGAAAGGAGGTAATAACTTTGAGAGATTATCACAAAGAGAAAATTCACAAGATTTAATAATAGAACTGATATAGGGAAAGAGATTAGGGAGCAAAAACTTTAGGGCCCAGCACAGTGCCAGGCAAATAGCACATGCTCTATACATATTTGTTGAAAAAAATGAAGAAATGAATAAGGGAAGTGATAGTCTGAGAAATTCAGACAAGTTTGGTACCATGAATAGAAATAGGAAATAAGGAGAAGTTGGCTGGTGGAAATGAGTGCCTGTGATTTACGTTAGACAAGTTTTAATGAAGGTGTCTGCAGGACATAGAGATGAAAATGCAGAGCACATAGTGGGAACCATCAGCTTGAACATCTGGAAAGAGGTCATGGTTGGATATAGAGATTTTAGGATGATTAATGTAGAGGAAATCGCTGAATCATGTAAATAGAAGAGATCATCTAGAAACAGCATAGAAAGAAGAAAAGAGGACTGAGAATAGAAGCCTGGCGAGGTGGGAGCAGGGCCAGGGCAGAATATTGGAGAAATAGAGGCAACAGAGCCGGAGTTGTCAGGGAGGTTAGAGGAGGGCAATCTTAGGAGATCTAAGGGAGACAAAGGGCATCCAAGGGATTGGTGGTCAAATCTCACGAACCAGTAGGAAAACAAAGAACAGACAATTAATGAATATAAGAGATACCAATGACCAACAATTATATGAACAAATGTTTTACCTCCTTATTAATTTAAAAAATATAATAGAGAAATCATTTTCATTTCTTATATTAGCAAAGATTTAGAAAAAATATATATCACATTGACTCAGTTGGACTGGGTAGCACAACCTTGTAGGAATGAAGGGGCACATACACACTAGATTTCCCAGAGGGTGGACACTGGCTTCACCTAGTGCAACAAAATGTCCAGGTGCTACAGCCTTCCTCTTGATGTAGACGTCACTCTTAACTCCCCTCTATTTCCCTTCCACACATTTTATTCTATCAGCATGTTTTATAGATTTTACCCCTAAAGATGTTCTGAATACATCCACCTGTTTAGATCTCTGCTATTACTCCCTTGGTCCAAGCCATCAACCTCTGATCTTCTGTCCTGGCAATGATTCTTACTTCAGATTCCTGCAATCCACCTATCCTCTGCACCACAACCAGAGATAGTGACCTTTTATTAACATAAATTACATTACGTCGACTTTTCTGCTTAAAATTCTGCAATATCTTTTAATTGGGCTTAGAAGAAATCCCAGACTTCAAGGTTGACATCATCTGGCTCCTGCCTACTTCTCCAATACTTATATGTTGTTGTTTTCTTTTTTCCCCTGCTGAATCCTGGCCTAGTTCTAACTTAAAAACAAGTGCTCTTAACCACCATTTTGGGGTAGAGGAAGCTACAGTTTCCTTTGCTACCCACAGGTCGGTTTTTGCAGGTTTATGTTATGGCAAACTGTCCTGGCCGGTTGTCACCAGATGGATCAACATCTTTTGTTTAGAATTCTGAGAGTTTTGCTATCTTTAATCAATTCCCTTGTGCTCATCCAGATGCCTAGTTGAGAGATTTCCTTGCCCAAATGACTCTGCTTTCAGAGAAGCCACTATTTTGTCAATTTTGAAATTTAGAACAACCCTAATTCTAGGCCTCTGCTTGGTGTTCGTGGAACACCTCAAGCTAAATTTATATTTTCATGACTTTGCTTCCTTTTCTGGACTCTGTCTCGTCTCCAAATTGTTAGTGGTTTTTGCTGTTCTCATTTGATGGGCCACATGATTATGGGAACCTACAAGCTGGGAAAATAACTAGTTATTAAGATGGGGCAAGTAGAGTTCTGAACAACTTATTAACTGCTAGGTGTGGCCCGCATGAACCTGGCAAGCTCAGACTCATAGCATTTCTCCCTGAATTTACCCTGGGGAAGAGGCTTAGCTAGCAGCTCTTTAGAGAGCCCAGGATTTGGTGCCAGGTGTTTTCCCTATAAAACAGCTGACCGACTTCACCTAGTGTAGTCAGAGTCTTGGGTTGCCTCCCACAAGGAGAAAATGGTGACCCATTTCAGTCACTACTGCAGAAAACTTTCCTTGAGACCTAAAATGGTTTGGCGAGAACAGGAAAAGTACCTATTGATTGAGTTTTGGAGATTTTTTTTTTTGGTATGTGGTAAAGTATACATAACAAAATTTACCATTTAAATCATTTTAATGTGTACAATACAGGGGCATGAAGTTCATCCATGATATTGTGTAACCATCACCACTATCTAATTCCAGAATATTCTCATTCCCTAAAAGAAACCCCATACCCATCAGGAGTCACTCCTTATTTCTCCCCTTCTGTAGCCTCTGGAAACCACAAATCTGTTTCTGTCTCTAAGGATTTGTCTATTCTAGATATTTCAAATAAAGGAAATTATACAATCTGTGGCCTTTTGTGCCTGCTTTTTTTCACTTAGCATGCTTGTAAGCTTCATCTATACTGTGGTGTGTACTACACTTTTAGTACCTCACTCCTTTTTGTGGCTGAATAATATCCTGTTGTATGGGTATAGCTCATTCGATGCACCCATCTTTCTGTTGATGGACATTTGGGTTGTTTCCAGCTTTAGGCTATTGTGAGTGGTGCCGCTATGATATTTGTGTACAAGTATTTGTTTGAATACTTGTTTTTAGCTCTTTTGGGTATACCTAGGAGTGGAACTGCTAGATTATATGGTAATTCTACATTTACATTATTGAGGAACTACCAAACTTTCTTCCACAGTGGCTAAACAATTTTGCATTCCCACTAGTAACTTATGAGGATGAGTTCTGGAGAATTTTAGGAGTGCTTTGTAAAGGTGTCTGTGTCTATAAGTGAGTCATTAAATGGCATTTGGGTGGTGGCAAAGAAAAACCAAAAAAACAAAAACTGGATTCATATTTTTAAAATGAGATGAATTTCTCTCTTCCTTCTTGTTTAAATTCTCCCTCGCCTAGGGATGAGAATGGATCATGATGGCTAATCCTGAGCTGGGTCCTAGGAAGTTCTGAAAGCTGCTTGTTGGGGCACCCACATGTAAGATTACACATGGAGTGTTTTGAAATCATCACAGCTTAGCTATGCAGAAGTGCAACTTTACCTATTCTGCTCCTGAGCTCAACTTAGCTCTCCTGTCCCCATTTCTGCAGATGTGAAAAGCCTCCTAATCTTGCCACCGAAGAGCAGTATGGTCTCTTCTGGTTTAAACACTGACAAGTAATTAAAACTTATTAATTCCATCCAGGATTTAAACTCATTAACTTAAAGGTCAAACTGCCTACTAGGGCTGTTCCGAGCCTGGATCTCCCCACTGTTTCCCTCCATCTCAGGAAGTGAGAAACATCATGATATTGGGGGAGATGTGGTTGGTCCACATATCCTTTTCAGTTTCCCACTACCTTTGCTTGGTCTTTTGATGAACTTTGTCCTTGCTATATGTGTCTGAACTACACTGGCAAGGCCTTGGAATGTACCAGAAGTTTTTACTAATATCCACGGCCTTACTCATGCCCTGTGGTACAAAATATGGACCTACCGAACACGCTTTTCTCAGACCCTAGACTCCCTCAATCCCCTGAATTACTCAGCATTTAACCACTCTCTTAGACCTGTAGCCTGTGGGTGATGTGGCTCCTATATTTGTCCATCATACTATAGTATTTTTCATAAGGTGGGTTCCTTGTTCTGATGCAGTGTTATGTGAGAAAGCCATGTGGGTTGCTGGAACTCTCTAAGACCTTAAACAATGGTGCTGATTGAGGCCCTATGGATAAGACAAAATCACACCTTGAATGTGTTGTGAAGTCAAAATAAATCTTTGTTCCTTCCAGGATAGAGGGGGTACAATGGAGGCAACTTATACCACTAATGAATTGTTGGTGTCCTTGAGGTATGTTCCTTTATAAAGGGATACCTATTAGCCAATGTTGCTGGCAGGTTGGATATTTAGCAGCAGCCCTGATGAGTAGAAACACACGAATGTGGGCCCATATATAACCTCTTTTCCTCCCACCATGTTCTACATTTACAAACCCAGTGTGCCAGCACTGGGATAGCTGATGAAAGAGGCTGACCAATGTCAGCAGGCCGAGTCATTCTATTGATTGTTTAGTGCCTCTTCCTTGGAAGATACTGTATGGTGGTGGTAAGATGTAATTCAAGTACAAAGATCTCTCTTCAAGCCTGAAAGTCTATCCACATAGTTCAATTCCAGACCTTTGACCCTGATTTTCTAATATTTTTTCTTCTACATCTCTGGTTAATTAGCTAAATTATTTGTTGGGTCCATGCACATTTAACATTAGGACACTTCCTTTTCCATGTAAAGAGGATCAGGTACATTGCCCAAAGATCTCCCCACTGGGGGAATCTCACCTAATAGACCTCATCCTCAAGACCATCACTGAATAGGGATGCATTGTAGCCAAAGTCCATTTTTGGCTCTGCCCATGTACTGACCCACATTGAAGGTCATGAGATAGCCCCTCTGTGAACCTAACTTGACTTTCTTCCTTTTCCATCAGCTTGTCACTAATAAGATCATGATGGGTGACATATGCCCACCTCCTTGTGCCTCACATTTGCACCTCTGGCCATGCTTTGGCTTTGACCCCAATATTTCTCTTTCAGCTATGATCGATCACTTCTTGGCCCGCCCAGTTTGGTGTGTTGGGCAGAACCTTGCTCCTGTTGGGAACTTTTGGATTTATGGTCACTTTGTGCTTTGTAGTCACAAACTTAGTTTTTGCCAAGGCCAAGTAGCACATTTAAGCAGGTTTGGAAAGGTGTATGATTCTCTGCTACTAATGATAGTGCCTTGTTTCAGAACTCTAAAGGTGATTCTTCTATTTTGGTTTACCTTAAACTTTATAATGTGCCTTTTCTTACCTTTGATGCATCTACGAACTTGGGGTCTGCTGAGTCAAATGGCCCAAATGGCAAGACTACTTGTCCCACAGCCATTTCCTGCTATGGCCCTCACTCAACTCTGGCAGCCTCTCATGTCACCTGGTTTAGGGATCAGAGGAATATTCAGATATAGGCAGCCTCTAAAAGGAGGACATGAACTTAATCGTGGTGGGTCTGCTCAGTTGAGAGCAATTTCCAGTAAGGCTGAGAGCCACAAGCTGTGAGCTGGTAGCACCCTCAGCATCTGAGAGTAAAATCCCTTCTATCCCTAAAAGAGATTTTGGCAGCAGAGAACAGAGTCCACTATCATTCAGATCGATGAGGCTAACAGCTAACTTATCAGTAGCCACAATGGAAGTCATAAACAGTGGGATAATATGACAAAAGTGCTGAAAAATAATTGCCAAAATATTCTATAGCCATCCATTATGTTTCATGAATGAATGTGAAATAAAAACATTTTCAGGCAAAAACAGAAAAAGAAAGAAAAAAGAGAATTTGCCCCAGCAACTGAGACAATTAATTCTAAAGAATATATTTCTGGCAAAAGGAAAATAGTCTGAGATGAATGCAAGAAGAAATGAAGGACAAAGAATATGATTAATATGTGGGAAAATCCAAGTGCATATTGGCTATATAAAATATAAATAATAATGTCTTGTGGGTTTTATTTAAAAACCCCTAGAATTATTGCTAATATATGAATTATATATAACACTTAGAAATATAATTTGACACTTCTTAGAGAAGCCAAGAGTAACATGGGCATAAATTTAGGCAAAAACCATGCTTTAGACACATATAGTGCTTCCTCTTTAAGAAACAAAAGTAAAAACAAAAACAAAGAGTACACAAAAACTATCAAATAACATGAAAATAAACACCTTTAAATATGGGCCATTCCATAGAATTTCACATCCCAACATGTGGTTTTGTGGTAGTTATTTAATAACAGATGCTAAAAAAATAAATAAGACACCATGGTTAAATTGCACTTTTTTCTTTTCTTTTCTTTTCTTTTCCTTCCCTAAAGAGATAATTCTCAACCACTTGTCTAGTATATATTGATTGAAAACCATTTGGAAATTACTCCATCTGTCAATGAAATGCAAACACCTCTGGAGTGAAATCAAACAGATGTTTAAATGCTCAGAGTTTCACTAACAAAGAAATCTTCTTCCTTAACACTGGCTCTGTTTACATTATTCCAAAGCAATGACTCATTCAGGGTAAAATCCAGTATTCCAGGTTGTGTAAACACAACCATTATTTATAAGGAGATTTATAAAAAGACCCAAGACAACTGCTTCCTAGTTGAAGAATTGCTGAGTAGTTGTAGGAGTTAGTTAGACTCCTGTGTGTGTGTGTGTGTGTGTGTGTGTGTGTGTGTGTGTATTTGGTGAATTCAGAATTATTTGTACTTATGACCCACACTTGAAATTCACGATTGCTCTGGCTCCCTTTATTGCACAAAACCAACTAACAAGCTTGGAATAAACAGAAGTTTTATAAGCGGTCATATAATTTATAATTCAAAAGAACCCATTTATACCATACAAAAATTAGCAAATAGTTTTCATTTAAATTAAGACATACCTTTGTCGTGTTTTTCTTAGTTACCTTCTCATCAACTAAGGAGGAAATCAAGTAGCATGTAGACTCTGGATTGTGATGGCTTGGGTTTGAATACCAGCTCCATCAGTGGCTGTCTACGTGTAATTGGGCAAGGTACTTGTTCTCCTTAAGCCTCAGTCTCCACACCTGTCGAATGGCAAAAATGATATATCTTACACAGTAATTGTGAAGGCTAAAATAATTTAAATTTTGTAAAAATGAATTTGTAGGAATTAAAAAAATGTAAGTCATTTGATGCAACGCTTGTGACACAGCACTTAATACAAGTTGCCTATTATTTTAAATCATAAAGCATTTTGCTGGGTTTAATATTGATGACCCTCAATTAGTTAATATTCAGGATTTGTAGCTTTCGGCAATAAATGATTATTCACAAAGATCTTCTAGAAATGAAAACTGCTGCCAGTCACTAAGTTTCATTCGGACAACAACTAGGTAATTCAACAGTCAATTATTTTTAATTACTCATGACTATACAGTTAATGTACACCTGCAGGAAGCCTGGGAGGCCAAGCTGTTTAAAACCAGCCACTTCACGGTAGTTAGGTGACATAGTTAAACTGGGTATGGAGAAGAGTTTAATAGAGGGCTATTTAAAAAGTTGTGGGCAGGGTTTGGGGGGAAAAAGTGATCATCAAATACCTGGAGTTAATAAATATGGGAGTCACTTCAAAGCCTGAATGTGCAGGGGGAGGGCGTGGCTTCAGGAACCTGGGGTGGAGAGCTATGAGGAAAGGACCTCTGGCATTAGATGTAGCTAATGCTGTGATCTGGATAAATACCTCAACCTCACTGTCTTCCGGTTTTTTCAACCCCCTCCCAGTGCTTCCAACTGGCCAGACCTTATGTAAGAAGCCTGAGGTCAAGGGAGCCTGCTGATCAAGTACATGCAGGTCAGTCTTCTAGAACACAGAACACTTACGAGTGGATTTAGTAAAGCAAACAGAAAGCAGCCAGTATCACAGTTACTTAGTCTTCCCATAGCGGATGAGGGACCTGTTAAAATCAACTTCAAATATGTTGCAAGCCCAGACTGCCCCGGTTCAACTAGATGGCAGAGTCCTGGACCTGCTAGGCACATTTTCAGAATCTGGAATGCACGCAAAGTGGCTCCACGAGGACAACCCTAGTTTCACCGCAGGTCGTTTCTACGCAGACAGGGTAGACTTCCACCAAGCAAAAATACCATTAGGTTCTGTAAACTTCAAACCATGAAGTTCCCAAATTACAATAACGTGATCCCAAGCTAGGGATTTCCTGTTTAGCTCGGAGACGCCGGACTGTAGACCCACAGTAAGTAAATCAATAAGCAACTGATAACCACAATTTGGGGGTCACACACCTTCCTTATACCACCTCGCCTTTACGAAAGACCTGCCGTTGTACAGTAATGGCTTTTTTCCCTAAAAGTGAAAATCCTCTTCGTATTTCTTTCGGTCAGTGGAAACAGGTACCAACGCAGCTCGTTTAAAAGGGCTGAGGCAAGAGGCAAACTTTCAGAAAGCGGGAAGGGGGTGGCGGGGAAACACCCTTCGCTTTACGACAGTTTCACTTCCGGAAGGTTTCTTAGGAACGCTCTGCTTTGGGAGCACGGGACTTGCCTGTGCTGTTTTACGACCTCCAGCTTCCAGGAGCCTTCGAGATGCCCCACAGCCCCAGCCAGTTGTTTGAGAACTGCTGAGATGCTCCCGGCTTCCTGTCCCTCAGAAACTGTATGAGGTAATAATGTTTGTTGTTACTCAGCAATGAACAAGTCCTATAACAAAATGCATTTTGTGGAAGGCTGGGGACATTCACTGAAAATCGATCAAGGGGTAGTCTTAAACGGAATAAACGTAAAACATAGGAGAAAGGAAGTAGAGGCGGCTGCGTAGCATAGACTTAGCTGACATGGACAGCTAGAGTAAGGCATAACTGAGTATACGCTTAAGTAAAATACAGCTATTAACAGAGAGAAAGGAACTGTCATTTCCTGAGCATTTACTCTGTATATTATTTATCCTTAGCACAAATTCTGTGGTTCTCTGGTGTACCTTGTTAGCTTTATTTTATAAGGGAAGACCCTCAGGGTGAAAAGGAGAAACACGTGCTCAAAATCACACAGATAGTAGATGATTGCTATTAGAGTAGAGTTCAGATTAGAACCCAAGCCAGTCTGATTCCAGGGTTCTCTTCCTTTCTGTGCCTCTGTGTGCTGGAATAAAGAAAAGGAATATTGAACAAGGGCGGTCATATGGGGAGATGAAGTAAGATTAAAAAAAAAATCTGTCAGGGGAAAATGCTTCAGTCTTCTGGAGGAGGGGAGAGGGGGTTAGAAATTGCCTGTGGTAAAATCAAAACAAAATGCAGCAAAAACATATGGCTGATTAAAGGAGAAAGCTGGCCTTGGTAGAGAACAGAAGATATTTGGGGTATAATAGAGCTTAGAGCGAAGGAAGCCCCATCTGTAGTCATCTCTTCAAGGCCAGATCTAAATATGCAGAATAGGGGTGGCTCTACTCTTTTGCAGATTAATTCTCCTCACTCACCCCTAAGGGATACACCAGGGAAAAAAAGCACAACACCTATTAACATATAAACAGATGAACACCCTGAGACAACCCTCCCTGAATCAGAGCAGAGAGAGAGGAGTGCAGGTCTTGGAAAGTCCTCTAGCAGGAGAGTGTAAAAAGATAAAGGAGCATTTTGCCAAGAATGTACCACTTGATGCCATCATTTTGTATTTCCGAGTGTTTGGTAATATCGTCCCCCTGATACAAAAGCCACACTAAATACAATTTTAGGGAGGAAATATTATTGTTTTACAGAGAGTGGCAAAAGAGGATGTTGTAGGAAGTAGATTTGGGGATCTTAGGTTTGAGAGTAAATGTTTAAGCTATGTGATGTTGTGGGTACAGTGGTTAAACAGGAGTCTCAGAGCTAATTCTACTAGAATAGAGGTGGGCTATTACATAGAAAGGGTCATGACTCCACATTTGGCCCAAAGGCTAATCTGTTTCAGACCCCAGTGGAAGTGGAATATCAGCCCTATCTCATCAGCGTGGCATATCAGCTTCTCTTACTTCAGAGGAGCAGAAAGCATAGGGAGAAAAAATAGAACACACTTCTTAGAGAGATACAATACACACCCTCACAGAGCCCAGTCATTCTTGCTGTAATTTGTAAGCTCAGGCACTTAGCAGTTTTGCTTAACAAATTGTTTGGCCTTGGTGATTCTACCTTAACCTGAGAAAGCAGAGTCTGAGACTTATCTTTTATGAAGGTAGTTTACTTAAAGATGTCATCTTTGGGGAGTCATGAATGAAGACTGGGAAAAGTGAAATGGGGAAGAAGGGATTGCTAGAATAAGGATGGGTCTTTGAGCTGGTCATAGCTGTGGGCAACTGAGGCTTGGTCCCAATGAGGCACCCTTAGGATCCTGTAGAATACATACCTGAATTGTCAGTAGGAGGGGCAGAAAAGCAGGCATTTAGCCACTGTCTTCAACTCTGCATTGATCTGAGGCTTATCGCTTAGGATGCCAGTCTTCCAGGTTTGTGCATGCATTGGTACTAATCAGGTTTCAACAGACATCCAATATCAGGTATCAGCTAAGTCTTAGGGCAGGAAATGAGAGAACTGGTTATAGCTGAGAGGGTGCTGACAGGTTTTACCTGCCCAAAG
Organism: Potos flavus; assembly: GCA_028534135.1. Classification (NCBI taxonomy): domain Eukaryota; kingdom Metazoa; phylum Chordata; class Mammalia; order Carnivora; family Procyonidae; genus Potos; species Potos flavus. The sequence continues at coordinate 24,418,538 of CM052897.1, forward strand.
TTGATTGTGGCAGCCATGGAGAGAGTAAAATATTTGAGGTGCAGTTCAAAAAGCTCTCAATACAAATAGCATCTTAAAAATTTGCTTAAACAAAGATGAAAAATTTAAATACAATACAGAAGCTTTAGGTCAGGGAAACAACATCCTGCATATAGGACAGGGATGCAGGGCACACAAAATACCAAGCAGAATATGAAAAGAGACATATTTTAATGGAAGCATTTTTAAAATTAATATTGTCAGAATTTTACTAAATCTTTTTTAAGGATGAAAGTGAAATTCTAAAAAAGCAAATCTTTCCTTGTGCACCTTCTATTTGCCAGTTACCTTATATACATAGTACTCAAGTTTCCCACAAGCACATGAAGGAGGTATTATCATCTCCATTTTTAAAGAAGAGAAAATCGAGGCCAAATGAGCTGAGTTGCTGAAGTTCTCATAATCAGAAATAGGCAGAACCAGGATTTCAATCCAGACATGTCTGGCTTTGAAGTTCTGTTCTTTCCCCTACACTTAGGATACTGTCAGAGGCATTCTTCTGGTCTTCCTGGAAATCATACCAAATCCACTGCACCTCACCTTCTTATGTAATAACCTGCAGAGTAGGGAGAGCCATCTGTTTCAAGAGCAACATATTTGAGTCCATAAGCAAATAGGTTGGCAGAGACCAGAAGGATTGTGACATCGCCATTTGGCATTCCTGACTTTGCATTTATGAAATAGAAATACATGGTCCAACATGTCGATTTCACAAGCTTATCATTATCATTCATTCTGAAATAAGCATAGTCGGGGACATCATGTACAAAATGAGGGATCCTTGTTTTGGAGGATGATGTCAGGCAGGAGTTTTTAACTCCTGTCTCCTAAAGCACTAGCTTACAGTGACTTTGTGAAATATACTTCAATATTGAGGCCAATGAAGGAGAAAAACAACTAAAGGAGAAAAACTTGGGATTTATTTTAAGAACGCAAGATCGCAAGATTACTTAAAAGGTAATACAAAGCAGTGATTTCAAAACAAGGCTGATCATCCAAATTCACCTAAAGAAGTCTAAATATATATAGATACCCGCGCCCAACTTCAGGCAGAATATCTAGGAATAAGACTCAGGAATGTGTGTATTAAAAATACCCTGTGGTTATTCTGATGATCAGCCTCAGTTTATAGCCACTACTTAAAAGAGTTTCTAAGCTAATATATAAGGAGCCTACTTTTGTATTTTAATTTGTATGTAAACTTTAGGAACCAACTCATAATTTTTCTTTAGTTTGAATCCTAAATGCTCAAAAACAGTTCAGATATTCAGTAGACTTTCTTCTGGTCAGTAGCCATTTAGAAATCCCTTCACTGTTAATAAGTCAACGAGTAGAAACAAAGCAAAACAAATGTCAGTCAGTTTATCTAATACATGGCACATTATACAATGGGAAAATTTTGGAAAATGATAACAGAGTAAGCTAAAAGAAAGTATAGGGCAGAAATAATAAAGGGAAGAGCAAAAACATATAAAATAGGACATGAACATTTGATGGGGAAGATCAACAAAACAAAATTTTGATTCTTTGAAAAAACTAAAAACTCTACCTAAAGTTTGAGTAAGAAAAGAGAGAAAGAAGAAACAGTGCTATAAATGAAAACCATGTAACTAAAATATGTAGCAAAAATAACATGTAGCAAAAATAACAAATGTAGCAAAAATAACAAATGTAATAAAAATATGAGCAACTCTATCTCAATAAGTTGAGAAACTTTTAATAAGTATCTAATGGAAAAATATAATTATTAAAGCTGACACATAAAGATATGGAAACAGGAATGCTCCTAAGAGATCAATGAAATTGAAACAGTAGTTAAAAATGTTCTACACACAAAAAGACTTAGAAACTCTAGGTTCAAACCCTTAAAAAAAAAAAAGGATAATCCTTGTTGTTTGCTTGTTTTGTTTTTTGTGTCCTTTATCTCTGTAAACATTTCATAAATACCTGTTTTATATTTTTTACCTATAATTCTAGTATCAACAGTCCTTAAAGGGGCAGGTGTCCATAACTATTGTTTATCGGGTACTTGGTGTTCTTTGGTTTTGAACTGACTGTTTGATTTTAATAGGTGTGATGCCCATGCACCTAAATTAAGGTATCTTTCTCCATAGAGGATCTGCTTTCATTTCTACTTCTGCTTTTACAAGTAGCTAGGAAACACTACTGACTTGGGACCATTTCTGACCGAAGGTTTTATGCTGAGCATTAGAGTATCAGACTTGGCTTTGTCACCAGTGTGCTGGCCTCACTCTCAGTCTCCCACTTGTGGTGTTATAGGATCCATGGTTAGGGCAAGCTGCCTTACTTGCCTCCCAGCTGCTCCAGTCTGAGCTTCCCTCTGGTTCTGTCCTAGCTAACCTTTTTTGAAGCAAGTCACAAAGATCTCCCTTCACATTGAAAATCAATAATATCTGACATAATATGTCCTGAATGAAGTTTAGTTGTGAATGCGGGGAGCAGAGAAAAGGGCATAGGGATGGAGAGGAGGCTCAAACCTACGGTTAAGTGTTTTCTTAAGCTGAGTGGTGGGTACAGGAGGCTCGTTTTATGTACTTACTTTATTGGTATTATTATTTAAGAATATGTATATATTTTTATATGTGTCGTGTATTTTATGAGAAGCTAAAAAACAGTGGTTCCACTAAAATCTCTCTGTGACATTTTAAGAGAACTGACACATCAGTAGCAAAATCGTGCACAAGTCTACACCAACTGAAAACAGTGCCCTTCAGCACAGACATAAGTGCTGAGAGAACAGTACTGGCCCAACAGGAGACATGCCCAGATTGAGCTGGGTAGAAAGGAGGGAAATGGTAAATTAACATATGGTAGCCCTGCGGGTTTGTTCATGGAGTACTCCTCCATGACTCCTGTGGACTCCCGTATGAATTTGAGAGGAATTCGGGGTAAAGTTCTCACAGATAGAGTGGGAATAGGTCAGAGAAAGACTGTGTACTGTGAATCTACAGTCTACTGTGGTCTTGGGTTCATGAGTTATGCAAATTGCATGTAAATAATAGCCCCGATTCCCCTCTGGTCTTGAGAGCAATCTTAAAATCTTTGCTTTCATGTAGTGCCGACTTCAGTTGTCTTTTCTCTTGTGTTTCAATTTTATATACTTCTCTTTGGTTGCCCAGTAACATACCATGGAGAAGCAATTTACAAAATGGAGCCATGGTTCTTAGAAACATTAATTCCACTCTTGTGGGGAAAAATTTATTCCCAGGGTGTGGTTTTTTCACCATAGGCTCAGACCCATTGAGATAGCAGCATAGCAAAGATATCTGTTAAATTCTTATCTATGGGTCAGGATATTAAAATGCCATGTAATTGCAGCTCCTGTTTAGAAATATTAATAAGTATTGCATTGAAAACCAACCTAGTAGTAAATGAGAAAACAGCAAGCCAGGAGGGTTTGTATAATTTCACTCAATTCTGCGTTCTACCCAATTTACCAGGCAAAAAATAAATTATGTTTGAAAATCAGTCATGCAAGGTTTCTGGCCACTTTTCATAAGAATGGATTATCTGTCACAGTTCTCTGAAGCTTTAACCCCGTGTGACATAGTAACATTTTAGGACAGTGCTGTGAGGCATTAGCCAGTCAGGCATGGATGTGAGGGGCCCCCAGGGCTACCCACTTCAAAATATTAAACATTACCTACTGTCTTCTTGTTATCTCTGAAAGTTGGATTCACCACCCAAATATCTTCTGGAATTGAAAGCGTTTTTTGTTTTTGTTGTTTGCTTTTCAATAATCTGTTCTTTTTTGTTATCAATGAGGAATGTGGAGTTTAAAACCAGAAGGGAGTGTTTTCTGATTGAGTATCACTTGCTGTTAACATGTGGTAGACAATCTAATTCTGAAGGACTTCGCTGCATGAAAGAGTAATCATAGCAGCAGTGGTGGTTGTTATTGTTGCTTGAATTGAGATACAAACTGTGTAAAGTGAAATAGTGTTCAGTGTTCAGCTCAATACTTTTTACATGTGTATATACCCACATAACCACCACCTAGGGCCTCCTTCCTGTCCCTTCGCAGTCAATACTCAGCTCTGTCTTCTCTCTCACACACACCAAAAAGGTAAACACTATTCTGACTTATCACCACAGCTTGGTTTTTCCTGTTTTAGAACTTTTTATAAATAGAATCATTCAGTATGTACTCTTTGGTGTCTGGCTTTTCAGCTTCACATTATATTGATGAGATTCATTCATGTTGTATTTATCAGGGGCTTGTTCTTTTTCATTGCTTATACTCTTCTATGGGTATACCACAGTTTATCTGTTCTACTGTTGGTAGGCATTTGGGTTGCTTCTAGTTTTTGATTATTATACATAAAGCTGCTGTGAACACTTTTGTACATGTAGCGTGGTGGACTTATGCACTCGTTTCTCTTAGACATATACTAAGGACTAGAATTGCTGCACCATAGGGTATGCATACGTTTAGCTTTAATAGAAGATGCCCAAATTGTTTACTGGGAGGGTAGTTTTGATAGGTGACGCACTGGCAGTTTTCTGCCTCTCTGGATCCATTTTCTGTTATTCTCTGTCCTACTCTGTGCTCTGAATCATCTTAGTTTCCAGTTTCATTATACTGTGGCTCATGGTTGGATTCAGCCAATGGAGGGCCCAGCGGTTGATTGGAGATAGGGGAGTGGGAGAGAGAATTGGACAGCCCCTCTTCCAAGGCTCCAACTCTCACTGGTTACATGGACATCATCCTTCTCCTTCTTCTCTTTAGGCTCAACAGGTGATTACGGATACCTGTTGTTGCTAGTTCCTGGGCACTTCTCTGTCTAATATGGTTCTTTTAGCCCTACTCACTTCCCTGAAAAAGTAATTATTCTATAAAAATCTAAAACTTTTGAATATGCTGTCTTTTGTCATAGAGATTTTGACCGATATAGGAAGAAATAAAGGACATGTTGAGAGAAATCAGAATGTGTTGGAACACGTAGGGGTTTCGGCTTAACATGAGAGAATTGGCACAGGAAAGAGATTGTTCTGAAAGTAGTTGTTTAGGGCAATTCATGTCAACAGATTTACTGAGTGTGGACTGGAACTCAGAGGAAAATAAAGATAAGTTTCCTATCCTCAAGTAGTTTTATTGACAAGTAGACCTTGACTTTGATCCTGGCTGCACATGACTCTACTAAGCTTCATTTTTTTTTCCATCTATAATGCAGAAATAATGATTTTATCTGTTTTAGGTTGACCAGTAGTTCAATCAAACCACACCTCTGAAGTAGTCAGATAGTCAGAAGGAAAATCAAGCTAACCACACAGTAAAGATGAGATAGAGGTTTTATGATTTCATTAAAGGAATTCATCTAGCAGTGGTAGGGTTACCTAGGAGGAATTCTTCAACTACTTGGAATCTTGGAGGCAAAGTCCCATGTATTCTGTAACTTCAGGGAGGCTACAATAATAAATTAAGGATAGCGAGGTTTGCTTCAGGGTTGGCAGTCTAGAAGAGTGGTTAAGACAAGGCAAAGGTTTGGGAATCAGTTCTGAGTAGGAATTTACATTTTATCCCTTATTGACTCTATCCCCTTGATCTAGAGATTAAAATGTCTTAGTTCTGTCCACTGTAAAATGGGGATAATCATTCTTATACCTATTCCGGTTACCGTTATTAATGCATTCTTTCCCCCCTACAAAAAGACATGTAAACATAGTCACTGAAATCCCAGCTAAATGCTGGTATAATCTGTTAGGAAATACAAGGTTGTAAGATAAAGTGGGTGCTACTGGTAACACTGCTGCGAGGGTAATACTGAGAGTGTATGTTGGGGGCAGGGAGTGAGATGCCTGGGAAGGTAAGACACCAAAGTTAAATACACATGAAGTCTGGGAATGCTGGTGCTGAGGACGCCATGTGTGTATTTTGAATTATATTCTGATTTTGGGATGAAAATTAGAATCTGTTATGCAAAATGGGAGATCTGAGAGGCAGAATATTAAAGTATGTACCTATAGTGAATCAATCTGCAGGGATTTTTTTGTTTTGTTTTTATGTTTTTGAACAATAGTTATTTGCATAAGTTCTCTTTTTGCAAGTCCAGCACTCTTATTTCTTATGTCTTCAAGTCCATCTTAGAGACATGAAGTCAAAGTCAACCAGTCTCCCAGTCTCTCTCTGTCTCTATCTGCGTGTGTCTTTCTCATACACACACATACACACACACACACATGCACTCACGCACACAGAGGATGACATGTTCTCAGTAACCATATATTTCAAAGCAAGTCCTGACGTTAATTAGGAAGCATATAAGCAAGGACACACAAAAGGATTTTTGAGAAAACAAATTCTAGTTAGTTTGTGGGCATGCATGCCAAAACACAAAAGTTTTCGAAGGCAGCTAAGGCTTTGGGCAAATTCTGATAACACTGAAGGACGAGGAAATAGTCAAGGAAACAAACAGTGTGCTTCTGGCATCCTGCTGGTGATTCAGAAAATTCTGATTCCAAAACAAGAATTATTTTCAAAGGTCTTTTGACAGAGCCGACAGCTCCTCAGCTGTCAGCCACTCTCCAGAGACCCTAATGAGCTCTTCTTTGTCAGGTCTTTCTGTCTAAACAAGAAATTGCTAGTCTCTGTATCTGCCACCCCACAGAGAATGCACCTACCTTTGCTTATGCATAGTATGAATTATTATTTAATGCGAACACTTGTTCAGGTTGATCAGTAAGTTGTTTCTGTCAGCCTACATCAATGTGGTCTTTAATGTGTCAATGACTTAACAGCAGAGTATGTGTGTAAACAGGTGGTCAGAAAGTTTTTCTATTGATAAACTAACAGGTATTCCTAAAGAAGTTACTGCAGTTACCCTTGGGACTCATTCTTGAGGCTCTTGTAAATGGTCAGAGTACTTAACCTTATTTTTCACAATAATAGCAAATCATAATAAGGGGCCATAAAGATGACTTCCAAGAGAAATAATTCTTTAAATATATGTAATATATCTCATTGTTCCTTCTCTACAATACTCTCCAATAAGATCCTTCCCCAATTCTACATAAAGAGACTGCCATTTCAAGTTTAGAATTTAGAAACCCCCTTGTAACTTGGCTTCGGTTAGATGACACAGCACCATTTCCTAAAATAATAATTTTTGCTGATTTCTTCATGTTCTTGAAGAAATTCTGCATTGGCTCTCTCTCTCTCTCCTCCATGTTAAATAGTGTTTTCCCATTTTTTGTTTTAATATTCTTCCTCAATATAGCATGGGGGGTCAAGAGCACTGACCTTAGAGTAGTTCAAACCTGGGTGTGAGTTCTGGCGAAATTCTTTTTGGTCCTCTTTTCCTACATCAGTCACCTCTCTATTAGCTGGTGTGTCTTTGATGTATTTGGAATTATCTCCTACTTTACTGAGTGAAATTTTCTTCTTTTTGATTAAAATCTCTCCAGACACCTCAGTTCTCTTAGTAATTTGCCTCATATTTTTGAGGAGAGAAGCTATCCACTTTGTAAAAAAGAAATGAAAACAACTAAAATAACATAGAAATCAAACAAACTATGTTCTTCAAAGCTTATTTCCATCATCAAAGCAATGGAAAGAAAAAAGAAGAAAGAAATAACAAAATGAATCAGTGTCTACACTTCAAAACCTCAAGATTGACTTCTGGTATGGCCAAGTAACCACTTATTATTATAGATAATAATTATAACTTCAAACAAAATTAAAAAAAAAAAAAGGTACAGCATTGGTGAGTGACAAAGAATGAAGAAAATTCTACCCATTCTGGGTAGAAGTTGACACTTGGCTGGATGGAATGGCATATGTGAGTATCTTATTTTTATAGGCGGCACCACTCTTTCTGGCCTGAAAAATGAGAGGACAGAGGTGAGAGAGATCATAACTGCTGGGCAAGTAAAGAAGGAATCCAGAAGAGGAGAGAGTCAGAGATGAGAAGCTCCAAATTCTGTATATAAATTCTGCCCTAGACTGACTCCTGGACCATACATTTATGGGTCAGACTTAAAGTAGTCTAACTGAGGATAAAATAAAACAACTTATATTTTAGTTGCCACTCAAAAGATAGATTTTTCAGCTTGAGAGCAACAAAATTAATTGCTCGCTAAAATGAGAACAACAAATTATTCTTGGATCATCCATTATGTTCAGTACACAATTAAAAATTACTTGATGTTTATGGATTTGGGAAATTATGAGCTGATCTTAAGAGAAAAGATAATCAACCAAGACCAACCCAAGGGATAACTAGCAGACTAAGGAATTTAAAGCAACTAATGCAACTAAGCACAATAAAATGAAGGAAAATATGTTCACAAGAAGTGAAAACAGAAAACTCAGGAGAGAAATTGAACCTATATCAAAGAACCATATGTAAATTCTATAAAAACTTCAGTTCTGAAATTTAATACATTAGATAGGCTAACAGGAGAGTAGAGATGACAGAGAAATAAATTAGTAAACTATAATATATGTTATCTGAGCTGAGGAACAATTTTAAAAAATAGTATCCTGGGGACCTGTGGAACAATATAAAAAGGTATAGCATATGTGTAATTGATATAGAAGGAGAAGGAAGAAAGAATTAGGCAGTGAACATGTCCTAAGAACTAACGCAAAAGTGTCACCAATTTGGTAAAAACAAAAAATTCAGATGTAAGAAGCTCAGTGAAATAAAAAAAGGCAAATGCAAAGAAAACCACACCTATGACATCATAGGCAATCTGCTAGAAAATCCAAGTTGGGAAGAAAGTTTCTAAGGCAGCTAGAGAACACATTATATATAGTGGAACAATGATCAAATTCTACTAATTTCTAAGCAAAAACTGTGAAATCCAGAAGAAAGTATAAGAATCTGCTTACAGTGCTGTAAGAATGAAGTTTCAACCCAGAATTCTATGCTCTCCTCCCCCCATCCAAATATTAAAGACATTTGCAGACTAAAGAAAAATGAAGAAAACCAATTACCAGCAGACCTGTGCTGCAAAAACAAAACAAACAAAAAACGCTGAAAGAAATCCTTCAGAATTAGGGGAAATGATAACAGAAACCCAGGTCCTCCGGCAGGAATTAAGAACTTTAGGAAAGGCGTGCATAAACAGACTTTTTAAATTCTTAATTTCTTGAAAAACATATGACTGTTTAAAGGAAAAGGTATAATATTGTACTGTATGATGATGTAACAAACATAACAATTGTAATATAAAGGGTAGGGGAAAACAGTGAATGGGCCTATTTGGTTGAAAATGATTGCATTTTATGTGGAATAGCACCATACATATTAACTTTAAGGAGACTGAAAAGTTTAAGTTGTATATTGTAATTCAGAAGGAATCACCAAAATATATTGCAAAGAAGCACAGCTAAAAAGCCAATAAATACACTCAAGGTTTTTGTTTTTGTTTTTGTTTCAAATTTGCATTCTCAATTACTTGAAAGTACTTGATGTAGTACAATTTAATTAGGTTTTCCATTTCTGAAGGTGTATGTACATCAGCCTAGAAAGAGATATGCACTTGAGAAGGCTGAGGATGAGTGCTGTTTACTTTGATTTAAGACCAGAGTATTCCTGATGGAGACTTCTGTGGTAGGGTTAAAAGAATGTGTGGTCCAGGATTTTGGTTTTAACTACAAAAACCCAAACCATCTGCTCTTTCCTATGAAAATCTCTTTGACCCTTTTCCCCTTTCCCCATATTTAGTGTTTCCCATTCATGCCCATTCACACATCAGGAGCAGATCTGAAAGCTTGTGGGAAGGAAGTATATCACTGGGAAGACAAACAAATGGCCTGAAATTTTGGAATAGCCATTTATTAATTTCTTTTCATAGAAATAGATGAAAAATAAATTATAATCATTCTTTCAAAGTATGATATTCAACATCACTGAGTTCTTACTTGTAAGATATCTGTCTATCTCATCTAGGAATGATGAAAGTATGCAAAATATCCAAGTTCCTTTTTTGTTTAGGATATTTTTTATATATCTCTATGTTTATATGCCCATACTTATATACACAGATTAAGGACCAATATGCCCATTTCTATTCAAAATGAAACAAAAGGAAATTGTAATATGATCTCACCATGGATGGAAGTCATAGCTGGATTTTACTGTAAGTCGTTGGAGGTTGTAAGCACATTTCTATCTGGGCTTATAATCTACCCAGAACACTCTTTCCTGCTTATGGAGTAAGAGAGGAAGAAAAGTCAGAAGTGTCTTCCCCTCTTATGGAGTAGTTCCTTGGTGTTTCCTTCAGAGAACTAATTATAGTCTTGACATAACTCTCTATCAGCTTCTCTCTGCTGCTTTTCTCCCTATCCATGAATGGGAATTTCCAGCTTTAGAGCTTAGAACAATTGATACATTGAAGTACAAGTAATATCTAATACTGTTTGTGCATTATATTAACCAGGAAGTAGACACACATAAAACCTTCTCAACTGTTTTGTTTTGGGGATTTTATAAACTGGTTTTAATTCTGTCTGTATCCTGCAGAATTTCTGCTATGTCCCTCTGTGCATCTCATGCTTAAAAGAATCCAGGAATGACTTGGTCCAGGTAGATGATTTTCAGGGCCATTACGCTTATGACTCATTGGCTCCACCTGGAATTTAATCCTCACCATGAAGGATGCAGTAAAGTATAAATTAAGATCTGTAGGAGAATAATGATTAGAGTCATGGTACCTGGAATGAAATTTCAGTTCCACCCTATTCTTAGCTGCTGTGACCTTGAGTAGTTTACTACTTCAAGCCTTGATTTTCTGATCTTTAGAATGGGTAATGATAGTATTCATGCCATGGGCCAGTATAAGTATTAAATAAAAAAAAAAAAACATTTTAAGTACTCAACACAGTGCATCATAGCACATTATAAGCAATCTATAAATGTTAGTTATTATCAACATCTTTCTGTCTGTTTGACTTTTTCCATCTCAAAAAATTTCTTGTTGATCTTTTTGCAAAGAAACCAGAGTCACTGTTAGCTTATCTCATCAAGCATCCATTAATAATGCAGATAGACAGGTTCATGTTTCATAGCCAGAGGCCCAAATTACCCACAAACATCTTGTCCAAAAGTGAGGATAAAAGTCAGCAGGTTGAATTTTTTCCAAACTTCAGCTTATAGCCTAGAGCATCTTGGATCCTCAGCTGCTTCAGCAGAAACTCAAATTTAGCTAATTAAAAAAAAAAAAAAAAAAGGAAAAAGAAAGCTTCTCTATTCAATGATGAAAGAATGTCAAAAATGTATACTGAAGTGAGTTTTTGTGCTACTCTTGATTTATAAATGTATGAGAAGTAACAAAATGTGAAAATATTCATAGTTGAATTCACATATTTCCTAATATTCATGTAAGTGTATACTATATGTGTGAATATCTTGAAAATGAATCATTTATAAAAGTTAATGAGATCAATATAAGATTTCCAAAATATAATTAATTTGAAATGTGTATTTGGCAGAACTTAATCAAAATCCATTTGGGACCATGATCAGAAAGATGACCCACTGAATTATGAATTATTCTTTTGTGATATTGGCTCCAAATCTTTTTTCCATTTTGATTCAAAGTCATTTCTCATCTTTCCTTTGCATCTTATCTTGATGTCCTTTCATTTATTCATCTTTCAGTAAGATTTCACTCCCTACTCATCCCCTGCCCTCTGACCCAGTTATCAGAAGATACTTTTAGTTATCTACCCAATTCACAGTTCCTTTTTTCTGTGGAAACTGGCCTTCCATTTACCTAGGAAATTTACTGAGGAGCCATGCTTTTCATGTGTAAGCCTGTCCTTCCGGCCAAGGCCAATTGGATCGTGAGTGGACACTTGATTTAAGCTGAACCCATCAGACCATCCCGGAGATTTGGAACTGGGAACAAGAGAAACCATAAATTATAACATACTGACATGTTAAAAAGATTTAAATTCAAGAACACTAGACACCCAAGGGAATAGAGCTGCAGAGAAAAGCCAGTTAGTGGAGGAGAAAAATAAAGCAGAAATAAAGGCAGAGAAAAGGTATAGTTTGAATTCCTGGCAAGTTTCTAGTACATGATTCTAGTCTCCTTGAAAATAAGCTGCATTTCTGCTCTAACTATGATATACATTCATTTACTCATTTGGTAACTCATACACTGTACATTTTTTGAATATCCAACCAACCTTATGCTAAACGTTTTGCATACTCTCTCACTACATTTTAATTATAGTCTAAACCACAACCAACCAACCAAATAGCAAAACAATGGTGAACATCTAATATTCTCTGGCAATATCTTGGGAAAACTTGGAGACTCTTTTTGGCTATCATTGTAAATTATCAAGTGAAATCCCAATCATATTATGACTACTCTTAGCTAGATGAGCTGAAACAAAAGTTCCTATTTATAAAATGTAGTGCTGTCTTTTTTTTTTTAATTTAATTTAATTTTTTCAGTGTTGCAAGATTCATTGTTTATGCACCACACCCAGTCCTCCATGCAGTACATGCCCTTCTTAATACCCACCACCAGGCTCACCCATCCCCCTACCCCCTCCCTTTCAAAACCCTCAGTTTGTTTCTCAGAGTCCACAGTCTCTCACTGTTCCTCTTCCCCTCCAATTTTCCCTAATTTACTTTTCCTTTCCTTCTTCTAATGTCCTCCATGTTATTCCTTATGCTCCACAAGTAAGTGAAACCATATGATAATTGACTTTCTCTGCTTGACTTATTTCACTCAGCATACTGCAGTGGCTAGCAGATCATACTCTCTGGCCACTATTATGACCTATAATCATAAAATCACTGGAGAGTTTTCATGTGGAAAAAATAGCACAAATATGATTTTTAGCTTTCACTTGTAAAATATCATTGTCTTGGATGTAAGGCTAAGGGTATCTAATGCCTGATGGCAAAATAAATAAATAAATAAATAAATAAAATAAAATAAATAAAAAATACAAAAGCAAAACCAAAACAGAACCTGACCCTACTCTTTCCTAACTTTCTATGTCTATATACTAAAATGGTGCATGTCCATAAATATCAGTCTCCAGGGAAAACATAGTTTCAGATTATCCTAAATGTAAGATGTGGAGAAATTATAATTTGTTCTATGAGTAGACAGCTTTACAAGAGAAAAGAACTGTGTGTATTTAGGTATAGTTGTAAGTTATTTGTCAGGCTACTACTATTCTCTTTCCCCTGAGGAAGCAAAATTGTTGTTAATTCAAGGCATTAAATTTGTATTTAATTTCTTCTACTAAATATCAGCTAGCATCACATGGGTTGTTGTTGGAGGGAAGACATTAGTAGTTTTATCACCTACACTCCCTGAGTCCAAGTTCTTACTACCCGTTTGGTTTTTAATCCACTGGATGTCTGGCTTACACTGTTACCTCTCTATCAAAACTGTCCAGATCTTTTCCTTGTTATTGGATCCCATACCTCTCCCTTCCATCTCATTAAAGTAAAATTCTAATTCCTTCCCACAACTTTAAGACAATATATGATCTTGACCTAGCTTTTCTCTCAAGTCTTACTTTTTGCCACACTTCTCTTTAGCCCTGTATAACTGCTCAAACTTTAATTAGAGAAATTTGCTTATTATTAGTTTGTTAGAGCTACCATAACGAAGTACCACAGACTGAGAAGGTTAAACAATAGGGATTTATTTTCTCATAGTTCTGAAAGCTAGAAGTCTGAGATCGAGGTGTTGGCCGGGTTTCTTCTGAGGCCTGTCTCCTTGTCTTGTATATAGCTGTCTTCTCTTTGCCTTAAAAATGGACTTTGCTTTGTGCATGCCTGTGTTCTAATCTCTTTGCATAAGGATACCAGCCATATTGAATTAGGGCTTACCCTTATGAGCTCATTTATCTTAATTACTTTTAAAGACCTTATCTTTAAGTGCAGTCATATTCTGAGGTATTGGGGGTTAGGATTTCAACATAGGAATTCTTAGGGGATACTATTCAGCCCATTATAATCATGACCTATTGATGAATATGCTCTGGGAAGCTTGGACAGGTCATGTTAGAGTCATTAGGTACTTGAGAGAAGGTAACAAAAGAAGTACAAAAAGGAGCTTTGGGTGTGACAGAATCCTGCCCACTTGTGTTCTTGGATAAACACACTTGAATGTGAAGACTCTGACCATTTTTTTTTTCCCCCACCAAAGTCTTCGGGAAGTCAACGCGAGAGGACAGCTGAGTAGAGCAAGACAGAGACAGTATATAAGATCAGAGGTCTGCTCAGGCAGCCCCACATCTCTTCAGAAAGCTGGGACCAAGTGAAGGGGTCTCAGGAGGAAACTGTTGCTAATATTGTTCTAGTGTGAAAGCAAGTCTTGTGAAAAATGGCAATGTAGTAAAATCCTTTAGCTTCCATTTATCATAAACTATCCAATGAAATGACTATGCAAATAGCAAGCAACATGATGGATTAGTATAATATTATTAAAGAATTTAAAAACTTTTTAAAGTGGTTCTTGTGAAATGTTTTTGAATAAATAAATGTCATATTGTCTAGCTCAGGCAAAGACCACAGGATTTATCATATTATTGAAAGAAAAATAAAAGATAGAGAATTTAAAGTTCTGGAAGACTTAATGAGACTGCCCCGAATATACCAATAGAAGCTCATTTTAAAATGAACTATTTCCTCATGTAGGATTAACAAAAACAGTGAATTTTGAAAACAACACAACAGCCACATAATGGATTCTCCAGGGCGGCGATTAAAGTCCATTCAAAGAAGGGGAAATTATACGTAGGTACTGCTTAAAGATGGAATCTAGCTTTGTTTACATTGTTTATGGGGGATTTTGAAAAGTTCACTAGGATCAATATTTTCTCTGAAAAAGCTAGAAGCACCGGCCGATGAAAGTATTTCCTGTTCTTTTAGAATGGCAGATTCATACTCGTCAAGGCAGTTGCTAGAAACTGACTTTCAGATCTCTATGTATGATTAAGTGTGCTATGCTTGTGCCATGAAGTTTTCATTCTTTGGTGTGTTATGACTCTTAGGCCTAGCTCAAGCCATGTTTGGATTAAGGACATATGTTTTTTTAAGATTTTATTTATTTATTTATTTAGAGAGCAAGTGAGTGGGGCAGGGCGGGGTGCAGAGGAAGAGGTAGAGAGAGAATCTTAGGCAGACTCTGCCCTGAACACAGAGACCAATGCAGGACTGGATCTCAGGACCTTGAAATCATGATCTGAACTGAAAACAAAAGTCAGATGCCCAGCTGAGTGAGCCACTCATGCACCCCAAGGACATATTTGATGGAAGATAGCTCAAAGAGTTAGAGAGGGTTAGTCTTTCAATTCTACATTTTTTTCCCCTTAGTTAGCTAGGAGTATGCCTGTGGCACAGGCTTCGTGGAGCAGGTATCTGAGATTTTGAAGCTGACACTACTACAGGGGAAATTTTAGAATTTTGTCGGACAACAGTCAATAGCAGCCTCTGGCTCTCAAACTCCTTTAAAGGAAAAGCTGAGCATTTACGATTTCTGAGCTGTGCAACAGTGATCTGTATATGAGTGGTGGGGAGGGGTGTTTTTACCCTTAGTGGGAATTCAAATTCTTCATTGATTAACAGGTTGAGATACAAATATCATTTCTGAGTGGAAAATAGCTTCTTAAAAATATTCATAATAATTAGGAATGTCCTGGGATTTGTTTGTAGAACAGTTCAAAACTTAAGTCTTGTGTATTAATACTTGTGGGAATTTAATACATTTTTGGTGGCTTATTGAATTTAAACATAAGGGGATGATTTTAAAAATTCCTTTTCTGACCTAATTTATGCTGAGGCATAACCATAGATAGGTTTTTCTAATGTAGTTTTTTTTTTTTTTTTAAGATTTTATTTATTTATTTGACAGAGAGAGAGATCACAAGTAGGCAGAGAGGCAGGCAGAGAGAGAGGGGGAAGCATGCTCCCTCCTGAGCAGAGAGCCCGATGCGGGGCTCGATCCCAGGACCCTGAGATCATGACCTGAGCTGAAGGCAGAGGCTTTAACCCACTGAGCCACCCAGGTGCCCCTCTAATGTAGTTTTATTAAGACATTTAAATCTGCTGTTGAGCCTTCCTATCAATGCATTTGGTGGGCTGATGAGTTATGATGCAAGCAATTAAGGCTATTAAACTCTTGTAGACACAATGTTCTGAGAAATTATTTACTTTGAAGGCAGAGATCCATTTTTTTATTTTTATTTTTATTTATTTTTTTGAGATCTATTTTTTTGAACGTTGGGCTGACATGAGCAACTGTCATCAATACTGCTACTTTTCAAGCAATATGTCTTAAAATCAAAAGATAAATCTTCTGATTTTTTAATTTTAATAACAAGTTTATGCTTAATTTCACTCTCTGGGTTATTCATTACCATGCATCCTAGACAAGCAATTAAAAGCTTGTCAATAACATGTTGTCTGACCTGCACACAGATGACCTTTGGCAAGTCATTCATCCTCTTTGCTACTCTGTGTCCTTATCTTTCTGATAAGGGTTAGATAAGGGCCTCAGTTGTTGCTATGCATCCAAAATAGACTTGGTTTCAGTTGGTCTGGGGACAGTGCAAGCATCTGTATGCTTTCAAACCCCCTCAGGCTATCCTATTGTGTAGAAGAGGTTGATAACTACATAACTAGATAATGTTAGCCTTCTGGTTCTACTATTTTAAGATTCAGTAGTGTTTCTCATGAAATGGTAGATCTTCAACCTTTACCGTTGGAGATGACATTTGCAGAGTTTTGCCAAGGTGAGAGTTTGGAGGTGAGGACAGGAATTTTAGCCTGCTTTCTGTATAAGTCTCTAAAACTTGTGTGTGGTGTTGATAGAGGGACCTATACCTATACTGAAGGAAAGAAGCGGGGGATGGGAGAGCTGAATTGAGAGGATGCTATGGATTGTAGGGACTTTTGGGAACCTGGAGTAAAAAAAAAAAAATCACTGAGAAAGTGGGAAGATCAAAGCTGAATGATAAACCTATGCTTTTTAGATATGATACTTATTTGGAAGAATCTGTAAATTCTGGAATTTTCCTGAAAAAAGCTAATTAAAATATCTAAACAAATACATTGACATTTTTTGAGTTATGAAAGAATACAAACCTATAAAAAAAGAGGAAAAAATATAGTGTAGTTAGAAGAGATAGTACGATCCTCCATCTCTACCAAACACAACCTACCCCTTTCCAGAAGCAACCATTGCTTACACTTTATTGTGAATTCTTCCAGGTATTTCCTTTGGATAACAATCCTATAAAAGATTCATGAAACTTATCCATCAATGTGTTTTTTAAAATAAGATTAGAGTCATCATATTATGCTATTCTGTGACTCGCTCCCCGTCTAACATATTCAAAGGTTGTATGATATCATGATATATGCCAAACTATGTAAATGTATCTTGTTCCTTTAATGACTATTTAGGACTTTTGTTGAAAGGATATGCCATAGCTTAGTAAGTCAGTTCTCTCATAGTGGACATTTTAATCATTTCCAGTTCTTTAACATCTAAGAAATATTCAGTAGTGAACATATTTGTCTGACCAGTTGGGCACCTATTCCTGAGGAGTAGATCCAAAGGTGTAAAATTCTTGGGACAAAAGGATTTAGACTATTGGTGAATTTCTAAAATTTTTGTCTTTCCAGGCTGTGATATCAGTTAATAAGGCTATTAAAACTGTATGGTGTTTCTGTTTTGTCACAACCATACCAACCTGGGGAATGATCTGCGTTTTGGATATTTACCAATTTTATAGGTGAATTGTTATTCTGTAGCTTTAATTTGCATTTCTTTAATTATCAGTACAACTTTTTAAAAAATAAGGACATTTCCAAAGAGACTCCCACTCACCTACTGACAAAAAAAAATGACATAAGTTTCGGGGTGCCTGGGTGGCTCAGTCGTTGGGCGTCTGCCTTCGGCTGAGGTCATGGTCCCAGGGTCCTGGGATCGAGCCCCGCATCGGGCTCCCTGCTCTGTGGGGAGCCTGCTTCTCCCTCTCCCATTTCCTCTGCTTGTGTTTCCTCTTTAGCTGTGTTTCTCTCTGTCAAATAAATAAAATCTTTAAAAAAAAAAAAATGACATAAGTTTCGCAGTTAGGTGGTAATGAAAGAAAACAACTAAAAGGATATATTGGAGGAATTTAGGCAGAATGCAGGCATTAATTTGCATTTTCTAATCAGAAATGCATTTATTTTTCTCTTTGTCCTCTGTGGCTCTCCAATTTGAATATTCAGCAGGAGAAGAAGGCTGACTGAATACTTAGATTTAACAACAATAGTTAAACATATTCTTTTCTTATGATTCTGCTCCATTTTTCTAAGGTGAAACATTTCAAACAAAGTAAATCTTAATTTTGAATTCAGATGGCTCACTGCTAAAATCATTATGAACACAGTAGAAATGGGAAACTTTTTCAGAATATTTTACCTCTGTAGTAAAATTGGCACTTTCAGAGAACATTAGCGTGATGTGGGCTCCCATGCATCATTTCCATCTCTTCCCCTCCCCAGCCTTGTCAAGCCAAGGTTAATGGATGCCCTAGATTGAGGATGGCCCTCAACATGAACTTCCTGGGCTGGCTGGCAGGCACCGTGTTTTCCAAAATGATCTGTCCTGGAACATTTGTTCTCTCACCAGGCTCCCCTTTTCCCTTCTTCCTGTCCTTCCCTCTCTCATCCTTCTATGCTTCTCCCCAGTCTTCTAGCCCACCTTCCCTTGCCGTAGGGAGCAACCTTCTTCAGCCAGCACTGTCACACTTTTGTCTCATGGGATACCCATCCCAGGGAGCCCCCCACTCGCCACAGCCTCTCTCCCTTCTCCGTCCCAGCCACAGGGGCTGTGCTAGCAGGCTCTTCTCCTTTGTCCTACATTAGTTTATAAAAAATCTGGTCCCTTTAGTCAACCGTGAATGTCCAAGAACATGCACTTGGATCAGGCCACTGCTCTCAGTGCCAAGCAGAGTGGCATGCATGTTGAATTATGAAACCCGTTTCCGGACAAGTTTAGAATCTCTGGTTCTGCCAGGGCACTGGACCAATGAATGGAAGCATGTGTGACAAATCAGAAAATCCTTCTTGGGAACTGCTTGGGAGGAGAAATCTACAGTGTGCTACTGTGACAAACTGAAGACCCGACAAAGGCCCTTCAGGGGTGACCTGAAAACAAGCCACTTCTCCCTTATGTTTTAAATTTAGGGATTGCTTAAGACTTAGCTAATATAGTCCAGGTTTGATTTTTAAAACGCCCACAACAAACTCCTTCTCTGTTTGGTTTTATACATTATCTCTGTGTGTGAGTTAAATATCTGCTACTGTCGTGAAGTTTGATGAGAAGGATTAATGCTCTCATCTATTCAGACAGCACACACCATGCCTCCTTTCACAAGTGTCTCTGTCTCTAAGGACTGGCTGGGCAGGACTCCCTGTCATGCTCCTAGGTTTCCATTCTGCCCATGCGAACACTCTGGGTCTAGATTTTACAGATACGTGACAAGTTCAGCCACCTCCAGATTTCCTCCCTCCCATTCTCTCTTCTTATTATCACAAGACTAAGAGCCCAGATTTGTTAAGCCAGGCATTTTTAGTGGAGATATATACTTGTACACTTGAACACTCCTTACATTTTTCAAGACTCATGAATTATTCAACTTGGTTTTTTCTCCTGTGCCCTACGTACGGATTCTCCTTCTCTCCCGTCTACCAGAAAGGAGGAAAGGCTCTTCTTTTCTTCTTCTTCCTTTTTAAAAATGTTACTCCTTTTTATTATTTTTTAAAAATGGAACAATTGTTAACATCACCTTTTTTTTGAGAGAGAGAAAGGGAGAGGGTAGGAGGGATAGAGAGAGAGAGAGAAAGAGGGAGCATGAGGAGTGGGGGCAGGGACACAGAGGGAGAGGGAGAGAGAGAATCTCAAGCTGACTCCACGCTGGGTGCAGAGCCTGATGTGGGGCTTGATCTCACAACCCTGAGATCATGACTAGAGCTGAAATCAGGAGTTATAGAGTTAACCAGCTGGGCCACCCAGGCACCCCAGCATCATTTAAAAATAGCATGACACATGTATCTCACATTAGAGATGGCTTTGTCCTAATGTTTAAAGTCCATCTCCTCTATCCATCATTACCTTATGTTGCCTTGATAGTGAGATAAAAACACTAAATCCGTTGAACATGTCTCTTTGGCTCTCTCTTGATGCACCATTCAGGGAGAGAATAATTTTATAGCATTTGGCTTCATTCATAGTTACTATTTCAACTTAGTACATATTTGCTGAATTTAACTGGGAGTCCTGTATTTTATTTTGCTAATCCTAACTGATAACCTATTTCTATGCCTGTTGCTACATTATAATACTTGTCTATGCCCTGTAACAAACAGAAGAGAAAAAAAAAAGGTTGAACAGGGACCATTACAATAAAACGTGAGACAATTGTAAGCTTTTGAAGCAGAAGACTAGTGGCTCTGTTCCCTGCTGTAATCTCAGCCTAGCACCCTGGAACCATGAGTGTTTGTCAAATGAACTAAAACATGATAACTATTGAGGACACTCTTTCCTATGCATGTCTCTGCTTTACTTTGGATCAAGTCAAAAGTTTCTTTTTCTAAAAGGCCAGATAGTAAATATTTTAGGCTTTGTGGACCACATGGTCTCTGTTGCAGTTGTTCAACTTTCCCAGTAAGAGAGCAGCCAGAGATGACATGAAACCAAATGAGTGTGACTGTGTCGCAGTAAAACTTCATTTACAAAAAACGGGATTGGCTCGATTTGGCCTGTGGGTCCATGGTTGCTGACATTTGTTGCCCTTGCTTCCAGAAGGAACAGTCCCTCAGGGGAATGAATCAAGGACTCTAACATGCTAGTCTCTCTAGGGTTCAGACAGTGAGTTGCTATTTTCTGAACATCACCCAGAGACCCTGGGATTCTAAGTAAGAGATGTCTAGACACCAAAAACTGGAACCTCAAGAGATGTCTGGAATCAGAAAGAGGTGAGTAATGAGTCTATAGGTTCTGATTAGTATTTAAGTCTAAGGGAAACCAAAGGAAGTTTCTCTTAATCATTTGAACAGGCCATGTGAGAGAAGTCATTGTCCAGCCTCAATCTTAAGAGTAATGGGAGAGGGATTCCCACTGCCGGTGGAAGGAAAAGCTTGGATGTGCGGGAGTGATGGTTGCTGGTGAGATCTGAAGGGGCCAGCCTCATGTGTCGGCTATCAGAGATTCATTGGTGCAACCTGTCTGACCAGAAAAGGGAGTTTCTGTGATTACAGTTGCTCAGCTGTCTTGTGCAGATGCAAATAAAACACAAAGGCAGAGGCAGAGGCAGAAGGAAAAGAAAGAAAAAGTTTTTCTCAGTGGAAAGGATTTATGTGGTATCTCCAGCCACTCCTTTTTTTTTTTTTTTTTAAGCAATAATTTTTCATCACTCCCTTTAACTCTTAACCTGTTCAGGCATAGAGTGTTCTCTTGTTTTATAAATGTCTCTCTCCCTTCACCCTGGGATAGGATCTGATTTTCAGAATATCAATACAAATGCTATATCTATCTATCTATCTATTTTCCTCCCTTCTTTTATTCATGCGCTCTTCTCTCCATGAACCCCAGCTGTTCCTTCCCCAACTGCTCTTTGTCCTTAATGGTTTAGTTGAGCTCAGATACCACTTTCTCCACCACAGAGTCTTTCAAGACTCTAGAAACCTCCCCAGGTCTATGCTTACTCTCTGTATATGTCTGTCCCTGTGTTCATGGAATTAGATGATAGTTATCTATTTGTGTGAGTTCTTTTTGTTGATTCATCTTTGTCATCCTCTCCAAGCACCATGCTTTCTATATGGTTAGCCCTCTGTATAACAAATACAATTGGAAACCAAGGCCCATCGAGGTTAAATGTGACTAACGCTAGAGAGGTGGGAAGTGACAGATGGAGGATTCTGGCCTGAACGCTTTCCAGTTCCCCAAACCACTGCCTTTTCAGATTGACCTACTTTAAAAGTTCAGGAATGCCTGGCCATCTGTGCCAGACAATTCAGTAAGAACAATATTCAGCCCTTTCTACTGAGTTTTTCATCTTTTTCCCTGTTTTCACTCTTTCAGCCAAGGCAACCATCTGGTTCCTTAAAGAAAATCCCCAGGTGGAGGTGAGGGAACATATTCCCTGGGTGTTTCCTAGACCTTTCTGGCTTTTTTGCATGGCCTCTCTCATGGGGATGGCTCGTCTCCTTGTTGCTGCCCTGACTACTCCACCTCCAAAAGCTAATCCCTCTCACTTGATCTCCCTATCCACAAACCCACCCAAACTAGAAATGCTCCGTTCAACCCTCTTTCTTTCCTATTACACAGCTCTATTCATATAACAGTTTATTGCTGAAATTGTCTTAAGGGTTGACTGATATTAACATAGAGATTTGAGTCTCTTCCCACATCAAGTGAAGCCACACAAATAGTCTGTGTTTATTTGTGATTTGCTGGTTTACCTAGCATTTTGGGGGAGAATAGAATCATGGTTCATTTTACACACACACACCCCTGGTGCCACTTACCCTCGAGGACAGCTTCACAGAGCTAGAGTTGCTTGAGAAAGAAGCAGGCTGACATGGGTAATAACAGCTACACTCTAGACCAGCACTGTCCAGTAGCGCTTTCTGCAGTGATGGAAATGTCTTTATTTGTGGTGCCCGATACAATAGTCACTAGCCCCTTGTGGCGGTAGAGCCCTTGAAATGTGTTTCGTGTGACTGACGAGCTGCCATTTTTATGTTATTTAACTTATTAAAATTAATTTAAAGTTAATAGCCACACATAGTGGCTCCTACATTGGACAAAGCAGATTTAGAACATCTGCTCTCATTATTTCAATATAGAGGTTTTTACCACTCTGGCTATTTGATGTTTGAATGGCAACAGGCAGAAGACATAGGCTTAATTTTGTTTTATTGGAATATATCTCCGTAAGTCTTCTGTTTGAGAATAACCTTATCAATAATTCTTGGGTTCCCTGAAATCTCTTTTTTTTTTTTAAGATTTTATTTATTTATTTATTTGACAGAGAGAGAGAGAGAGATCACAAGTAGGCAGAGAGGCAGGCAGAGAGAGAGGGGGAAGCAGGCTCCCCGCTGAGCAGAGAGCCCGCCGCGGGGCTCAATCCCAGGACCCTGAGATCATGGCCTGAGCCGAAGGCAGAGGCTTTAACCCACTGAGCCACCCAGGTGTCCCGGGTTCCCTGAAATCTTGATAAGCTTCATGAGAGGGGACAATGACTTAGTTGATGAAAAAAGAAAAGGAATTCCAAGTAAAATCTATACATTCCAAATACTTTTCACAAACCTTCAAAAGTTGGATGTATGAGGGGAGAGAGTTTTTGTGGAACTCTTATGTGGAAACTCATTAGAGGTTTAGAAGAAGATAGATCCAGGGACAGAGTCCTGCATACTGGAGCCAGCAGAGCACGTGACCTTGGGAAAATCACTGAACCTCTCCAAATTTCTGATTCATCTGTACATTAGAAATGATAGCAACATCTACTAAAACTCTCTCATAGGGTTTCTGGGACTAAACGAGGTAAGATAGAAGCAAAAACTTTGTAAGACACCATATAGATGATAGTTGCTGTTGAGATTTTAATTAATATAATCTGTAATCCTTCCAAAGTAATTCAACGTGAGCATCAACAGCAAGAGGCAGGAACCACTCTGTCTACACCTTTTACTGTAAAATTATTCTGAAAAAGGAAGAAATTAAACTACTAAGCATGGTAGGGTTTGCTTTTGTATTAATTCACAGAAATATATGTGTGTGTTGGTAGACTCTACAGTTATACGAAGCAATCTTGTTTTGAAAACTAAATCTTAATTCTCTTTATTGAATAAGGCTTTTCAGATTCAAGATTTCCCTCTCTTTTCATAATATAGGATATCCCAGGAAAACCCCGGTAAGCTTTTCCTTTGTTTCTCATGACTCACTGAGTATCCTGTTCTATAATCTCTTGTCCTTTGGCCAAAGCTTCCCGGGCAAGTGGCATCTCCAATCTGGGGAAGTTAAAGATTTGGGAAAATAGAAAATCACCACATTTAGTCAGGGTGTCTTACCCACAGTAAGCATTATTGTTCTCACTTACAGGTGTAGTAATAATTTCAGATGCTTAACTACTGGTATTTTTTTTTCTGCCACTATATAAATGTGTCTGTCAAGTCATCCCCAAATGATAGCAAATTATTCAGAAGGGTAGGGGGATATACACTATCCCCTTTTATTTTCTATACTTTGAGAATGTCTAAGTGAATTCCATTTCATTCAACCTAAAGGATATTTTTAATAAAAAAGAATTTTTTTATTATGTTCACCTACTAAAGTTTTTTAAATTTGAATTTCCCACTCTTAGCTATTACATTTGATTTATATTTACTAGTTTCTAGGTTAAATTGTAAGTACTCCTTTGATTCACAAATAAATGCAAGAGTTTTCAAAAAAATCCATTTTGGTTTATATACTTAAATGCATATGAAATAATTGACATATGGCTTATTATGTTTGTAAGCATTTAATAATGAAAGTGCCATTTTGTTCTAAGCAATGAATCAGAGAATGCCGTGGCAATCCAGTTTCTGCCATTTTGAGATTATGTATTTTGTACTTTAACATTTTAGCCAAGCCTGGAGTCTAGATATTTTATGAGTTTATTTATAAATATATTTTTAAAATATTATCTCATTCTATGGAGTATACCACACATACTTGTAACTGAAAGCCTTTATCTGAAGTTCTTTGAAATGTAACACCACAGATGAATATTCTAACACAGGTTAATATCAGACGAAGCTATCTTTGTGTTACGTGAATCATGAAAACAAGTTTTAAGTTTAAATCTCTACGATGTGTGTCAGTTGATCTGAGTTCAAACATGCCTGTGAGATTCTGAGAGCACAAACTGAACATTATGCTTTCTTTAACTTGAGAGGACATCTAGAAAAACTAAAAAAAAAAAAAAGCCTAAAAAAATAAAATTACCATGAGAGTACAGCTAAGCCGAATTCAAAGAAAAAAATAGTTGCTTTGATTATGTTTAGGCATTCCCACAATTATTCTTTGGAGGCAAATCTAATGTTTCAGACAGGCAGCGCCTGCTACTCCTTGATTTGATACTGTGACAGCTCACTAGGGCCTTGTAGGTGCTGGGCACTGTCTGTCCTGAGAGTACCGTCTTCAGACACCCCTTTGTGAGGTGAGTTCCGATCCCTAGTTGATACACACGAGGAGGCTGGAACTCAAAGAGGCTTGACTGAATCAGAAGACAAATCATCTTTAGTTTTAACAATCAGAGCCATGGTTAGATTTTTCCCTGAGTGACACATGGAGCCTGCGAAATAAAGCAACAGTGTCAGGCTACCATTTACAGGGCACATGTGGGCACAGACTCTCTCACTTTCCTGCCTTGGCATGTCTTCCCTCCATTCCATCTTTCCTTGTTAAAATGCTACTTGTTCTCCAAGTCTCAGTCCAAAATGCCGCCTCCATCCTCATCTTGCAGGACCTACATCTCATTTTTCCAGTGTTCCTTAGTGTGTTATTTATATTTCTATCAGAACACTGGCAATAATATATTCATTAAAAGAACATTTATGGATAGGGCCACTTTGTATCTGGTACAATAATTAATTGTGGTAAGTCTAGCTTTCCTTGACTTATTCATCTTTATTTCTCTTAGCACCTAGCATAGAGACTTGCTCATAGGCACTCAACAGAGATTTGAATATAATTCCATTGTAGCCACTCATTGAAGCACATCCAACCTCACCAATGATTTTCTTTTTAGTAAAATAGATTGCAGACAGATGACACACTTAGGATACTGTCCTGTATATCGAAGAGTTGATAATGGGAATCTCCACAATTATGCATCAGTGGCTTTCACAAACTATTTTGGCTTGCTGCCCACATTCATTATGGAGGTTTTTCCTTCTTTAATTAAGAGTTTCCTTTGAATTCATTTAAGAGGGAAAATCTTTATTAAATACTACTGTCTTTAACACCTGTAGTTTCTGTGAGATAAAGCTTTTCAGAGTTTTTGTGAGCTGTAATGGCTGAAGATGAAAAGAATGGAGTTGGAACACTAGAAATAGAAGCAATTAGGACTGGGATGAATCAAAATTATATAAAAATATGGAATCTTCAAGGTTTCCTGGATCCTGAAGGCTAGGCTATAACCCAGAATTTTATACATCTTATATATTATAATATGAAGTGAATTGCTCATTTGGAAAAGCAAGAGGTTCTTGTGTGTGTGTGTGTGTGTGTGTGTGTGTGTGTGTGTATGGTATGAATATATATAACATACATTAGATTATATATATTTATTCAGACCAAAGGCATAGTAAGGATCTTATGAAAGTCATCCTTGAAGATCAAACACCAACTATGGTCCGTAGCAGGACATGTACCAATGATTAGAATTATATGCAAATGTCCATGTTGAATACATCACTTATTAAAGTGAATATTAAAATCCCGTTACAAATGCGGGTACATAATGCTGCCATTTATGTTGTCTGAGGCTGATTTCTTGTCAAGAATTGCAAGGTGTGGAATTATGATGTTTTCTGAAATGTAGGCTGATATGGAATTACTCATGGCTGTTCTAATCAGGGTAGAACATATCATTGAAAAGCAAAAGGTGAATAAGATTGGCAATAGATATTGAAACTATATTCCCAGCCTTAACATTATTAATACTTCTCATCTAAGAACATTCTTCTCTGTTGCTATTAATTTGTAGTTATTAAGCATAGGCTATAAATAATAATCTCTTACATTTGAATAGAGCTTATAAATTCTTCAGAATGTTTTTATCTAGGTTTTTCTCAACAATATAAATATATTAACATATATTTAGAGTGCTAATGGTGTTAGGAACCTTATATGTTATCTCATTTATTCCCAAAACAACTTTTTCAGATAGTCTCTGTTATCTCCATGGTAAAAATTAGAAAACAAACAGATATACTTTGAACTAGTTTAAGTTTGCCCAGCTAATCTGGGGCAGAGATAAGATTCAAATTTAGACTTTTTCTGCTTTTAAAGTTTTGTAATTTTCCCTTGAAAACTGATAACAAGGAAGTCCAGTAACTTGCCCAGGGTCATAATTCACAACAGGTTAGAACCCAGAATTCCCATCTTTTACTTATTACTATATTTTCTATTACTCTATACTTTATGCATATACATTAGAAAGCCAAGATTAATTTTTATTATTTAAAGATTTCCCTTTTTTTGTGAGGGTTAAATTTGGTTCTGATAGGAAATATGCTGCCAAGGACTGCTTACCTAACTAGAAATTCCCTGTGAAGCCTGAGGCAAGTATCTGAGTAATTAACCTGAGTGATGTAAATACTCTTTTTCTTGTAGTCATGCTGTAGACAGTAAAAGTTACCTTAAGCATCATTTTACCAGCCAGGAAGTATTGCTCTGAAAATCTCTCCCAGTTGAAATCCCCGAGATTGCGTAAAATGCAACCTTTGGACCCCAGTGGCACCCTGATAATAGCCGTCAGGTGGGTTTAAATTGTCTCCGATTAAATTGTCACCTCCTTAAGAAACAGAGACTGTGTCTTTTTTGCATTAATTTCCTGTAACTTGGATATTACGCAAACATGACAATGTACATATTTATAGAAAATTTTTGGGAGAAAACTCCAGAAGCCAGCAGTCAAATGAAAGCCCATTCTCTGGACTGATAGATGGCAAAATTTTGAGGATACAGCCCTGTTTAAGCAAGTTTTAAAGATAGCTTGTTTGTGACCAGAGAAGAGTTAAAAGGAGCAAATTACCTTTGGCATTTCTAGTTCCTTCTATATACATACTCAGCTCCAGGAACATAGCCCCATACATGTGCTCTTTTGAATTGAGTAAAATCAGGGTAATGTCTATTGAGTCCACTGGTGTAATGGGAATTAAAATTAGGTAGAAATATTTGGAAAATTTTGAATTCCAATTCTCAAAGAAGACTGAATATAGACCTTTTTATTGTGAAGGCCATGGGTTGCCCCTCCCTAGGGTCAATGAAATCAAAGATGGGAACAGGGGATGTTTACTTTGAAAGCACAGACCTAGGTGGCATTTAGTGGATTTAAATGGTACTTTTGTGTTTGCATCTCCTTAGTGTGCCCCTGAAAATATCTCACACCCTGGGACTGGATGGGCCAGGCTAAATAAACATTAACAATATCAAATGATTACAAAAAATACTCAAATCCCCAACAATCTTATCAACAATCCTGGCCAAGAATTCTGGGAGAGAGTGGCTCATTGGTCTGCCTGGTTCTTGAGGAAGTACGTGGATATCAGCCCTAGACACTGAGGGAATGACTTGGCTTATTTTCTTAAGGGCACACGATAGACAGATATTCCTTTTATGCCGTGGATGCCCTCCGGGGGTCATCTAGAATTTAACCTAGGAAAGGTTACCCGGTTGTGTCTCTTGCTTGTTTAGAGGCTGGAGTGTTAGTTATTTAAAGTTCTTTGTTTTGTAATGGATTTCTGTTGACATTACTTCTCCATTTGCCTATTATTTGAGATGACAGTTCAAAAAAAAGTTAAGCCTTAAGTGCAGTCTTGATGACTCAATGTTCCAAATGTTAGGAGTGTAATTTGAAAAAAAAAAGGGGGGGTGGTTATACAGTTAAGTTAAAAGAAACTTGACTTTCTACCAAGATGAGATTGCCACGAGATAAGTACAGAAATGCAAATATTGTCCTGATGAGTGAAAGGTTTTAATACAAGCATGACCAGTTTGACCAAAGCCCTCATTCTAGAAACTTTCATAACGGAAGTCTATCTGTCATTATGTGAATTCCAAAACATCTGCTCCATGGAACAGTGGAGCGGTGCCTGAGGTCTCTGCTGTACCAGGGTAAACTTCATTTCGATTAAAATGAAAGTAGCGTGAGAATCTTAGGATTTAGAGAGGCTCAATGAGACAAGGCCTCGTTCATGCAAATATCTTGCTACCCTCCATGAAACAATTTGTTGGGAATGAGTATAATATGGCAGGCCCTTCTAGGACCTAGTGTGTTTCTGGATAATTTCTCAGCTGTTGGCCAAGATTTAAACATCATAGTCCCTTTTCAGAAATTGAGATATTAAAACATACATTCAAATATGATCCTAAACAGAACACTCTTAAGTTTTAAATATATTCTAGAAGCAGAATTTTTTTTTAGAAGCAGGATTTAAATGTTTCTATAGTTTCTCCTTTTGAACAGATTCATGTAAGTTATGCTTTTCTAAAAAAAAAGTGTAATTGCTCATTCTTAAGATTTTGAAAAGAATGGACTTTTAAAAATCTTCTGTAAAAGCATTAGATAAAGTTACAAAACAGTCTCATCAGCTAATCTAACACTTAGCAGCAAACAGCAAGGCTTTGATTAAGTTCTTTTTGATTTGCTGTGTGTGTGTGTGTGTGTGTGTGTGTGAATATCAATGATCTTAGTTTTTAAAAAATATCTTTCCCTTCATAAAGCTTTTTTTAAAATGGTAAAAAACAAGTGCCCAATGACTTTAGTGCATATAATGAGAGGTTTGACACAGAGGAGATACATGCTGGGAAAAAAAAAGAAAGAAAGGAATGGGTCCAGGGACATGGCGGATGGTGCTGTACTTGTCATTAGGAAAGAAGCTTATAGGACATGCCATATATTTCATGTCAGGCTGGTCAGACCCGTTATTTTAAAATGGCGTCTCATTCATTGGGAATCATTTTACTTCTATTCTTATGCTCAAATTAGGTTAATTTTTCTTTTAGTCTTCTCAAAGGGGAAAATATCCCATCTCTTTACAGACCTCCAGGGAAGGGCATGGAGGTTTGAGGCAAGAGAACTCTAAATAGCCAAATTATGTCGTAGGCACAGATTCCATTATTCAGTGGCAACTCTTCATCAAACTTTCTGTGGAAAGTCAGTCTTTACCACCATACTGCCTGCTCAGTTGTTCAGTTCTGATTGCAAAAATGTTCAGTAAGGAGCTATCCCTTTTAAAAATAGTGAGCAATGATCGTTTATGAATGCAGAGCTTCCTATTTGAGGGCAGTCATTTATTGATATCATGGATGGACTTTTTTCTTTAAAGCACAATTTCGAGGTTTACTATTCTCGGGAAACATATCAAAGTATGTGTTTGAAAGGCTAAATGTCAAGATTCCTGCTTGGTTTGCCACAACTGTTTTTCACCTTCTGCAAAATCTCAGATGGGTATAAATGTTTCAGTGAATGAGATGTTGCATTGTGTAAAATAGTGAGTTTCTGGCTTTCATGCTACGACACAATTCCAGGGTTAAGCCATTTCTTTTTAGTAATAATGACTATAGATGTGATTACTGCTATTGTGATGGGATAGATGCCACCATTAAACAAGTTATGTGTGTTCTTGAAGTCTTTTTTCTCATCTGTATAATGAAGATAATAATGCCCTCATAAATATTGTTATGAGGATTAAATGAGAAAATGCATGTAATTACAGGTCCATAGTAGGTGCTCAATAAACAGTAGTTATTCTTCTCAGTTATACCTTTACATTGCATAGGATATTTTTTACTTCAAGAAGGGTACAGATGTGATCAAGTGGGACTCTTTCCCCAGGGAGTTAGGCCTTCAAAGAAATAAACAAAACTGCTCATGGAATGACTCTCCATTAGGATGGTAATAAATACAGCTCTGCTGTTCTTGGTGAAAAAGCCACGCTCTTATTTTTCTGTGTCAGAAGAAGGTAAGATTATAGCCCTGGGTCAGTTTGACTTAAACCCAGTTTCTGGTCATCTGAGCCCAGTGCTAACTACCTTTT
Organism: Potos flavus; assembly: GCA_028534135.1. NCBI lineage: Eukaryota > Metazoa > Chordata > Mammalia > Carnivora > Procyonidae > Potos > Potos flavus. The sequence continues at coordinate 24,449,392 of CM052897.1, forward strand.
AAAAATTAGAATTCTGCAAAAGAAGGAAACTTTTAATAAGCTATTATCATGTACTATTTTAAGTCATAAAATTATAGCAGTTTTGACTGTTATGCAATTAATGTTTTCTTCCTTTTTTTTTTTTTTTTGTACTTATGCCTGGGGATAGTATTGAAAAGGCATTATTTTAAAAATTGAAGAAATAAATAACCCAACACAAGTGATTCATCTGTTCCTGGATTATGATATTTAGAACAAAACCAAAAAGGTAGATTTTTAATATTGTAAGTGATTAGATTATTTCTCCTATTTTTTTCCTCTGTGCTTAATACATTGCGTTAGTCAAATCCCTATCCTCTGAGGTTTTAAAGTGAAACCAGTATTTATTTCAGTAAATTTTTGAGAGCTATGTTTTATTGACTTACATGTAAAATACAGAAATTTCGAAAATGAATTGGCCAAAATATAAGGTAGATTATTTGAGATGAAGGCTAATGCTTCCTTGGAAGTCATCAACTATTGGGTTATTATAGCCGTTGTTCACAGTATACAAGGTTCAACTAGTCACACTTGCCAGGGTTCAGTAGTTCATCACAGATAAGCATCTGCAGTTAGATGTGCTTTTGAAACTTGTCAGGGAAATCTTAAAAGCATTGTCTCATTAATTTTCATATTATTTCTCATTGTATCTGTGGTGGCAGATAAGTATAAAAAGGCCTCAAAACAGTATATCCATTTAAAAAAAAAAGACCCATTTGTTAATCTCAGCATGGAGTGGAAATTCTCCAAGTTGATTATGTCTTGCTTCATGGTCCACATAAAGCAAGGATTCAAGCTCAGCACTGATTCCAAAGCTTACACTGAACGTTCCAGCTTTGGCTATTCCTTCTACAATAATAAAAGGAAAAAAGCAAACCAAGAAATGAAGTCTTTACCTCTGTAAGGTTCTATATCCTTTTCTTATCTGTATCCTCTATCAATATCCCTCACGTTCTTTTCTCCATCAGCCCCACAATCTGTCTCTGTAACATTCCAGTTTCGAGGCTGTTAATCTTCCTATCTGTGTCTGACATCCCATTCAGATTAACAATTTCCTGAATATTCTCTTGCTATCATCTCCCTTCAGAGAAAAAACACTGACATCAATAGTAGGAGAAATGTCTTGTATGTGTCTAGTATTTTATGTGTGAACTTCACATTCACTTTGCCTCAGTGTCATCTTCTGCAAAATGAATCAGTGTCGATTCTTCCATATTAACAAACCTTCATGTCCTAACCTTGAAGATGGGAGAAGTTAGTGCCCAGGTTCCTGTAACCCGAATGCCTGGATTTGAAGCCTGTTTCTAGCACCTACTGTCCCTGTGACCTTGTCCAGTTGCTTTATGTTTATAAGTCTCAGTTTCCTCATCTATGATATGGGCCTAATAATAATTTCTCTTTCTGAGTATTGTTATGAAAATTAAGTGAGAAATACACACAAACACACTCTACTAAAAAAGAATCTGGCACATACCAAGTGCTCAATAAATATTAGCTCCTATTACTAGCCACTTCCACTAGCCTATAAATTAAGTTTGCTTTCAGTTACAATATTTCAATCAACCTTAGCAAGGATCCCAATACCAGGATGAATACTGAAGCCCAGAAAAGTCAACTGACTTACTTAAGATCAACAGTTGACGATAGGTCCAAAACTGGGACTTGGGTGTCAGTCTCATAGCTCAGGGTTCTTAAGCTACACAAACAACGTAATATATTTGCAACACAGTAAGTCTCTAATGGCTCACACCCAGATCTTGTGATCTTTATAAAGTTTTCTAGCAGACCCTGTTGTTGATGTCATCACTGTTATTTTAAATTACATGATTACTATGAATAATCATGATCTGTTATCTAAATTAATCTAGGAGCAATGTCCATTACAGTAAACTTGGGTAAAGTCTAGAGTTAAAACATATTTTTACTCTGTCACTCATAGTTTTCTGAGGCTGTAGGTTGGGATAGGGAATGGATTGTTGCAGAATTAACTTGAGGATTGACATTGCAAATGAAAGCCACTGCTTTCTCTGTGTGGAAATGTGCCGCTCAAGGATGTTCTGCTGCAGTAGTGTGGACTGTGGGTTTTTGTACATGTGTGTATTTGTGGGTCTAATTGTATGGAAATGGAGAAAGTAGTCCTCTTTTGAAAGCACTAATACATTTCTGTTCAGATACATTAAGATGAATATTCGTATCTCAGCCATTTTTTTGGGGAGAACAAGTTCAAGTGCAGGGCTGACTTACCTGGCCTCTATACTGAGAGTGTGTGATTAATTTTCTGCCTACAAGATAGAAGTGCAGGAAGCTTTTCCTTTCCTTCATTATCCCTGTAACATCTACTGACCTATACCTGGAAATTGCTTGTGACAAAAATGTGCAGAAGAGAATGGCAGTTGAGCAGACAGACAAGAGAGAAAAGGTACAGGAAGACAAACTGGGTGGGAAGTTCATTTTACAAAGTAGTAATTGCAGTGTTTTATTTATTTTATTTTAACAACAAAAAGGCATTACTTAGAAGAAATATAATTTGAGATGGATCAGGCACTAACCAAAGCAGAATCATCAACAAATCTTGTGGGCTTCTTTTCTTTTAACCAGACTCTTGTTTTGTTTTCACCAGGAAAAGATACTAATTGGTTATTGAATTCATAGTATTTGACGGGTACAGTTCTAAACACGTCAGCCTCATCATTTCATTTTCTTTTTACAACAATCCTAACAAACCTCTGCTGTAAGTATCTTGATTATTGTTTTACAGATGAGGTTTGGAAAATTAACAGTTTTCATAGAGCTGATAAATTGAAGAGTCAGAGTTGGAATACATTTCTGCTGGGCTCTGAAACTTGTAATCGTAGCCACTGAACTTGTCAACATCTGTTGAGGATGATGTTCATGAAATGTGTGATGGTTAATTTTATGTGTCAACTTGCTTAGGACATGGTACCCAGATATTTGGTCTTTTTTTCTAGATGTTATCATGAAGGTATTTTTTTGCCAAGATTAATATTTAAATCAGTGGACATTGAATAAAGCAGAGTATCCTCCATAATGTAAGTGGGGTCCATCCAATCAGTTGATGGCCTTAACAGAACAAAAACTAGAATCCTGGAAGAAGCACTTCTGCCAGCAGATGGCCTTCTGACTTGAGCTGCAGCATTGACCTTCCTGTGCCCGCTCTGCAGGTGTGAGATTTACCAGCCTCCAGGATCATGAGAGCCATTTCCTTAAAATGCATCTCTCTTTTTGTATATACACATCCTATTGATTCTGTTTTTCTGGAGAACCTTGACTAATACAGGATGCTTCCTCTTCTTCGTTCAGGTGAGTTGCCTGAGCGATGAGCCAGAGCATGTTTGCCTGGTGCAGCTCTGTGGGTCATGCCCACATGGGTATGAAGGACTTCCATGAGCTTTCTCAAGGGTGCTGGCAGGCAGTAAAAGCAGATAAAGCTCCTTTTCTCCAATGATTGACTATACTCTTTATTTTCTACCTCTACCAGCATAAGATGACCTACGTTATTTAGTATATAATAGATATATTCCAATTTTTCTTGGGAATATATTCAGAAATTAGCCCACAGTTAATAAGTGTGTGATATACAGCTTTTTATATAAAATTAGAATCTCATGAAAGCCTATTACATAGCAGGTACCATGACAGATCCTTTTCATATCCAGAAAGATATGTTATCTTTCGCTTCTTGTAAATAACTCTAAACATAACAACATAAACCCCAAACTTTTTCAGATGAGGAAACTAAGACTCATCGTCTTAGATAATTAGTAACTTTCATTAGGTAAGTCAACCCAGATCTGTCTGACTTCCAGCACCATCTTTCAAACAACTACAGTTAGTAGCCTTCTTTGGTACATTATGTACTCATGAAAATAAGCACAACAATCTAAAGAATGAGCACCGAATACAGACTAGTTTATTTTCAGAGACTAAACTAAATCTTATAATATTCTTTTTTTTTTTTTTTTTAATTTATTTGACACGGAGAGAGAGAGATCACAAGTAGGCAGAGAGGTAGGCTGAGAGAGAGGGGGAAGCAGGCTCCTCACTGAGCAGAGAGCCTGATGCGGGGCTCGATCACAGGACTCTGAGATCATGACCCCAGTCAAAGGCAGAGGCTTAACCCACTGAGCCACCCAGGTGCCCCTATGATATTCTTAAGTAAATATCTGCTATTAGAAAAATCTTTGGTGATCTACCTCCAGTATGTTCTGCTATTCTTTAATTCTGTACTTTAACAGTGGAATGAACAGTTGGCCTGATTTAGTACAATAACTCAGTGCTATTTTATCATCATATCTGTTTTAATAATAATGGATTTACAACATTTATAATTCATAATATTATTCTTTTCATTTATTCACTTTCATTCATTTAATAAAATAGTAAGAACAGAATGTGATGAACTCAGCTATATAGGCAAAAACGTGCATTTCTATATCTGAACTGTTGACAAGTGAACAAGAACCACCACTGGAGAATTCAAAATACTATTTATCAGTTGGTGTATATACTTGCAAAAGGGATGTTAACGTATGGTGAATGTAAGTATGTTGGCATTTTTTCAGAGAGAGATTAACTTGTGAAACTTGTTATATTTTTCACAGTATGTCTTTTGTCCTCTTTCCATCACAAATTAAGTTCAAACTTTTGGAATCTAGTTTGGCTAGTCCATGGTTCAGTACAAAAGCCTACTAAGAAAAGCTAAAACCAGTTAATCAACAGAAATAAAATACAAAACATTTAGTAAGCACTCCTTGATACCTTCCAAGTTATATTTTTAAAATTCATGTTCCACATGACATTTTGTGAGAAAGCTAATGGTAGCCTTATAAGCATTTACCAACTTAAATGGAGACCACCAGGTTAGAAATGTATGACTTAACACAATATTATCTCTAATATTTAGCTTCAACTCTAGAAGGCAATATTATCTCTTTATCCTAGCAAGTTAATATGCTTGACCAAAACTAAATCTGGACAAAATTAGATGAGGTTTAAAGAAGTCAGACTGTGGTGGGCAGATAACTTTAGTACAAGTCTAAAATAGAATCAAGAACATTGGAGCTGTTCTACTTCTGAACACGGAGATATTTTGCCAAGACATGTGTCATCATCACTACAATGAGTGCATTAGAGACCAGGAAAAGTGTTGGAAAGTCCCACAGTGAGGTGGCTGCCAAGGGAGGTGCTTCTCTGTGACCCTTATTAAGGTAACCTGGGTACTATCAAATTTAGCCCATAAATGATTCAAAGAAGTAGGAACAAAGGGAATATTCCAACTAGAAAAAGACAGAGTAAGTTTCTTCACTGTCAATTTATTTCCAATAAATGTTGAACTCTTTTTCCTTCCTACCCTCCTCTCCAAAGCTAAACGTGTTCAGTTCAAAATAAAGGGCTCGATATGAGTACTTAGGTTGATGCAATGATCTGATGATTATTTCAGCCTGGTTAATTAAGTGGATAAGGCTCAAAAACATAGAACCAAGTTAAGCATAATCACAACTTTATATCTACAACATTTTGTAAGCTCAGAGAAGCAACTGGATCCAAATGTTTAACTTGTTTATAATTTAAGTAGATTTTAATATTATAGATACTATATAATTCTCTGCGAGTTTATTTGATGCAAACTAAGTAGATGAGAATCTTTGAAGGAAGAGAAGAGAGTGTTTAATTGATACCAAAAGATTAAGTGTGTTGAGTTACCATTTGGTGTGTGGCACAAGCTGTAAAGCATTAGAAGGAAATAAGCCAGCCCACGTTTAGTGCACATTAGCAGGACTCAAACACATAGGTCTTTTCTGCTGAGAAATGAAAGATGTCTATTGGGGGAAAAAAAAAGGCATATCCTCTTTGATATATCATGTAAAAGGACAACTAGTACAATCGTAAGGCAACAGGATGTGGGTGTCTGATGCTGCGCATGTTGACATCAGCAGCTGTGGGGACATTTTCCTTGGGTTTCACACCAACAGCAAACAGTTGAACCCACTGCTGTGAGTAGCACCACACATAACATCAAGCAAGACTTTGTGGCTCAGCATCTCTCATGGCCCTGCTGTCCACAGGGTCTTAGAGGGAAGTTGACATTGCTCAACAACCCTCTCCCGCTCTGTGACCTGACTTTGCCTCTGGCTGTTTTCACAGCTGTGTGCGTACTCCAGTCTGCTCACAGAGGACTGTGGATTAGCCACCTGAAAGATAAGAGCAGCCATTTTTTCTTCCATTCTTGTTCCTGCCTCCTTGGTAATGATGGCAAAGTGTTGTTCCCTAAAATACACAGATGTAGCTGGAGGCCTACGTATGCTCCTCTCCATTCTTTGGAGCCTCTCTCTCCCTCCCTGAAACCTCCCACAGACCGGTGTCTTATGTGACACACATCATGTTCTGCCTCTCATAATTATTGTTGGTGTGCAAATCTTACGCCTCCTGTGTGAAACAGGAAACACGACCTGCTAATCTTTTTATTTTTCACAGCAGCTATAAGAGGACCTGAAGAGCAATATTTGTTAGATTGATTAAACATCAGAAGCATTTGAATGAAAAGCAATAAGTGTATTAACCCTTTAAGTATTTACTGAGTGGCTACTAGGTTCTAAGCACTATCCTAGTTCTAAGTGAATAATGTAAGTTCTTGCTGTTGATTAAGTCGTGTGTGTGTGTGTATGAGAGGGAGAGAGAGAGAGAAAGAGAGAGAGAGAGAGAGAACAGAATGTGGTAGGAGTACAGAGCAGGGAGGAATGAAGAAGTCAAGGCTTCTAGGAGAGGATGTGTTCATCGGGAGCCTGAAGGATGGGTGGCATTCAGTAGGCAGAAAAGAGGAATAGGGAATTTTGGGCAAAGTGAGCATTCCTTGCAAAACCATATTCATTGCAAGTAATATTTTAATTAGGAAACTAAGAAAAGTTGAGAGTGACTGGAGCATTGAGAGAAATAGGTGGAAAAGAAAGAAAGGAGGGTGTATTCGTTTTCTATTGATGCATAACATGACCACAAACTTAGTTCCTTCAAACAATACATTTACTGTTTCAAAGTTTCTGTGGCTTAACTGAGTCTTCTGCTCAGGATCTCACCAGGCTGATGTTGTAGAGTTGGCTGGGGCTCTATCTCACCTGAGGCTTGAGGGTCTCTTCCAAGCTCACTAGTTGTTGGCAGAATTCAGTTCTTTGGGATTGTGTGGTTAGGAACCTTTTCCTTGCTGGTGGTTGATTTGAGACCATTCTAAACAATTAGATATCACCTTCAGGCCCTTTTCACATGGCCCCTCCATAGGCCCTGTGACAGACAACACGTGAGTTTACTTCATATTTGAGGCCAACAAGAGACCTTCTATTTCATCTTCTCTTAAGACACTCACCTTGTTAGATCAGGCCCACTCAGGACATTCTCCCTTTTGATTAACTCAAAGTCGAATGATTAGTAACCAGAGATATCCCATCATATTTGTGGCCCTGCCTATACTCAAGAGCAGGGTATTATAACAGGGCAAAATGCAGTGGATTGGAGTCCTGCCAGCCATCTTACAATTCTTCCTACCACAGAGGAAGTAGAATGAATGGTACAGAGAAAAACTGAAGGAGGATTCTAAAACTTGAGTTTTTTCCAGGCCCTGCCATTTATTATTTACCCTTTTTAGGTCCCTTCATTGATATAAATTATTTTACCTATAAAATGGTATAATAACCTTCACAGAGATGGTCTAAGTAATAAATAGGATTAAATATTACAGAGAAAACTCTGCACACTGCTCTGGGTTTCTGTTTGGTATAAAGGATCTTGAAAGTCATGTTGGGGAGCTCACACTCTGTTCTTTAGGGCAGGGGGTGGAAAACTCATCAAAGTCTCTCAGAAGGGGAAAAAAAACATGATCAGATTTGCTTTTTTGTACTGGGCACTGATGTTGAGTAATCTGGCCTCAAACCAACCACTCATTTGTATTTTAGTGCTCCTAACAAATACTGAGAATTTGGCAATCATTTGTGGAAGTTTTTTATTATGGAAAATTTCAAGCATATACAAAGTAAATAGAATAGCATAATGTTTCCCCGTGTATTTATCATTAAGCTTTAATAGCATCAACATTTTGCCACGCTTGTTTCATTTATATCTCGCCCCTCTTCCCATCTCTTCCAGCTTTTGTATTATTTCTTTATAGAGTTATTTTTAGTATTAGACTTACATATGTTAAAATGCACTAATCCTAACTGTATAATTTTGACTAAGTGATATACCAAGGTAACCCACACCTCTATCAAGATATGAAATGTTTTTGTCACCTCAGAAAGTTCTCTCATGCCTCTTCCAAGTCAACCCCTCTCTTACCTACAGCTGCTGTTCCATTTTTTACCCATGAGTTTTGCCAGTTTTATAACTCAATGCAAATGGAATCATACAGCCTGTATGCTTTTTGTGTCTAGTTGGTTTTTGTTTTTGTTTCTTTTTTTTCTTTAAAAAAATATTTATTTGAGAGAGAGAGCATGAGGGAGGGAGGGGCAGAGGCAGAGGGAGAGAATCTCAAACAGGCTCCCCACTGAGCACAGAGCCCAACTTAGGGCTCAGCCTCAGGACCCTGAGATCATGACCTGAGCTGAAATCTCGAGTTAGATGCTGAGCCACCCAGGGGTCCCTGTTTTTGTTTTGTTTTTGTTTTTGTTTTCTGATGCATAATGTTTATGAGATGCATCCCTGTTGTTGAGCGTATTAGCACTTTGTTCCTTTGTAGCATTTCATTTAAAGAACATAACACTTTTTTTTTTCTCTTCATTTTTCGTATATCTGGGCCATTCCCAATTTGGGGCTATTACAAATTAAGTGGCTTTGTACATTCTTATAGTGTCATAGTATGTGGACATATATTTTCATTTTTCTTGGATAAATATATAGGAGTAGGGTGGCTAAGTTAAAGGCAGGCACATATTTAAGTTTACTAGAAACTGGCAAACTTTCTTCCAAAGTGCTTATGGCATTTTTATACTCCCATCAGCAGTGTTTGAGAATTATCGTTGCTCTATATCCTCTCCAATGCTTGGTGTTACCAGCCTTAATTTCAGTCATTTTGATGGGTGTATTCTAGTGTCTCATTGTGGTTTTAATATGTATTTCCCTGATGACTAATGATACTGGGTCATCACGTTTCGATGAATAACATTGCTTAAGAATATCAGTTTTAGTGTCAGACTGACCCTGGTTCAGATTCTTGCTCTGCTTCTTGCCAGGCAAAATGCTTGACTTCTTTGCAAAAGGAATATAGTCTGGTACGTCATGGAGTTGTTGTGAAGATTAACTGTGGAAATACATATAAAGTTCTTAGTGGAGTTCATGGTACAATAAAGGGTAGTTTTACAATTCATGAAGAATATTTAATGAGATATACTTATTGATACACAAATTGTCAAGTAGGTTATTATTTATTTATTTTAATAAAACATTTTTTTTAAATTTCGAGGCTATTTTAAATTTAAAGAAAAGTTGTAAAAATAATACAAAGAATTCCCATATATTCTTCATCTGGAGATTCTATTCAAGATTTGCCGGTTGTCCCAATAACATTTTCTATAGCAGAAGGTCTGAGTCATGTATGCTTTTAGTGATCATGTCTCTCTAGTCTATTCAAATCTGAGTAGTACCTCAGTCTTCCCGTGACTTTTATGATATCTATATTTTAAAGATCAGAAGCCAGTCATTTTCTGTAAAATTCTGTTCAGTTTGGGTTTTTCTAATGTTTCTTTATGACTAGACCCATGTTGTGTATTTTTGTTCGAAACATTACAGAAGCAATGAGTATGTGTTCTTCATGTTGTACCTATAGCTATGTTTTAAATGGAGGGAGTTTAAGGATAGGAAGAATCTCTTGTGGACGCAAAGGCCACAATCCCAAACTCTCCTTTCTCACCTCTACAAATGACATAAGCAAGCCCCTCTCCGCCCTTGATGATTTCCTGCTACAGCATCCCTGAGTGTCCTGGACCGCTTGAACTTGGCTACACATCACAGGCCTTTCCTCCCATGATGAACAGACATGCATTCCAAGGCTGCAGCTTCCTTTATATCCTTCCCCCTTGTTGCTCTGCAGAAGCACACAATGTCCGGGCCACCCACTTCTCTCTTTCTCTTCCCCACCTCAAGTTCCCTCTTTTTACTAATTTCAATATATGCCATTTAAAAGATTTTTAAAAATCAAGGAAAGGCAGGCAAAATGAATTTTTTGGAGGCGAGAGTGAAGGAGGTATAACTTAAAAAAAAAAAAGAATTAGCTCTTCCTTCTCAAATATATCTGGTTAAATTCACTAAGTATTAAGGTAGGGGGTAACATAACTCTCCCTGCCTGTACTCCCCAACAAGGTGTGGACCTGTATCAGAAAAACCAGGAGTTTGGAAAAGGGCATGAATAGTTTAAAAAATCTCCTAGGTGATTTTGGTGTTCTCCTGTCCACACCTCCTGTATTTCAGTGAGACTCACGTGTTAGAATCAGGAGAGAAGAGGGTGAAGGATGGAGCCTAGAGCTCTCCAGAAATGTAAGAAGTAGCTGACACCTGAGAGGCTTGAGGGCAAGTGGCTAGCAAAAGAGGACCAAAGCCAGGAGTAGGAGTCTCCTGTGCTTTGAAAAGGAAAGGGTGTGTCAACATTATGAAAAGCTTCAGGGAAGTGAAATAAGATGAAGAATGAAAGACAATCACTGGAACTGGAAGTTAAGAGGTCATTGGCAATGCTTCTGTTGGTGTGTATTGTTGGAGGTGGGAGGACAGAATGGAAGCCAAATTTTGTTGGGTCAAAGAGTAAATGGGAGATAAATAAATTCAAGTCTCTCCTTCAGGAAATGGTGTAAGAAGTGCATCAGGGAAGGAAACAAAAAGGGGAGGAGGATGGCTTATGTAACAGTGGGCAAATTATTTCTCTGGGCCTCAGTTTCTTCCTCTATAAAATGGGGTAAGAATAGTACATGTCCCATAAGATTTTGTGAGAATCCAGTGGATTAACAGATCTCATCCCAAAACAGTTTGGGGAACATCGAAAGTACTCAAAAATCTCAGCCGGGTATTACATTATCGAAGGAGAAATTAACTCCTTTCTTCTTCTCCCAAAGTCTCAGAGGTCATTCCATTTGCCCATTTCCGTTGCTACTACCTGCTCTTCCATGCAGGTGCCTCCTCCAGATGCCAGACACATCATACACCTAATTCAGCTTCCGGTTGCTCCTCAGCTCAGCAGTATCATGGCAAAATTCTTTAGTCTTTGAAAAGATCCAC
>CM052897.1:24460774-24477793 GCA_028534135.1 Potos flavus
TGTGTCACAAAGTTCCCAGCTAACTGTACATTTTTTTCCCTTATGTTTGGGAGCCTTGCCCTCCCTTTTCTTTTCTTTTTTTTTTAAGATTTATTTTTCAAAAAAAAAATTTATTTGTCAGAGGGAGAGCACAAGCATGGGGAGCTGTAGGCAGGGGAGAAGCAGACTCCCTGCTGAGCAAGGAGCCTGGTGCCTGACTCGATCCCAGAACCCTGGGATCATAATCTGAGCTGAAGGCAGACACTTAACCCAGTGAGCCACCCAGGTGTCCCATCTCTTTGCCCTTTTAAGATACTGCCTCCATCATCTGCTTGCCCCTATATATTTGATGTGGGACACTTGGGGGAATGAGAGAAGAATAAATAAATACTGGTATTCTAATGGAAGAAAACGGGGGCATCATGAAAGAATCATTGGCTTTCGTATCGAGAGGGTTTAAAGCTTGGGTACAACACTTACTGGGCAGTAATATCACTTTGGTTCTCTGTACTTTCACTTGTTCATTATTAAATATTATTCAAATGAGACTGATCTAAACATGTTACCATATCATGGAGTTTAGTGAAGAATAAATGAAATCACGTGAAAGAGTCCATGGTGTAAAAGATCTGCACAGACACATCAAACACTTTCCCCTTCTGGGCTTTCAAAAAGGGCTAAATATGTATAATTTATATAGTGGGGAATAACTTGGCTGCATCCACCCCAAAGTCGCTCTTGCTTCATGAAGAAAAAAGAACATATTTGCTTTTTTTTACCCCCTCACAGAGTCATTGAAGGGGAATAAATCTGTTTTGGATAATGGTGAATGGAACCTTGGAGACTACTATAACATCCTGTTGCAAAGCATGCGTTTATAGAAATGGAAATAGAGTTTGCAGGTACTAAAGCCTAAATGAGACATAAAGGAGGCACGTGCTCACCTGAGAATGTAGGGCGGGGGCAGGAGTGTTGAATCCTAACTGGTAGTTCCCTTGAGCTCGTCTATTTTGTGAGTTCTATATCACGTATGAATGGAGTGGGATTTTTACTCGTATTTTTTAGAAGGCCATAACATGGACCAGTTAACTGTTTTATTTTCATCACCCTGACTGTAGAGAAGCTGAAATGTGTATAATAAACAGTGGTTTTGCTGCATCAGTGCTGTTGTATCAACACCCTTGCTTGCTTGGATGCCTGCGGCCCGCTTGCCTCAGGGGCAGGGCATCCAGCCCCATGGGCAAACGGGAGGAGGAGCTTCCTCCACAGAGCTAAGATTTACCCCGTACAGCTGCCCCAGTTGGTCTTCCTACCATGACTGGAGTTTACCTGAAGAACTGCTTGGGTACTTTACCTTTCTAATGGAATTTTCAAAATGGGGAGTGGTAGGATTGGATGTGGAGATTGATCTCAGTTCCCTCAGTCCTTTGCAGCTACTAATTCTAAAAAGTCATGGTCATATCTGTTGTGGACAAATAGCTATGCCCATTCATCAGGAAAGCTTTTTCCTCCCCTTTTAATACCATTTGCTTATTCATTCAGACCTTTTTAAACGTATATAACATGCGTTACACAATGCACGGTGCTGATAATTCAGTCTGGTGCTCTTAGATAGGTCAGGTTCCCGACCGCCAGAAAGGAGGGAGAATAGCAGATCTTGGAAGAACTCCTGTCTCCTCGACACAGGAGGTTCCTGCTTCAGCAACCTGATGCAGGGAGGAAAATGGAGAGTACGTTCACAGGCAGATCTGCCCATCCTCCTGGGACGCAGCAGTACGGTGTTGTGGGTTTGTTTTCCCCTTTGTTCTTGCAGCCCATGTCAGCCCACATGAGTCTCCATCTCCTCCTGTTCCTAAAACTCTTGTCAGGCAACTAGTGTCACTCTCCTCTGTGCCTGCAGCACATGTCTTTCCTTGAGTGCCTCTGTCTCCTGTGTCTGCATCTGAGATGAGACTTCCCACTCCCTCTATCTGCATGCCATGCTCAAGTGTGTCTCTCTCCCTCTCCTGTGCTCTGGCTCTACCAGCTCCTGTTTGTCCACATTCTGGGTGCCTCCAGTCCATCTAGACTTCATTTATTGTTCCTCTGGCCTGTGTCCGAATTCATGTATTTCCTTACCCCGTGCCTGCGGTGCATGTATGCCTCATGTGTCTCCGCCTAGTATAGCTCACTGGGTTGTTGTTCACCTATTAAAAGATATCTTGGTTCCTTCCAGGTTTTGCCTGTTGTTAATAATCAGCTTTATATATGTGCTTAGTGGTTTTTCTGTGGATATATGTTTTCACTCCAGTTGGGTAAATATACTGGGCACAATTATTGCACCATATGGTGACATTTGGCTTAGCTTCACGAGAGTCTGACAAGATGCCTTTTCAAGAGGTAGTACCATTTGTATTCCCATCGGGAGTGAATGAGATTTCCAATTGTCCCACATCCTCACCAGCAATTGGTATTATCAGTTTTTAGTAATTAGCCACACTAATAGATGGATATGGTATCTCACTGGTATTTTAATTTGCTTTTCCATAATGCACAATGCATATTGTTTTCCAGTAATTCCCCAGTGTTGAGCATTTTTCATGCTTTTGCCCACTTATATATTTTATTTGGTAAGTTATCTATTCATATTGCCCTATTTAATTCAGGGATTTTATTTCTTATTGTGGAATTTTTTTATTAGTTCTCTGAATGTATTACATGAAAATCTTTTTACATATTTTTTTCTTTTTTCTTTTGGAAAGTATATTGTCTTAGTCAGGGGGTTGTCTTTCCATTCTTTCAACATTGTCTTTCACAGAATGGACATTCTAAATTTAATGAAGTCCCCATTGTCAATTGTTTCCTTTGACGGATTGTACTTGTTATTGTATATGAAAATTAGTCATCTAAGTAACTTGTGAATTTTCTCCTGTTTCCCATTATAATTTTTATAGTTTGGATTTCATATTTCAGGAAATTAATGATTTTGAGTGAATTTATGCCTAAGATGCAAAGTTTGTATGTCTGTTCATTAATTTCCTTGTAGTTATCCATTTGTACCCTTATCGTTTGTTGATGATTACTGAGGACTAACAGACTATCCTTTTTGTATTGATATGCCTTTATTCCTTTGACCAAGGTCAAGTTGTGTGTATTTGCATTGGTCTGTTCATGGACTCTATTCTGTTCCATTTATCTATGTGTCTATTTGTTTTAAAATATGATGCTCTCTTGATTATTGTAGCTTTATAATAAATCCTGAAATTTGGAAGTATGAGTTCATTGACTTGCTCTTCATCAGCACTGTCTAGACTACTCAGTGTTTAAAACAAATTTGCCAGTACCTACAAAATAGGTTGCTGAGATTTTTATTGGAATTTCACTGGATCTTTAAATAAATTTAAGAAGAATTGACATCTTAATAATATTGTGCCTTTGATCTAGAACAAGGACTATATCTCAATTGATTTACTTTTATTACTTTCAAAAGCATTTCTTACCATTTTCTTTTTTAAAAAAATTATCCAACTTATTAAAAAAATAAAAAACATTTCACTCATCTTTCCCACCCCCTACTCCTGCCTCTTGTAACTACCAATCCTTCCCTGTATCAATGTATTTTTTTTGCTTTTTTAATTCTACATATAATAGAGATCATGTGGTATTTGTCTTTTTCTAACTTATTTCACTTAGCATAATGCTTCAAGGTCTATCCATGTTGTTGCACATGGCAAGATTTTATTCATTTTTCTGGCTGAATAATGTGTGCGTGTATATGTGTGTGTGTGTGTGTGTGTGTGTGTGTGTGTATATATATGTGCGTGTATTATATATTATTCAGCCATAAAAATGAGTAAAATGTTGCCATATGTATGATATGTGTGTATGTGTGTGTGTGTGTGTGTGTGTGTATGTGTGTGTTCACCATAATTTCTTTATCCATTCATCCATCAATAACACTTAGGTTATTTCCATATCTTGGCTATTATAAATGAGACTGCAGTGAACATGGGGGTACATATATTTTTTTGAATTAGTGTTTTCATTTTTTTGGATAAATACCCACAAGTGGAATTGCTGGATAATACAGTAGTTTTGTTTTTTTTTTTATATATTTTTGAGAAACCTCATACTGTTTTCCTTAGTGGCTGCAACAATTTACATTCTCACCATCAGTGTACAAAAGTTCCCTTTCCTTCACATCCTTGGCAACTCTTGTTATTTCTTGTTCTTTTTTTGATAATAGCCATTCTAACAGGTGTGAGTTAATATCTCATTGTGGTTCTGACTTGCATTTCCCTGATGATTAATAATAAGCATTTTTTCATGTGTGTGTTGTCCATTTATATGTCTTCTTTAGAAAAATGCCTATTCAGATCTTTTGCCCATTTTTTAATCAGAATGTTCTTTGCTACTGGGGTATATGAGTTCTTTGTCTCTCTTGGATATTAACCCCTGTCAGATATACAATTTGCATATTTTTCTTGCATCAGTAGATTGCCTTTTCATTTTGTTAATATTTTGCTTTGCAAATAATTTGCAAAAAAAAAATTACTTTGCGACTCAGAAGCTTTTTAGTTTGATGTAGAAGCTTTAGTTTGTTGCTTTTGCTATCAGATTCAAAGAATCATCACCAAGACCTGTTTCAAGGATATTACTGATTATGTTTTTTTTTTTTTTTTTCTGGGAGTTTTATGGTTTCAGGTCTTATAGTCAAGTCTTTAACCTATTTTGAGTTAATTTTTGTACCTGGTGTAAGATGATGGTCCAGATTCCTTGTTTTGCTTGTGGCTCTTCAATTTTTCAATTGAAGAGACTGTCCTTTCCCCATCGTATACTCTTGGTTCCTTTGTCATAAATTAATCATATATGCAAGGGTTTGTTTCTGGGCTGTGTATTCTATTCCACTGATCTATGTGTCTGTTTTTGCTAATATCGTACTGTTTTAAGAACTACAACTTTGAAATATAATTTGAAATCAGGAAGCATGATGTTTCCAGCTTTGTTTTTCTTTCTCAAGATTGCTTCAGCTATTCAGGATCTTTTGTGGTTCTATGCAAGTTGTAAGGTTGTTTATTCTATTTCTGTGAAAAATACTGTTAGAGTTTCGATAGGGACTGCATTGAATCTGTAGATTGCTTTGAATACTAGAGACATTTTCACATTTCACCATATTAATTCTTCTAATCTATAAGCATGGAATGTCTTTCCATTTATTTTTGTCTTCTTCAATTTGTTACAGTGTCTTATAGTTTTCAGTATACTGGCCTTTCACCTTCTGGGTTAGATTTATTCCTAGGTATTTTATTCTTTGTGATGCAGTTGTTGACAGGATTGTTTTCTTAATTTCTCTTTCCAATGATTTGTTATTAATGTGTAGAAACACAACAGATTTTTGTGTTGATTTTGTATCCTGCAACTTTACTGAATTTGTATATTAGTTCTAACAGTTTTTTTGTGGAGTCTTTTGGATTTTCTATGTATACTATCATGTCATCTGCTAATAGTAATCAATTTTACTTTTTCCTTTCAATTTGGATGCCTTTTATTTTTCTTGCTTAATTGCTCTGGCTAGGACTTCTGATACTATTTTGAATAGGTGAGAGTAGACATCCTTATATTGTTTCTGATCTTAGAAGGAAGGCTTTCAGCTTTTCAGCATTGAGTATGATGTTAGCTGTGGCATTGTCATAAATGGCATTAATTATGTTGAAGTATGTTTCTATACACACTTTCTTGGGAGTTTTATCTTAAATGGATGTTGAATTTTGTTAAATGCTTTTTTCTGCATCTATTGAGATGATCACATGATTTTTTATTCTTCATTTTGTTAATGTAGTGTATCACACTGACTGATTTGTGGATATTGAAACATCCTCATATCCCTAGAATAAATCCCACTGGATCATGATGTAAGATGCTTTTAATGTATTGTTGAATTCAGTTTGCTAATGTTTTGTTGAGAATTTTTACTTTTATGTTCATCAGAGAGATTGGCCTGTAATTTTTTTTTTTTTTTTTTTGGCACCCTTGTTTTGTTTTGGTATCAAGATAATGCTAGCCTCGTAAAATGTGTTTTTAAGAATTCTCCTCTCTTCTATTTTTGGAAGAGTTTGAGAAGGATTGGTAGTAATTTTTCTTAGGATATTTGGTAGGTTTCATAAGTGAAGCCGTTTGGCCCTAGACTTTTATTTGTTGGAAGATTTTTGATTACTGGTTCACTGTCATTGCTAGCAATTGTCCTGTTCAGATTTTCTATTTCATCATAATTCAGTATTGGTAGGTTGTATGTTTTTAGGAATGTATCCATTCTAGTTTGTCCAATTTGTAGACATATAGTTATTTATAGTAGTCTTTTATGAGTCTTTGTATTAATCTGTTGTATTACAGAGATCCTTTGTTTCTATAATAAGAGACAGAGTGTTACATAATGATAAAGGGGTCAAACAAAAGAATATAACATTTGTCAGTATTTATGCACTCAACATAGAAACATCTATTTTTTTTTTAAGATTTATTTATTTGAGAGAGAGAGCACGCAAGAGAGAGCACAAGCTGAGGGAGGAGGGGCAGAGGAAAAGGGAGAAGCAGACTTCCCTTTGAGCCCGGAACCCTACCCATGGCACATCCCAGGACTCCAAGATCAGGATCTGAGCCGAAGACAGACACTTAACTAACTGAGCCACCTAGATGCCCCAACATAGATGCATCTAAATACTGTGAAGAAAATAGTAACAGACCTAAAAGGGAGAAGTAGTAGAGCATGGACAGTGAACACTGGCTCAAGATTTCAGTGTGGAAGTTTCAATCTTCTTAATAGTTTTAAAATTGTCTTAAATTTAATAGCCAACTTCTTGCTCAACAATAGAAGACTATAATATTCATCTATACCTGTGGATGATTGCTGAGAATAAGAAGTGGCAAAGTTTCCAATACGAATGGTCTAAAGTGGTTTCACATCTTCTCAAGTGAAAATTCTCATTAGAATTTCTCCAAGACTAGCTCACTATATATATATTTTGAAACTTAATATACATACATGTGTGTGTATGCAAAGTTCCAAAAGTCATATATAGAAGTAGATTTTTGGGACTCAGAATATATTAGTGGTTAGGTTCTCAGTCAACTGTTAGTTAATACAAACCCGTGATTCCTGTGGTAATGTAATCACACTGAACTAATCATTGAAACTAACCACACATTTCAGTGCTTTTCTTTTTCCTTCTCTGTGCTTACCTCTCTCGATCTAGGCCTTAGCTGATGCCTCCCTGAGCCCCCTGGGCTCCCAGTTCAAAATCAGCATTTATAAAGAGATTCTATGCTAGAGTGATATTTGGGATGTTGCAAATCTAGTTATATAGCTGGGTCTGGACCACCAACCTTCCTTCTTCAAGTTAATAGCTTCCCTTGTAGGGATAGCTCCAGGGAGCAGTAGGCAACAGTTTTCCCAGGGGCCGTAAGCGTAATTCCAGATCCCATGGAGCACTGTTGGTCCTGGTGACTCAGAGGCATTGACCTCCATGTGGTACATAAATAGTTTATCACTGTACTTTATGAAGTTTTTTGTTTTTGTTTTTGATTTTTTAATATTTGGTCTTTCATTGTCTGTATGTGGAACAGAGAAGATGCATTAAGATGCTCTTCAGTTTCTATAGAAAGGTAAATTCACCCCTCTTTCATCTTGAGTGCCAGGACACATCTGTCTTCAGGAGCACGTACTACTACTTGGGGAGGGCCATGACAGAGTTTTAATCTTGGATCTGGCACTTACTGGCTGTGTGACCTCAGGAATGATTTTAACCTCATTACTTCTTTTTCTCAATCAGCAACATCGGTCTACTCAGGTTTTTTTGAATTGCTGATGAAGTAAAATGCTTAAAATGATAGTTGGCTTAAAATTAGTCCCCTTTGTCTCCCCATCCTAGTTTCCATTACTTCGTGGCCCTCCTCTTAATCCTGAGATGTTAAACAATGGGAAGAAGTTATTCCCCAAATCCAGGTTTTTGGGAGATGGTTCTGAGGCTGGTCACAATAGTAGTGAAACATTGTGAGGTGTATGGTTAGTTTCTGTGTGCTAATTAGTTTATTACCTTACCTTAAGACATCATGGTTGGTACTAGGCTACCCTCTAGGGAATGATGGGGATTCCAGTATGGACTCCAGTAGATATTAGGGTCGGGAATACAAAGCAGTGAAGCCATTGGGAGGCTAGGTTTGTGCTACCAACCCTCCTCCCTAAGACAACAGCTTCCTATCCTGTATAGTCACAAAGAGGAGTGGGCAGCAGTTTCCTCATGGTTGGTGAGCTGGTAAAAGTGTTACTGGGTAGTGGATTGTAAAATTCCTTAGTTCTTATCTTCTTGAAGGGAAGAATTCAATCTAGAGACTCGATAGAGAGTGAGAAGAGCAAAGGTTTTATTTAGCAAAGCAAAAATATACTCCAGAGATGTAGGGGTGGGCTGACCTAAGGGTGGGTAGCAGCCCGCTGAGTTCTGTATCATGTTTTTTTTTTTTTTCTAAAGATTTTATTTATTTATTTGACAGAGAGGAGAGAGATCACAAGTAGGCAGAGAGGCAAGCAGAGGGAGAGGGGGAAGCAGGCTCCCCGATGAGCAGAGAGCCCGATGTGGGGCTCGATCCCAGGACCCTGAGATCACGACCTGAGCCGAAGGCAGAGGCTTAAACCCACTGAGCCACCCAGGTGCCCCTGCATCATGTTTTTTTATGGGGGTCTGTTTGATCTCCTCCATCCCATCTTTTCATTATCACGCCACCCACTGGGTCAGCCTTGGTTTCCTCCCCTCCAACCTTTTGCGCATGTTCATGTCCTCCATCTTCTCATGAGCACCTAAAGGAAAACAATGGAGGGGGGGCGAACTGCAATGCTAATGATATTATAATAATATTATAACAGCCTTGGGTTTACTAGCAGACAAGGTTTTCCTTAAGTGCACATACTCCAAAGTTGGTAAAGTCCTTGCCGCTGTATCTTTTGCTTATCAGACTATGCTAAACCACAAAAGGGGTTGGTCTAAGGGAGATCCGGTATTCTCTGGTTGGAGACTGGTGTGGTCCTTGGCAATTTTCACATCTGCCATCTTCCTTTCTCCCCTTCTGCTCATGTCTAACTGCCTACTCTAGCCCTGTTGCAGCCTGCGTTCATGTAGTGTGCAGTTAGACTGACATCAGGACCAAAGGAGATTCAAGAATATAATGGGAACAGGAACAGACTTCCTCTGCAGCTAAAGCCTTTCTACTATTCCTGTTTTCTAATGGAACTCTCACTCAGTGAATCATGAGATTTCTGTTTTCTACTTTCCAGCTTTGGTCTCCTTTATGGCTAAGATTAACTCTGTGACATAATTCTAACTAGGCCTATCTAAGAGCAGGGGAAGAGAATTTCCTGTGGCCATTTAAGTGGCTTCTCCTACATATAAGGGATTGTGCAAAGCTAACACAATATTTTATAAGCAGAACGTATAGAGTTAGGAGCCTGAAAATTTAGGTTCAAATCTAGGCTTTATTTTTTTTATTTTTATTTTTTAAAGATTTTATTTATTTATTTGACAGAGAGAGAGAGATCACAAGTCAGCAGAGAGGCAGGCAGAGAGAGAGGGGGAAGCAGGCTCCCTGCTGAGCAGAGAGCCCGATGCAGGACTCGATCCCAGGACCCTGAGATCACGACCTGAGCCGAAAGCAGAGGCTTTAACCTGCTGAGCCACCCAGGCGTCCCAAATCCAGGCTTTATTGCTTTCTTTTCGTAGACTCCTGGGCAAGTGTCTTAAACTTTCCAATCCCATAATACCATATACTTCCTGCACCAGACCACTTAGCAAACTGTGTTCTGACTGCTTGGCTCCTACATTGGATGTCTCTGTAAGACTGAAAATGTCTTGAGAGAAGATGCTGTGTCTACAGCAAATAGCACAGCTCTGGAACATGACAGGCATGGAAGAAATAATTCAAATAAACAAATTAGTTGAGATCAATTCCTTTGCCTTTTATATTATTTTTATTTCTGGTAGAGTGACAGTTGTGGTATGCTATTGAATGGCAATCTGGACTGCTCTTCATTAATAAGAGTAGTATAACGTTGACACAGGAGAATCTGACACATACTAAGACTTCATTGAGATGGGAAAAGAGGATGATGGCAACATGCCTCACATTATATAATCAGAAGTGGGAGGATCTAGGGAATTAATTGTGGGTCTGCAGAGATTCATCGCCCTCTAGAGAACCTCTTCTATTTATTTATGAAAAAATTCAGAAACATTTCCTTTGCAAAGGATTAATTTTCATAATATAATCCAAGGACAAAATTCACTTTGTTTTAAACACTGAAACTATACTTAAATACTGAAACCATCTCATTTATAGAGGTATGACTTCATCCTAGCCAAGTACAGCTACAATCCATGATATTTCTGGAAACTTGACATATCCAGCAAGGTGCTTCCTCCTCACCGGTTATTATATGCAATCTCAGTCTCATAGCACAAAGAGCTAAAATCTTTTCATATTTTATAGTAGATTACAACTTAGAGTCTGATGCAATATATTGTATAAACTTCCAAGAAGGATAGGTGCAATTTAACTTTGCAAACTAAGATTCAGATACAGCTAGGTATCTGATATAGGTATCAGGGATATAGGTATCCTTATAAAAATGTGTAGGAGGGACTGATATAAAATCATATTTTCAGTTTCTCATCTTGGTCCTGAAAACACATTTCTTAGAATGGATCAAGAGCAAATGCCATGAGAGATAAAGGGGAAAGTTGGCATTTCTGATAGAGTTAGAACTATTTTCCTGTGAACCTAGAAGGGCATGGGGAGATGACCAAGAAGAATCGAGAGAGGGAGTGAGGAGGCCCTGTCTGCAAAGCTGACAGCTCCTTTGCCTGTGTGTTACAATTTAAGTTATTTCATTTCCTTATTATTAGTATTATTTTTTTTATTTTTATTTTTAGCAGGCTTTGTTCAGTGCCCTAAAACCTTATAATGACTCCCTATTCTTCTTCGACAAAAGGCACATTTCCTCACCTGGTTCTATTCTTTCCTCCCTCCTGGAGAAATTAATGGAGCAAACAACACTTTTATCAAACAATATGCCAATTTTCAAGAGCACATACCATCCACCAAACCTTATGAATAACAAAGACTTTTGTTGAATAGTTTGCACTGTCATTCTCTTGCCTCCATGCTGCACAGAACACTCTCATGGAGGCCGTGACAACTGGATGCTGATGATCACCAGAGAATGTTATTCAGTGTATGCAAATTTGCCCTCCAGTATTCTTAGTAAAGCCCATTGGGAAGGCGGTGCTGTGACAAAGCATATTTGAAAGAGGAGGGTCAGCCATGGGTATTACGGTGCACATATGGCCACACAAGTCTTGAATATATAATGCTTATCCTGAAAAATAAGTTGGCAGCTATATAAAACCTGTCATTAATATTTGACACAGGGAGGTGCTGCTATCTGATCTGGAATGAGTGGGAAGTGATTCTGGGCACATTTTTGTTTTTTCTTTTTCATGGCTATTGTCCTGTTGGTAACCACTGCAGAACTGACATTCAGGAGATGGAGCGGTGGAGACTTACAGTAGCAGCCAGGGGAAGCTTGGTCCATTCTTCACTGACTGCACAGCAAACACTATTAAAGGCAGGGGAAGCCATTTGTTCATGAATATACATTCAATACATATAAATGCTTTGTGCCATGAATATTTATCTCTTTCATGGATTGCAGCTGTTGTGTATTGAAAACTATTAACAGGTTGGAAACCATCCTTTAGAAACCTATGCCTGTCATTTGTGTGCAAAACTATCCCTGGAAACTTCTTTTTCTTTTCCCCTCCCTCTTTTGTGGAAAAGATAGAATACTCCAGGGAGTTTAATAATGAGGTTACTCCCTTAGTAGATAAAGAAGAGAATTTGGTAAAAATGGAAAATGACTTTCTTGTGGAATAACTATATATTTATTTACTTAAAGTTTTTTTTAACTTAAATTGTTTAGGGAATTTTACAGCCAAGGCAATGTTCTGTCTACCAATTGGTATTCATGTTTTGTTGTAAATTCCATTGTTAACAGAGGTGAAAGTATCAGACACTAAATACTATACAATTGTGGGGGGGAGGAGTGTCATATGATTTCTATCACTAAAGAAGGGATTCTTAGGCCTGTAGATATTCTAGTTCTTTTGGATAGAATGGATAGTTTTTCAAACTTTAATCTTATGCTCTCTCATGTTTTCTCCAATCTGACCACTCTTAACTCTTCTTTATTCTTCAAACAAACCATTCTCTCTCCAGCCTCATGGCATTTGTTAATTCCATTTCTACTGTCTGATGTAATTTTCTCTCCCAACAGTTCTGACCTCTCCTTCAGGTTCTCTTTTTAACCTCTTGCTCTTTAAGAATCTGCTCAAACCTTTGTGTCTTGTGACATCTTCTGCGACCTACTCCCATCGTTAGGCAGCACTCCTGTCCTTTGAACAGTTCTTAAATAGACCTTTAAACAAAGCAGTATGCCAAATGTATAGACAAATATATCACATATTAGGTATGAAACTTTTTTAGGTATCTAGTACACTACGCAGGTAACATTGTGTTGCATCCCAGGAATGAGGTCTGTGTCAATGTTTAATTTTGTGTTCAGTGTTAACATAACTGCTGGAGAATTTTTTTTGTTAACCAGTGATTTAGATCTCTACCTGTTCTGGACTTAGTTTCCATTATTCAGGCTAAAGAGAAAGCCCTTTTGGAAAACTCATTCGTATTAGGTTAACTAGTTCCCTTACTACTTTGGGGCTCACAGATTAAATTAGGTCTAGGCTTACATCTTTCCTTAGCTATTTCTATTTAGCCTTGAAATTTCTTTACTCAGTTCCTCAGTCAAGGTTACTGCTCTTGTTTGGGTTTTATCCAAGATTGCTGTACTCTTTCTAACCATAGAGTTTACATTTAAATTAAGAATTTTAAATGATGTTTGAGGAAACTTCTTAATGTGAGCCAATTAGTTTTAATCAGTAAAATCAAAGGTATTATATCCACTTACATTAAATATATTAAGAGCTGCTAACAAGTTTTTTAGACATTTGTATCTCTCTCTTTGTATCTATATTTATAGATAGATATCTAAAGATATGAACATAGATGTATCATATATATCTTTGTCTAGACTACAGATCTTTATGTACATTCGCATGTTGTTTAGATCTATCTGTATCATCAACATCATCATCACCATCATCATCATCAGTCTTATTAGTCCATTTAGGCTGCTATAATAAAAATACCATACTGAATGGCTTTTGAACAACATTTATTTTTCATGGTTTTAGAGGCTGGCAAATCCAGGATTGTGGTGCCAGCAGACTCAGTGTCTGATGAGGTTCTGATTTTTGCTTCATAGACAGCCACTTTTGCTGTGTTCTCACAGGGATCTCTCTGGGGTCTTTTTTATAAGGGCTCTAATCCCATTCATGTGGGTGGAGCCTTCATGAACTAATCACCTCCCAAAGGCTCCATCTCCTAATATTGTCATCTTGGGTGTTTGGTTAACATATGAATCTGGGGGGGAAACAAACATTCAATCTATAACATCATCTTTTTCGCTCTGTTCAGTTTGCATATAAATAAATCTCTTTATATATTTGAATGACTTATGGGTATTGATATTAAGAAGGAATGAGAAGAGTCTGGGTGGCTCTTTACTTAGGAACCAATTATTAATTCTTTTTATTTTTCTAGCCTTTTTGTTTTCATGTCTATATTTTAGCTATTTCACTGTTCATTAAAATGTCCTTCGGGGGAAAGAAGATGAACTGTTAGCATCGAGTGCAATGTGTAGTGCTCTAGGGATACTCATTAAGTGTCTGTTGACAATGCTGATGATGATGGTAAAATTCAAATCAGTTAATTGGTTCTGCACCTGTTAGTAATCTCAATGAAATTTTGCACTGGATATAGGTTAAAACAATTGGGGAATTTTCTGTTAAGAGAGACATTCCTCTTATAGATAGAAATACCCAGACAGAGGGCTTCTATCTCTCAAGTTCTCTCAGCTTGAAATGGAATAATAGAGCAAGGCTAGACTGAAGTGAAGGCAGGGTAGACAAATGTATCTATGGTGATTGCTGGGTTATAAATAGGCATTATCTGCTCAGACTTTTCCTATACCCAGGAAGGCTAAACCTACTGTTTATCCTTTGGCTTAAGACATGCCTTCTATTCTTCCCTGTTTGATTATACATAGGAAACTGTAGAAACAGAGAGAAGAGTCTCTAACTCAGAGAAGGAAACATTTCAGCTAATTCTTCTTATTTTTTTAATTTTATGGGTTTTTTTTACCTCATTTTTTCAAAATTCAAGTAGAATTAACATACAGTGTTATATTAGTTTCAGGTGTACAATATAGTGATTCAGCACTTCTGTCCATTATTCAGTGCTCGTCATGGTAAGTGTACTCTTAATCCCCATAACCTTATTTCACCCATCCCCCCCACCTGCCTCTCCTCAGTTTGTTCTCTATATTTGAATCAGGTTTTTTTCTCTTTTTTTTTTTTGTTCCTCTAAATTCCACATATGAGTGAAATAATATGGTATTTGTCTTTCTCTGATTTACTTCAGTTAGCATCATACCTTCTGGATCCATCCATGTTGTTGCAAATGGAAAGATTTTATTCTTTTTTGTAGCTGAGTAATATTCTATTATGTGTTTCAGCCAATTCTTGAAGGATGTGTGGAAGTAAGCCAAATGGACTGAGGTGCTTGGGGAAAACTGAGTAAGGATGCTTTCTTCTTCTTGTTTTAGCCAAGATAGGCCAAGTTCAGTCTTGAAAAAGTGGCATGAGATTATAAAGTGCCTAAAAAGAATCAAAGAAAGGAAAAAACTGCAAGACAAACTTCACCTGCCTTACAATTTCCTCTGGGGCCACTCCATGTACCCAGAGAAGCACTCTTTATTTTCACGTTTCAGAGCTTTTCTCCTTGTTTCTCAAAGATTTCTGATTTTTTTTTTTTTTCATTTAATTGCAGTAACACTGTTCTGGTATTTATTTGATGTTGATGGCAAATACAGGCATAAGTAGAAATGTAATCCCTGGGGTACATGCATTTTCCTTGTAGAGTATTTTCCATTACATTATTGAATAAATCCAATATGGTTTGAGAATACAGGAAAACCTATTAATCTGTTTGCAAAGTAATACTACTACTAATAATGCCCATTTTGTTTAAAAATTAAGTCTCATGAGCTTCAAACCAATTTTTCAAATCTGAGATCAATTTCATGAAAAATATATGGGTATGTTCTAAGATATTAAGAGGATATTTATTCAAGAGAATGTTGTTTGTTTCACATCACCCGGAGACTACATGTTATTTGTTTCAAATGTCCTTCCTACATGAAATAAGCCTGCTCCAGGTGAACATAGGTCTCCCTGCCCTACCTACTTCCACTTCTTGTCACCACTCTCATTTTTTCCTTAGAATTTTGTGTTCTAGAAACTTAAAGAAGCCTATGGTTTTTAATTTCTGCAAGATTTTCAGAATACTAACTGCATCCCAAATTCTTCTATTTCCTTTGCCTAAAAATAAAGAGTACACGCACACACACACACACACACACCCCATAAACAAAAATTTCACAAGTTTCCATGGAAGGAAATAGCTAAAGGGAAGAGAAAGCAGATTGGGGTTTATTTTGGAACTTTAGCAGTTAATGCACATTCCTCTCTTCCTTGCCTGAGTTTGGAACCATCTA
This sequence comes from Potos flavus, assembly GCA_028534135.1. Classification (NCBI taxonomy): domain Eukaryota; kingdom Metazoa; phylum Chordata; class Mammalia; order Carnivora; family Procyonidae; genus Potos; species Potos flavus. The sequence continues at coordinate 24,476,505 of CM052897.1, forward strand.
AGAAATAGGAGTCAAGATGGTCATCAAAATATCAACTTTATTTTAGGCAAAGGTCCATGAGAAAGCATCACTTACGTACGTGGCAAATGGATTTATTAATTCTATAGCCCAGAATGGGGCAGATTCATCATTGTGTTCGCCAGGCAGAGGTAGACAAATGAGTGTTCCTGATGCAGAAATAATGACAGATAGGTGTGTGCTCCTGTAAATTTTATAGGAACAAGAAACTCATATTGCATCTTCCTTGAGGGAAAATTGGCTTCCAAAGAATCAGAGGAGGGAGCTGAGAAGAACATTCCCCGTTCCTTCTTTCAATTTACCAATGACATAAAGAGGAGTAAGGAAGATATGGGCAGGATAGGACTTTCTCTAGAGATGTTTCCTCCATAGAGGAACCTTAAGCCAGGCAATAGGAAGAGTTCTTAGCATTTAAGGCCTTCTCTTAGACCCACTGTCTGAATTTAATTAGGCCACTTTGACTTTCTTTAGACCTTTGACAAGTTTCATGACCACTCTAAACTATACTTGGTTTGTTTTGTCTTTCACAACTATCCTTAGGATGGTTCTGAGGGCTTGGCTTTTAGGAAAAGAGTACATTTTGTTCCAAATTTGTTTTTAGCTAAACCAGAATAGAACCAGATCTGGGTGCTTTCAAACAGAACCTCTATATTAGTCACAAAAATTAGAGGCAAAAAACCTATCAGATCATCTGTTCCCTCCCCATGCCAAACCCAGGGAATATGGACTGCTTATTCTCTTGAATTAATTCTGTTTATCAGAAAGGCAACTAAATCAAGCTTCCTCTGAAATAGATACAGAGGGGCTCATTATGTGCTAGCATATATACTCTCAGGAATACCTCCAGGACACATGGAGAGGAATGTACTTGGACAAAAGAAATCTGTACTGCGATTTTTTTCTCCATTGGGATATTTTTTTTAATTAACATATAATGTATTATTTGCCCCAGGGTACATGTCTGTGAATCATCAGGCTTACACATTTCACAGCTCTTACCATAGCACATACCCTCCCCAATGTCCATAACCCAGCCACCCCATCCCACCCTTCCTACCCCGCAGCCACCCTCAGTTCGTTTCATGAGTTTAGTAGGAGTCTCTTATGGTTTGTCTCCTTCCTGATCCCATCTTGTTTTATTTCCCTCCCCCAATCCCCATGATCCCTGCCCTGCCTCTCAAATTCTTCATATCAGAGAGATCATATGATAATCGTCTTTCTCTGATTGACTTATTTCGCTTAGCATAATACCCTCTAGTTCCATCCACGTC
>CM052897.1:24478293-24500793 GCA_028534135.1 Potos flavus
TTGCAGAAATGTCTGTTCGTATCTTCTGCCCATTTCTTGATCAGATTATTTGTTCTTTGGGTGTTGAGTTTGAGAAGTTCTTTATAGATTTTGGATACTAGCCCTTTATCTGATATGTTATTTGCGAATATCTTCTCCCATTCTGTCAGTTGTTTTTTGGTTTTGTTCCATTGAGATAATTTAATTCCTTAATCAATTTCCTACCTAGCACTCAAATCACACCAACTTCTTAATGTTCATTTTTATTTTGCCGAAATTATTCTCATCAGAATCATTTTCCATGTGAAATTTTCAATGAAAATTAAGTCTTTCTAATCAAGATTTTTATTTGTATCAACAATTATAGCTACTACATTAGAAGTTTTGTTTTATGGACATTATATCTATCAAGTCCATTTATTCTAAATCAAAGTTTGCAGGTAAAAATATTATCAAAAAGTTTTGCTTCTGTCAGTTTTTAGTCAATTAACAAACTTAGCTATGTGCAGTTTTTGTCTTATTTTGTATAATTATTTTTACCATTAATATTAATTATAAATTGGATAGAAGACAACAGTTCATATTTATTTCTTAACCAGTTAATGAGAATACAGTAAGCAATTAACCTCTGGTGTTCTAGGAGAGCTGTATTATGGAGGATTGGACTACTGTACTGTTAACCCAATTCTTCTGAATATTTTTTCATCACTTTGAGTATTGGATTTTAAAATACCTTTTCTGCTGGTGGAACAAAGAGCAAATGGCAGAGCCAAATGTCTTGTTTTGCTCCATTATTTATCAATATTTGGGAGAAAGAAGAAGTGGGCATGGTAAAAGAAAAAAAAAGGACACAACTCTATTCTCTTTTTTCACCTTACATTTTTCTTACTTTCCTCTCTTTTCTCTAAACTTTTCAGCCTTATCAAAGTTTCTATGACTCTATCTTCATTGTCTCCTGGCCCAGTACTCCTGCCTGCTGTTGGCTTTATTCTTTTTTCCCTGCTCCTTCTAAATCTCACTCACTGTCTTGAACGATCTCCTCTGAAGCATTTAGCTGTTTTTTCTTCTATCATCATGCTACCATCTTTTACCTAGAGGTGCTTATCGGAATGCCCAATGTCATGATCATAAAGGCTCAGAGAGGAAACTCTCATCCCTACTACTCAGCATCCCACCTAGATCAAGTAACTATAACCAAAAGAGGTTGTGAAGGTGTGGGATTTTGTTGTTGTTGTTGTTGCTGCTGCTGCTGCTGTTTGGCTATAAAAATGGGGCAGAAAGATGAATGTTGTGATCTCCAGAGTACCTTGCCAGATCACGGAACTTAGAATCATCCACTTACATTTACTAGACACTCCCTGGGAGCCTGGAGCTGTGTTATTAGATGATTTCACCCTTTCATGCCCTGAAATCCAGTTTCTGCCTTTTTCTCAGCTGTTTCAAATATTGTAGTATTTACCTGAACTTTTGAGAGCTTTTGTTACTGTCTCTTACTGTCAAACAGAATTATTAAATTATTAATTTATTATACAGACTGGGTTTGTTTGCTTGTCTCAGTTCAGTGGTTTTTAGTGTACTCAGAGTTGTGCAACCATCACTACAGTCTAATTTTAGAACATTTACAAAATTCCAAAAAGAAACCCCAACCCATATCCATTAGCAATTATTCTTCATTCTTGTTCACCAGTCTACCAACTGGGTACCCTCTACCATTCTATTTTCTGTCTCCAAGGATTTGCTTATTCAGGACATTTCAAGTAAGAGGCATTAAATAATATACCAGCTTTTATGACTTTTTTTTTCATTTAGTATAATGTGTTCAAGACTCATTAATGTAGCATGTGTCAATACTTCATTATTTTTTATTGCTAAATAATATTCCATTGCATGAATACCCCAAATTTTGTTTATTGACTCATTAGTTGATGGACATCTAGGTTGTTTCCATTTTTTAACTATTATAAATGATGCTATTGTGAACATTTCTGAATGAGTTTTCATGTGGACATATGTTTTCATTTCTCTTGGGTATATCTAGTACTGCCATTGCTATGTTTTGTGGTAACTCTATGTTTAGTAATTTGAGGAATGTCCAAAGAGTTTTCCAAAATGTCTGCACTATTTACATCTTCACAAGCAATGTATGAGGGTTATATTTTCTTCCCATCCTCATCAACACTCGTTACTATCTTTCTTTTTTTTAGCATTCTAATGGGTATAAATGGTATCTCATAGTTTTGATTTATATTATTCTAGTGACTAATGATGTAGAACATCTTTTCATGTGATTTTTGGCCAGTTACATATCTTATTTGGAGACATGTCTATTCAAATCCACTGCCCATTTTCAAATTGGGTTATGTCTCATTCAGTTAAGACTGCTATTACAAAAATACCATAGACTGGGTGGCTCATACACAACAGAAGTTTATTTCTCACAGTTTTGGAGACTGGGAAGTCAAAGATCAAGGTGCTGATAGATTCTATGTCTGGTGAGGGCCTTCTCCTGGTTCATAGAAAACTGTCTTCTTACTATGCATCATATGGTGGAATGGGTGAGGGTGCTTTCTGGGGTCTTTTTATAAGAGCACTAATCTCATTCATTAGGGCTCTGCCCTCATGATCTAGTCACTCCCAAGATCTCCATCTCCAAATACCATCACATTGGACATTAGGATTTAACGTATGAATTGGGGGAGGATATACAAACATTGAATCTATAACATTCTGTCTTTAGACCCCAAAATTCATGGTTTTATCACATGCAAAATACATCCATTGCATCCCAGCAGCCACAAAACTCTTAACTCATTCCAACATCAACTTTAAAGTCTAAGCTCAGGGTCTCATATAAATATCATCTAAGTCAGTTATGAATGAGACTCAAAGTATAATTCATCCTAGGGCAAATATCTCTCCAGCTGTGAAACTGTGAAACAGGGAGGAGCAGCCTTGGTGATATCTGAATTGCCTTTAGTCTCATTCTTCCATTGTGCAATTACATGTTCCTCTTTTCCATCTGAAACTCATCAGAATGACCTTTACTGCCTATTTTTCTACCAACTATCTGTTCAGAATTACTTAGGTATTCTGTAAGAAGATTGAAGTCTTCTCTTCAGCTCTCCTCTTTCTTTCTGAGCTGTCACCAGAATAATTTTTAATGGTCCATTCATGGCAATGTGACTTTTTCTAGCATGCACCTTGAAACTCTCACAGCCTCTACCCATCATCCAGATCCAAAGCCACTTCCTTTTGTGTGTGTGTGTGTGTGTGTGTGTGTGTGTGTTTGTTACAGCAGCACCCCACTTCTCAGTACTAATTTCTGCCTTAGTTTAGGCTGCTTTAACAAAAATACCATAGACTGGATGGCTTATAAACAATAGAAATTTATTTCTCACAGTTTTAGAGACTGGGAAGTCAAAGATCAAGGTGCTGGTAGATTCAGTGCCTGGCAAGAACCTACTTCTACTTCAAGTAGAGGTGTTAATTCTTGTTCATGGAAAGCTGTCTTCTTGCTGTGCGTCACATGGTGGAAGGGATGAGGGAGTTCTCTGGGGTCTTTTTTATGAAGGCGTCAGGCCCGTCATGAACTACTCATCCTCCAAAAGTCCCTCCTCCTAATACCATCACATTGGACATTAGGATTTAACCTATGAATTTGAGGGGAGTGGCACAAACATTAAGTCTATAGCTGGCTGTCTTTGTGTACTGAGTTAGAAAGAGCTCTTTATCTATTTTGTATTACAAGCCTTTCATCATATGTACTTTGCAAGTATTTTCTTTCATTCTGTGGGTTATCTTTTCACATTACAGATGGTGTTCTTTTTAAACTTGATGGAGTCCAATTTATCTATATTTCTTTTGTTTCGTGTGCTTCTTATGTCATATCTAAGAAACCATTGCCTTACCTAAGGTCACTGAGATTTATACCCAAGTTTTCTTCTAGTTTGATAGTTTTAGTTTTTCTTTTAGATGTGTGATCCATTTAATACAGTATAAGGAAAGGGTCCAACTTTATTCTTTTGCATGTGGATGTCCAGTTTTCCCAACACCATTTGTTGAAAAGACTCTTTTGTCGATTGAATTGTCTTGGCACCCGTGTTGCAAATTGACTGGGCATAAATGGAAAGATTTTTTTTCTGGACTGTCAGTTCAGTTCTATTGATCTAATATTATATCAGTATTGCGTTTTCTTGATTACTGTAAATTTGTAGTAAGCTTTGAAAATGGGAAGTTCTAGCCCTCCAACTTTATCCACCCCCCCACCAAAATTGTTTCGGCTTTTTCTCACTCCCTAAATTTCTATATGAATTTTAGAATCACTTTGTCAGTTACTTCCAGAAAATCAGTTGAAATCTGATAAGGATTGCATTGAATTTGTAGACCAACTTGCAGGGTATTATATCATAACAGTGTTAAGTTTTATCTATAAATGTTTGATGTTACTTTATTTATTTGAATGTTTTATTTCTTTCAGTAATTGTTTATATTTTTTATAGTGTACAAGTATAACACTTCAAAATTTTATTCCCGGATATTATATATATTTTGATATTATTATAAGTGGGACTGTTTTCTTAATTTAATTTTTGGATTATTCATGTGTTGTATTTCGAAATAAAATTGATTTTTGTATTTAAGTTTGTATCCAAGCACAATATTGAACTCATTAGTTCTAGTAGTTTGTTAATGGATTATTTTGGATTTTTCTATTACATGACAATGTCACCTGTAAGTGGGAATAATTTTACTTCTTCCTTTCCAATCTGTATGCTTTTGACTTGTTTTTCTTGCCTAATTACTCTGGTCATAAATTCTAGTACAATGTTGAATGAAAATAGTAAGAATGGACGTTCTTGTCTTGTTTCTTAGCTTAGGGGGAAAGGATTCACTGTTTTTCCTTTAAGTATATTAGCTGTGAGTTTTTCATAGATGCCTTTTACGAGATTAAGGAAGCTGATTTTAGTCTTAATTTTTTGTTGTTTTTAGCAAAAATGGGTGTTAGATTTTGTCAAATTTTTTTTTCTTCCTTTATTGAGAGGATCATGTGATTTTTGTCCTTCATTCTATTAGCATGGTGTATTACATTACCTGATTTTCAGATGTTAAACCAGCCTTACACCCCTGGGATGAATTCCTTTTAGTTATGGAATATAATCCTTTTTCTATGTTGCTAGATTTGGTTTGCTAGTATTTTATTGAGGTTTTTTTAAAGATTTATTTATTTATTTTAGAGAGAGAGAGCACACGAGTGGGAGGAGGAGGAGCAAAGGGAGAGGGAAAGAAGCAGACCCCCCACTGAGCCCATGTGGGGCTCAATCTCAACAACCCTGAGATCATGCCTGAGCTAAAATCAAGAGTTGGATGCTTAACTGACTGAGCCATCCATGCACCTGTCTTGAGGGTTTTGGCATTCGTAGAGATCCTGGTTTTCTGTAATATCTTTATCTGGTATTGATAGCAGTGTAGTACTGATAGAACAAGTTGAGGGCACCTGGGTGGCTCAGTCAGTTAAGCAGCCGACTCTCGATTTCTGCTCAGGTCATGATCTCAGGGTCCTTGGGTGGGCTCTGCGCTCAGTTTGGAGTCTGCGTAGGATTCTCTCTCCCTCTCTCTCTCTGCCCCTCGCCCTGCCCATGTGTGCGTGCTCTCTATCTCTCTAAGATAAATAAATAAGTATTTAGAAAAAATTTTTAAAAATAAACAGTTGGAATGTTTTCCCTCTTTTTCTTTTGTTTTGTTTTTTAGAAGAGTTTTTGGTGTTAATTCTTAAATATTTGATTTAATTTACCTGTGAAGCCATTTAGACCTGAGCTTTTATTTGTAAGAAGTTGATTACTAATTTAATTTCTTTATTTGTTATATGTCTATTTATATTCTGTGTCTTTTTAAGTTGGTTTTACTAGCTTGAGTGTTTCTGAGGTTTTGTCCATTTCTTCTAGATAATCTAATTTACCTTGTAATCCTATTTATTTCTGTAAGATTGGTAGGAATGTCCCTCTTTTATTCCTCATCTAGTAGTAACTACAGAATTCAATATTCAACAATTAGCTGTAATAATAAGCAAAAAGGAAAAGAAAAGTGTGCGATGAGAGATTATACTTAAGCCCTCATATAGGGAGGAGAGTCAAGAAAAAACTTTTCAGAGGTAGTGACATTTATTTTGCCTTAAAAGAGGAGTAGACTTAATAATTACATTACATTAATAATGTAAAATATGTAAAAAAAAAAAAAAAAGAAAAGAAAAAGAGGGTTGGAAGGCATAGTAGAGAAACAGGAGAGGTAGAAGAACTTCCCAGATAGAATGAATGGACCTTATGTGATCATTGTAAGGTGGTTAAAGAGCTTTTCATGTTTTAGCAATGGAGAAAAGACCTGTATGACTGTTGCATGGCAAATGAGGGAGAAAATGAAACACAATGAGACTAGAGAGGGAAGTCTAGATGAATAATAGGAATAGAATAATAGGCCATATGAACGATGTCGGATTTTGTCTTCAGTGCAATAGGAAGTTGTCATTGAATTTTAAGCAAGGAAATAACAGAACCTGATTATGGTTTATAAAAATTATTCTAGCTGCATTCTAAAATAGTGAATTTGGATAGTCAATATTGGAAGTGGAGGGGACTTTATTGTTTAGTATTCCAACCAGGGCAAGATGGTGGCTTAGACACCAAGGTGACTGTAGTACCACAGAGAAGTGGATATATTTATTATATATTTGTGTATAGAATAAACATAAACTGTCAGATGAAATGTTTTTAAGGGTGACATACTGGCTTTTGGGTCATAAAGCAAAGAGAATTGAGAAGCATATTAAAAAGAACAGCAAGAATACAGTTATGTTTGAGATTACGGTTGGATATATAGGTCTAGACTTCGAATAGAAGTCTAGAAAGACATACATTTGGGATCTGTTGATATTGAGACATTACTTAAAAATTATGAGAGTAGAAGTGGTCAAGAAGTTAGCAAATAAATGAGAAGAAAGAATCCCCAGGGTGGAGCCATGGAAGTTCCAATAACTAACAGGTTATGTAGGGAACAGTGAGCCAAAAAAGGATCTTGAGAAGGAAGGACTAAAGAAATGGGAGAAAAACTGTAAAAAGGTAGAATCCTAAATGCCAGGAGGAAAGATTCAAGGAGCAAGGATGATCAGTTGTGTTGAATACTTTGGAGAGCTCTAAATGATCTGAGAATTATCTATTATGTTTAGCCACAGATTTGTCATTGTGACCTTGGCAAGAGAAGTTTTAGTAGTGTTCTGAGAGAAGTCAGGATGGAGGATAGGAAGAAGACAACTTTTACAGTTATGTGGGTATAAAAGATCGGTAAGTGAAAGGATGGTAATTGGAGGGAGTTATCAGGTCATGCATGGGACTTCTCCTGCTTCTTCTCTCTCCCTCCCCCTTTCTCTTTCTCCACTCTCTCCTCTTTCTTTAGGTTACCAGAGTTGTAGCACCTTTGGATGCTAATAGGAAGTATCTAGTAGGAAAAAGAGAAATGGTCTGAAGAGTTGAGCATTAAGAGGTTATTACCAAAGAAAAGTCCCTGAAAGAGTGAGAGGGGAATGGCATCCACAACACAGGGAGAGAAATGAGTCTTATAAAGAGAAGGGACACTAATCTATAGTTACAGGAGTGGGGGAGAAAAAAAAGCAAAAGGTAGATGCAAACATGATAGTCTGTGAATTTGGTTGAAGGAAAATGAGAGTCTGTATCTCAAGTCTACAACTTGTAGAGAATGTGGGCACAAGCTAATTGGGGAGATATGGATAGATTGCTAAGTGGTGCTGAGAGCACTGTTGAAATTGGTAATCATGATTTTTTAAATGGTGGTAATGGTATTAGTTATATAAATTTTCTGCCAAAATCAAATACCTTAGCATAATGGTTCTTAACTGGAGGTTTTCTTCCAAATTACATGAAAACTCTTTTCCTGACCCTTAACTTAGACCTAATGATTCACAGTTTCTATGAGGCCTGCCATATGTCTTTTTACATCTTCCACACATTTTTTCTTTGTTTATAATTCACGGAATCACTGCTTTGGCATAACATACAAGCATCTTCATGATTAGGATTCTTTCTACCTGTCCATTTTCACCTCCCACTACTCCTTGTTTTGAACTCCATATGTAGATCATAAAAAAATACCTGTTATGAGGGCCCCTGATTGCATCATACTTTCTCATCATTTTCCACTACTGACCTTGAATGGAGAACCAACAAGTATCACATCTTATAGAGAAGACTGAATTTTACATTAGTAGTTAAAATCACAGATCCATTCCTACATTCTTTTCTGTATCTCTCCTTGGCTAGGGGTCTGGACTGCATTGTTTAGATGTCTTTGTGGAAGGCAGGAGTTCAGAACATAACACTTACGATAGAAGAGCCTTGAATATATTGGCAGCTCTGGTACAAGTACAAAACAGAATTAATGAATCTGTTCTATGTATCCCAGAATGAGGGCACCAGTCAAAGCAGGGCAGGAGAAGAAAATCAAGCCAAATAAAAGCCAAAAGGGCGTTACATCTATGAAGATACAAAGTACCAAGAGGCAAGGTCTTTCAGAGATACAGAGGGGATAGAAGTTTTCAGAATGGAGAGAGACTAATCAAATAGGTCAAATGCTTCAAGACAGTTATGTCAGATAAGAACTGAGAATTATCCATTGTCTTTGGAAATACAGAAGTCCTTGGTGACCTCTGTAGGAGTAGTTCCAGTGGAGTCAGAGAACAAAAGTCAGATCACAGCAGGGTGAGGAATAAATTTCTTATTAGGAAGTAGAGGTGGATTTAAATAGCAGGAAATTCTTCAAGGAGTTTGGCACTAAAAAAGTAGAGGTAGAGGGGAATATGGGGTCACAGAGAGGTATTTTTTTTATTCAGGGTTGAAGAGATTTAACTCTATATAAAACAAAAATGCATATCAATTTTAGGAAAAGGCCCAGGAGAGCGGAAAAGAGGGAAAGAAAAGGGGTGAGGGAGAGAACAATAGGAGGAAGAGAGAGAGAGAAGAAAAGGAAGAAGAAGTGGAGTGGGGAGGTGGGACAAGGAAGAGAAAAGGTAGTTGGTCAAACAGGTCCCTGAGGACCTTGGCATTGGAATTCATAGGGTAGAGTGCTTTAAATAGGAAAAGGAAATCCTCTTTCATTGAGAAAGGAGGAAATTCTGAGGGGATATAGACAGATGAAATATACTCTGGACAGGAGGGGACAGAGCTGGAAAGACCTGCTGTTTTCTGGTCTTACCTTCTTAATCAAGTGGAATATAGTGTCCATGAGTAAGGATGAGGGAGGAGGCATCAAGTCTGGGTATTAAGGGAAGCAAACCTTTATAGTATAGCCTCTGAGGGAAAAATGAAACGGAACTGGTGGTAAACACAGGGAAGTATAGCCTGGTGATAGCTGAGGATGGAGACCACAAATCTGAAGTATCTCCGATTATGTGATTTTACTCCAGCAACTCTCAGCATCAAGAATTCCACCTGTGGGTTAGAGATATTTATAGGACATTGTTCTTTTAATTTCTGTAATACATAGTCATATTCTATCGTTAGATAGGGCCTTTTTCAGAACCATAGTAAATGCCTGTTTTTATTCCATCAAGGACACTGCTAGAAGGATTTATTGGAAACCCCACATATAAAATGATCATGAAATATGTCATTTAAGAAATCTTGCAAATCGTGCTGCCAAACAGATGGCATAGCTCTGCAATATAAACAGCAATGCCCTCACCAGCTGTTGATTTTGTTTGCAAAATTTAAATCACCACTGGTGCTGGTAAGAAGTGTGTCTAAAATAATCCCACAAGATCCATGAATGATGAAATGTCCTAGCTTTAGGAGAGGTCGGGGTAAATAGATACATTTTACATATTTTGAGCTGCAGAGACTTTCAGAAAATAGAAACTAACACGTGTGGGTGGGTGTGCTTTAATGTAGGGGAGAAAAGCTCCTCCTGTAATACATAGGAGTCAATCTGACTATTATATAGATGTCTCCATTTAGCCCTAAAGCCTGTCTTCACTTTGGCATCACTGATACTTTATTATCTCTGTTTACTTCTATGTCAAAAGATAGAACTTTGATCTTTTGTTTCTATGGTAATACCTCTCTTGCCTTCCCCTCAACTATTGCCTATGCTGTCATCCAGAGTGAGGAGCCATACAAACTTGAGAACATAGATCTGAAATTTAGGAGAAAGGTGGAAGCTATCAGGACACACAGAGTTAAGGACATTAATGTATAGGTAGAAGCTATGTCCTTCTCTCTATATTCTACCTGACAAATTCCTGCACAACAATGTTGACCCAGCTCTAATAATACTAATAAAATGATAATAACTAATTAATGAGTTTTTCTATATATCAAACACTGAATATTATATTTTTATTTTTATTTAATATTAAAATGCATTATTTTATTTTCTGTTTTTCTTTTTATATAGTTTTTTTAAAGATATAATTGACATATAGCACTGTCTAAGCTTAAGGCGTACAGCATAATGATTTGACTTACATATATTATGAAAGGATTACCACAATAAGTTTAATACCCATCATACTATATAGATACACAAAAGAAAGAAAACATTTTAAAAAGGATTTTATTTCCCTTATGATGATAATTCTTAGGTTCTACTCTCTTAACAACTTTCCAGTATACCATATAGCAGTATTAACTACGGTCATCATGTTATATATGACATCCCTAGTACTTATTTATCTTATAACTGGAAGTTTGTATCTTTTGACCATTTTCATTCAATTTCTCCTCCCTCTAGTCCCACCTCTGTGTTCTGAGTTAAATGGATCAACTCATTTTATCCAACCCCAAACTCAGTGCTGTACTTGCTGTTACTTGTATACATATATTTACCTTCCCTAATAGACTATAAACTGTTAAGAAGACGGAAATTACATCATTTATGTGTTTATTCTCTGCAGGGCTTCGTGGTACTTTCTGCATTAAGTATGTAATAATACATTTGTTGAATGACTAAATAAAAAAGAACACACAAAACAAGAAAGAGAAAAACTGTTAATTATATACTTACAAGTCTTCTTAAAAATGTAAATTGTGTTTTTTGAGGATAGGATTTATTTGTTTCCCTCAAAGTGAAGCACATAGTAGATACTCAATAAATATTCATTAGTTGATTGGTAAAAGTCTGCCAGAGCACTATTTTATCCTGGAGCCAGGAAATTAGGGATATATCCTATAACTTAGAGTCAGAATTCACTGAGTACATGCTTCATACTTCCCCACATTCTATGTGTCAGGACTCTGATTCTTCCTATGTGATTTTATGATAGGTGATTTAAAGAATGAGTGCAGGGTACTACTCTATTGCAAAGTTCCATTTATAGCTATAATCAACTACTTAGCTCCAATCTGTTTCTCTTCAGTTCTAGTCATTTATCACTCTGGCACCATCTTGGATATTCTTTGCATCTACTGAAGACAACTTGTTATTTATATAAAAGATGCTTTAAAAATAAATTGTACATTAATAGTGGATACTTTAAATAAAAACATATCCTATAATCATTCTGTGGAAATTATTTAATTTACCAAAGGGCTAGTTTCTATTTATGACTGGCAATACATTGGCAATATATGAGAAATAATCACAAAAAGCCTATATTGGTTAAAATGGAGAAATTAAGATATTCAACTAAATGATTCAGATTGATTTATTTTTGTTTGGCTGTTATAAAACCCTACAATGAAAGATGTAAGAAATCTAAGAATTATTAACATTCAAACTGACTTACAGTAAATTTGTGAGGAGATACCATTTATAACTGGAATACAGGTTTTTTTTTTTCTTCTGAAGAGCAACCAGACCATCCTGTGCTGATTAGTACATAACAAATACATTCAAAATGACTTCCAAAAACAAACTGATCTTTAAATTTTGCCAAAAGTAATAGCAAGTTCTAATTATGAGAAGGAAAAGATCTTTATTTTGAGAGATTAGTAACTGAGTTTTGACTACACAATTTCTATATTTTCCCCCAGTGAGGGCATATCATCACTCACGTTATGAATATATCATCATTTTACCTGGAGAGGTGCCACAAACCCTCAAGCAAGGGAGCATCCCTAGACTTTGGACTGAAGACAGCTTGTCTCCCATGATTCTGTGATTCTGGCTTTTAAATGCTCTTCTCAACTTCTTGCTCTTCCTTTTCCAATAGAAGGATGAAAAAGTATGTTGATATTGGATATCCAGGGAAGAAAAAAACTACAACATATCAAACCATTCCCTGCAACCCTTTGGACAGGGTGAGAAATAATTAATATTTCTATAATAGAGTACATGAAATAGATTATAGATGTTCCTCCTACATATGACAATATCAGTAGAACAGGGATAAATAGCTTCCTAAGGAGGAACTGCTTACATTATTTTATAAATTATATCTTCTAGGAATTAAATAAATTTATATGTAATAGGAAAGAAGATGAAAATTGTTTTTTATGATCTTTAATGTTGATGTATATATTTCAGTCCCAAAAGAAATCTAGAGATATTTGAAGACATAGAAGAAAAGTCTACACCCACTGAAGAACAGATCTTAGATCTAACATGATTCAGTTCCATAATTCACATAAACCTCCAACAAGTTGGAACTAAATTCCATATATAAACAAAAAGAGGAGCAACATTTAGAAAACATCCTTTGCCTTTGGGATTCACCAGCTTTCATTCTGGAGGGTTTTCTTTTTTTAGCGTTGTGAGGTAGTAAAACTATAAGTACACAGCAGAGGCAGATAGATTAGCTACACCGTTTGAACAATATGGATAGAATGCCCGAAAATTTATTGATTATGAACAAGCTAATATTCTGGAAAGTAAGTTAGTGTTTGGCTAGAAACACTTCCCTACCCAGAATCAATTACTCCCTGGTAGGCTGCTTAGTACAATTGTCTAACAAACCTATTAGAAAGCGATTAGACAACAAGCATGTGAAGATTTAGCTAACTTAATTAGTAATCAGATTACTATAAATCATGACTGCAAGGAAATGTCATTTTACACCCATTTGATTGAAACAAAAGTTTGATAATACTAATTGTTGGAGAGATATAGGTCAGTGAGGTCTGATGTAGATCAAAGTAGTTGTACCATTTTATTCTTCTGTATTGTTGTTAACCAGTTTGGAAAACAATTTGGCATTGTCTTTCAAAAATGAACATTCACATATCCTGTGAACTATAAATTCTTCCCCTAGATAAAAATTCAAGTGACAAACTTGCTTACATGCACCAAGAGACATGTATAAGAATGTTTATAGAAGCACTGTCATAAGAACAAAAAGAAAGTAAAAAATCTTTGTAAAATGCAAATAACCATCAAGTGGAGGAATAGGTAAAAAGAATCATTAAAATTATGACATTACACAGTAGTGAAAATGAATGAACCACAACAGTGTACAGCATGGATGAATCATACCTAGTTTGGGGTAACAAGAAAACCTTAGAAGTCGTGTATATAACATAATAGCCTTTTTTTAAAAAAAGTGAAAAAACAGCTCAGCATAGAACACATTGCTTGAGCATATGCTATATGTAATAAGACTATTATTGAAAAACAGGGGAATAAGATACAAAAGGCATTATGATGGGTAACTTGGGTTTAAACTGTAGGCAGGGAGACAGGATGGGATGAATGTAGAGATAACGTGTAAACACTTGTCAGTGTTCCAGTTCTTGGCCTGGATGTTGGGTTCACAGATGCTTATCAGTTATTGAGTTGACTGAGTAAATAAATAAAATAAAAGAGGGTCGTGTATCATGACCCATGAATTAATTCAAATCTCTTTACTACAAGTTCATTTAAAAGCCAAGCAAGACAACAAAGGAAAAGAGAAAAACAAAAAACAAACGTATTGTTGATTTTTACTGTTTATTTTTTTTTAATCTTCCAGCTGAAGAAACAAAAGGTACAATGCATCTATGTTTTTAATATATGAAAATGACATTGGAATGGATATTTGTGTTTGTATGATTTTTAAACTAATGGCATTAACCAGTCACAGAGTATGTGGCATACAGCTAGGCACCTGACTTTTCTAAAGTCAAGTTTTATTAGGATTTTGTCTGGGATGAGAAGATAGGAATGTCCCCTCTGAGAGATGACATTTCATGAACATAATATATGGATCATTCTCTCAACTAGGATTGGTTCTGCCATGTGGTACTCTTAGGTTTGTATCTCTTGATGATTTTTTTTCTTATAACTTCATGTCCGCTCTACTACCATTCTTTTCTTTTCCGTATATTTTTCTTTCAGCCTGTTAACAGAATTATCACAGGTAATTGTGTGAAGGTGACACTATAATTATTACCAATATTAAGCAATAAGGATCCTTGGCTACCTGAACTAAATGAAACAGAAAAACTGGTCAGTTGTTCACTTTATGTAATTTATGTCATCTTGATCTAGACAACTTGAACTTCTAAACTGAAGCTTAAAGCCATATTTCAATAGGTAGTTGTGTCCTTCTTTTTTTTTTTTTTTTTTTTTTAGTTGTGTCCTTCTTAAATATAACTCAGATCCTCTAATCTCCCATCTTGAATGGTGAGAAAGACCAGGGCAGTCAAAACTTACAGTTGGAACAAACCTCAAGTAAAGGGTCACAAACATTAGGGTCTGGTCTGTCTATGTGTGTATACTTTTGGAGTGCAGGTGGGAGCAGCACTCTACAGATATAGATCAGAATATCTATCCACCCTTCGCCCAAGTAGCTATATCATTAGAAACAGAACAGCACTTTTTGTTTCCTTCAGGCTCTTATTATATCTAATTTTTAAAATTTTTATTTATTTATTTATTTTTATTTTTTATTAACATATAATGTATTATTTGCCCCAGGGGTACATGTCTATAGGCTCTTATTATAAATTACGAGGTTTTTAAAAAATCTCTCCCTCTTTTTTTTTTTTTTTTTTTTTTTGGTTAACGTACTATATAAAAATAGTGGGACCCCAGGGGTGGGGTTATTTCTTACCATTGTACTGCATATATTGCCATGTCAGCTCCAAAGCCCGGAGTAAATATTTGTTGAATGAATGACTTGGCCCCCATTTGGCAGTGAGGCTGCTTTAGCAATCAGTCTCCTTAAATGGCATTATTTACTTGCTAAAAACATGCTTTCTACATTGGCTTAGAGCTTTAATTTACATAGGACCACTGCCCTTCTGCTGTGACACAGATCATTTTCTGAGTACCCTGTAGTTTTTCTGAACTTCTCACATTGAGACATGTTAAAAAAAAATGCAACCCTTTTAATTTAACAGCACTGCCTTCCCCTACCCCTCTGTCTAAATTGCAAATCTTTGATTCTTTACTATAGATCTAACATGCCCCAGCCTGGTGTGTGAGTTCAGAAGTCCTTAGCTTTAGATTATAAATAGGATTGCAACTCATGTAGAGTCTTGTCGACCTGTTTACTAGACTGCTTTAGAGATTGTTCAGACCCACACAGCCAGGGGAGAGATGGAAACTTAATTTGTTTCAGGCTTCATTGCCTGGAGGCATGGCCGACTCAGTATCCCATGAGCAGGGCTACTAAACGCTATCAACCTTGGTTAGCAGCAAACACTGCACAGGCCATGCAGAGATTTTCCAAGTACAGACTGTACTCACATGACAGAGTTACCTGTCAAATACTGAATGAGACCCACCTATCCAGGGAATTGAGCAATTCTTTGCTTCCTCAATACTTTAATCCTCAACTCGGTTAAGCAGAGGCCCTGGCATACATAATAAAATACAGCAAACACTCCATGTGCCAACATGATGGGGCTTTTGCCTGCTGTCCTTGGCCTCACCTTCACCAATACCTACTGGAATAACGAGTTTTTTCAAGTTCTTTCTGTTGCCCTGAAAGCTGTTACTGTAAAGCTACCATCAGAGTAAATGCAGTTGTTACACAAGACTGAAGCCAGTCGTTTGGAAGAATGAATCTTAGGCAAGAATTACGTTTGAAATTGCATTGTTAAATGAGTTAATACAAAAGAATTACTATTTTGTTAACCATGTAGAAGGAAAGATGCTAAACATACTGTATCTCAAACAATTCAATTTAATTCAGTTCAGTAATGATTCACAAACACCGATCATCAAGACCTGAAACGGATTGTATGTTAGACATCGAATGTCATTCCTCTCCTTAGGAAGCCCACAGATTGAAGGTTGACTGATTTGCACAGACCAATGATTGACACAGAGACCAGCTGGTAATAGGCATTTAATACATCTTGTGCCATCATGTTATTACTGCACTGTTATTATTATTAATGTGACAAAGTATTATATTATCGATATGTGTTAAGTATTATAGGAAGGCCAGAATATTTTCATTATTCTCAGGAAAGGCTTATTAGAGAATGCAATATATGAGCTTATTCTTGAATAGTGGTCTTGCCAGTAGGAAGCAGCAAAGGATATTGAGACAGAGGGAATGGCATGCACAAAACATCCATGTATAAAATAACTTACCAGTTCAGTGGTAAGAAGTGTCCCAATCGTTCTTGGTAGTCCAGGACATATTTGGCAGATGAATTGTCCATAGTAATAGTCCTAGGTCTTGTGGTCCTTGCCCAGGTCTAGTCCAGACCAGAATAGCTTCTGGCAATGTAGCCAGAAGGAGGATTTGAAACATGGTAAGATAATGCAGCCAAAGTAAGCAGAAATCAATGCTTGTGGTGAAGTTTGAAGAAGCAGCTGAAGCTGTGGGTGGGATAATGAGTAATGTAGTAAAAAGTCAATAGGAATTGGAAGCAGGTCCAAATGCAGATCTAGAAATAGTTTGGGGAGGGACAGATTTCATTTGTATCATGTTTATTGGCACGCTATTGAAAATGGAGGAGAGACAAGAAGGAAAAGGACCACTTAGAAAGCATTACAAAATCCAAGTAGATAATAAGGACTTGAATTAAGGCAGTGGTAGTGAGGTCAAATGTGAGAAAATTTAGGAGACAAAATGTGTCACACTTGATAAACAGTGGAACATGGCATTGAGAAGATAGATATGGAAAAATGCTACAGTGGTGCTCAGGGACAGTACCTTACAGAGTGTAGATGTAGGTTGAACCTGTGACTGATACATGTTGACCCATTAGCTAGATAGAACACAGGAGTCTGGGAAAAAAAGGGTGGAAGTATCACTAACCTCTCGTCATCATTCTCAATGACTAACCCGTTTGCAGATTTATGTTTCTCATCACCTCAGCCTTAGATTATGACAAATTAGAAGTCCAAATTCTCAATGGTGAAATATTTCCATCAGTGGACATAGAAAGGATCCACTGAACTTGAAGCTACCACATCATTTTACAGTCATCTTGCTAGTGCCCCTGCAGGCAAAAATTCAGGGGAAAATGACCCTGATAATGAATAAAACTGGAATATGATTAGTTCCAAAAAGAAAAATATAAAAGAATGCCATGAAAATCTAGAAGATGGAGAAATTGATAAGATTCAGAAATGTACAGATGAAAGGCTAAAAGATGGACAATGCGTAAAAAGTGATAAAGACAATAGTATCAGAAGGCTATGTATTATTTTATTGAATGAAAATATTTAGAGGTACTTTTTTGAAAGTGTCTCTGTTGGTTGAATAAAAGTACATTTGTATATAGCTAGATAGTATAGTTACTTGGTGACACTGTCTAATGATAATTTTTTTCTAATCATAGTTTTTAATAACAATGAAGGAAATTAGGAAATACATAACCTCTGATAATAAAATTCTAACACTTTTTTTCTACTATCATGTGGAGAATATTTTTTCTTGGAAACTTACACCTTATTATTTATAGTTGTCCCATCTTAGGTATTCAAACAATTTTAATATAATAATCAAAACATAATAAACTTAGGATGGTCAAATAGATTCAACTTTATTGTCTTGACCTTGGGGCGAATTCCCCCACATCTCTACCGAGATTCAGATTCATATTTCAGTCTAGATATGAAAACAGTCATAATAAACTGATATAAACCTCAGCTTAACTTGAGTTGTCCGGCTTATTTCTAGATAGTTGATATTTCTACTTCCATTCGCCAGTGGAGGGAATAATTTTGCTTAAGTGGTGTTGTGCTAACAATCAGCATAATATTATAACTAAGAGCATGAGTTCTGAAATTAGATGCAACTGGGTATTCAGGTCTAGGCAGGATACCTGCTATGTTACCCAGATACAAGTGAATTGACCTTTCTGTGCCTCGGGTTCTTCCTTTGTAAAGAGAGTTAATAATAGGATTACCTACTTCTTAAGATTTTTGTGAAGATTAATGAGCAAGTGTATGTAAAATATTGGCCTAATTTGAAGAATATGGTGGACTTCTCACACAAAACCTCTAGTTAATACAGTAGTGTTAATATCTCTAGTAGTAGAAATCACTATAGTAGTAGTAATAGCAGTAGAAGTAACAGTTTGAAAAGATAATTTTCAAAAAACAGGTAAATCATGACTTTTATATGGATATAAAAAGGAACATGTGTTGAGTTTTATTTAATTTATTAATCAGTGAAGGAACCAAACACATGCTATACCCAGTTCAAAAGGGAACCCAAAGAACATACACAGTCATTAATTAGGAATATCACTTTGAAAAGGGAGCAAAACTGGCCTCTTCCACTTCCTCTTCCAGTGGAGGAGGGAGAATAATTGAATTCCCACTGGATAGAGCTTACATGTCTACAGACAGGATCTTCTGGCGTTGCTGTCAGTTATCTAAAGCTTATGGAATTATAAAACAGCTTCCATGGAATCAGAATTTTTAAAATGGACAGGGATGTGCTATAGGCAGTGTTTACTTTTCCACTGAAGTACAGTTTTCCCCTACGTGGTAGCAGTAGGGGTAGTATTTCTGGGTCACAAGTAACATGTGCAATGTAAAACATCACGAAACACAGGTAAATCCTGAAAAGCCTGAGAAAGAACATACGGTATGTAAATTATTCGAAAGGTCCTGGTGGCAAGAGTACTGGTCCCAGCATCAAACAAACCTGAATTCTAGTTGCACCTTTTCATCGTTTATCAGCTGATTGACCTTGAACAAGTCGTTTAATCTGTTTGAGTCTTATTTTCCTCATCATGTAATTAAGCACTGGAGCAATTGCTTTTTAAAGGGTCCCTATGGATTCAGATCCATAGCCAAGAAGCAATGACCATTGATGTGAATTTTAATGCAGTGTCTCGTGGATCATCTACTGATGGATAATTGAGACTTGGCTACAAATGGGCAATGCCATCACCGTTACTGACCCAAACAATTCCAGCAAATGACAGGTCATTAGGGCCTTTGAAATGTCACCCATTGTACTGTGTATATTTAATGAAATGCTAATGTAATTTTGCTAAACATGCAGTACTTATCATTACACATGATGGATTGGAGATATGAGTTTCCAATGGTAGTAAACTGTCATAGAAATAGTGATTAAGCACTACAATTATGGGAACACCTACCTTTTATATTAAAAAGTCATTTTTCCCCCAGCTTGTGTCAGTTAAAGTGGTAAGAGACTGTGAATGTGAGGCAAAGAATGTGTGTTGAAAGTATGGCCAAAGAACATTTATCTCAAATTCTGCTTGAATCGTGTCGTCTGAGTGGGCAATGCCTACCTTCTGTACCATGGCCACTACACATGGCTTTTGTATGTCATTCCTCAATTCTGTGTGTGAGATAACCTGAGTTATTTGAACAGATGTCAGACTGTAAGTGATCTGCTTTTATAAAATAATTATTCATTGTAAAATAAAATTCTCATAAAACATTTATTATAAAATATACAGGAAACTGAATAAAACACATGTAGAGCTTCATAGATTCCCTTGATGCATCTATCACTCAGACTAAGAAACAGACATTTGATAGTTACTCAAGTGATACTCCAGGTGTCCTCTTCTTCCTGCATGAGAAACCTCTGCCCTGTTAATCACTTTCTTTCATTTCTTCACAACAGTTTTTCCACCCAAGTATGCATTCCTAAACACTAGAGACTTGATTAGACTGAAGTTCTTTTTTTTTTTTTTTGAAGGGGAGGCACAAATACAGGTGATGATGAGTTCTCTAGTTGGGAGGTATGCCATGCCTGATCATTTCTATTTTTTTGATGTTGTCAACCATTGAAACTCCATGCTCAGATTTTCTGTGTGAGGGACTATTTAAAATGCATGCATAGGGATGCCTGGGTGGCTCAGTCAGTTGGGCTGCTGCCTTTGGCTCAGGTCATGATCCCAGGGTCCTGGGATCGAGTCCTGCTTCGGGCTTCTTGCTTGGCAGGGAGCCTGCTTCTCCCTCTGCCTTCTCTGCCTGCCTCTCCCCCTGCTCGTGCTCTCTCTGACAAATAAATAAATAATCTAAAAAAAACAAAAACAAAAATAAACATTAATTTTAAAATGCATGCATAAATCATTAATGTATTGACTACTGATTCTTGTTATGCTGTTATGTTGGTATTACTGAAGTTTGGAAACATTATTTCTCTAACATTAAGTATGGTAGGTTAGTTAGCCTTGTTATTTTCACTCCTCTGTGTAACTCACTAAAGGCTCTGTGTTATCTCAAAGATACTGAAAGAGTTCAACTTAAAACTGCTGAAAAACTGGTCTCTGAACTGACCTTGCATATTTATTAATGGCTAGGGTCATTCATAACAAGTCTTCCTAACAAAATCTCTTTCAACGGGTCTAACTGGGGCATTGAAATTGGAGCCAAGTTCTGAGGCAAAGCTCAAGTTTCTTATTGAAATGGGTATAGTCTGTATTAGAGTCAATAAATTTAATGATAACTTACTTTGTGCAAGGGAAAGGCCAGAATTAACTACACTAGTATTTTTGAGTTGAGAATCTTCTTAGTTGATGGCTTTAGATATCACCAATATGTCAGGAGAAATGTTTACCATGAGCTGTTTTCTACAGGATTTTCATCTATTCGGGTCTGATTCACTAGCAGATAGTATTCTATTTTATACTTGCTGAGGGAAAAAATTAATTATTTTAGTTTTCTGATGTCAAATATGAAAATATTATGTAGAACTAAGACTTTTTCCAGGACTGAAATAATGTGACTCTAAGACAGCATTTCTCAACTTTGGTGCTACTGATAATTTGGGCTGAGTAATTCTGTGTTGTGGGGCTAACCTGTACATTGTAGGATGTTTTGCAGACTCCCTGTTCTCCACCCACTAGCTGTCAGTTGTGGCAACTGCATATGTTGCCAAATGTGGCTAAATATCTCCTGGGTGAAAGTGATCTTCCTTGATTAAAAACTACTATTCTAAGAAGCTCTTAAAGCATAAATACTCTTGGGGGAAAGAAGGACTCTGCCTGTAGTTTGCATATAAAACATCTAATCCATTGCTAAATCCCAGCAGTGATTTGACATAACCACATTCTATAATATACCAAAGGGAATTGGATATAGTTATGTGTGTAAATATCATCTTTATACAATTTTCGGTGTATCCAAATACTTGTAATTTTTGGACACTTGTGTTTATAGTGTCTTCCTGATTATATTACTCATATTTGTTATGTAAAACACAAAAAAAGTCA
Organism: Potos flavus; assembly: GCA_028534135.1. Lineage (NCBI taxonomy): Eukaryota > Metazoa > Chordata > Mammalia > Carnivora > Procyonidae > Potos > Potos flavus. The sequence goes on from CM052897.1 coordinate 24,499,863, forward strand.
AAGAAGATAAAAATTATCTGTAAAACTATCTTAAAAATCTAGCTTTTTTTACATTTGGGGTTCATCATGAGCTTTTTCTCTCTATCCATCTACCTATATAATTTAAATATAAAATTGTAGGAGCTCCTGGGTGACTCAGTTAAGTGGCTGGCTCTTGATTTTGGCTCAGGTCATGAGCTCAGGGTCCTGGGATCGAGCTCTGTGTTCAGTGGGGAGTCTGCCTCAGGATTCTCTCTTGCTCTCTGCCCCCTGTCCCTTTTTTCTCTCTCTCTACCTTAAATACATAATAATAATAGAAATAAATCTTTAAAAATTAAGTTATAAAAATTACATTACATACATATACATATAGTGTGTAAAATATTTTGCATTGTTTGGATCATTATATAATACACATGCTCACATTTCTTTAATCTCTTTTTCCACATACTTCTTCCTTTTTGAAATATTTTGAAGCAAATCCTGGACACTGTTTCATTTTCATCCATCAATAGTTAAAATGTATTTAAAGGCTAAGGACTTAAAAAAATCCACAATACCATTTATCTCATCAAAAATTAATAATTTCTATTCCAATGTATGTGCAAACATACAATGATGAATTACATACATGTACTATTGTATTAATCAGTATTAATCAGTTATGCAGTTATAAATCATGCAAATGCAAAAACAATAATTCCTTAAAATTATAAACGATCCAGTCACTCTGAAGGGAAACGACAATTTGAATTAGTGAGTGATTGAAAATATATTGAATCTAAATTTTTGTGCTACACTGTATTTTACTGACAGAGTGACTTCACGCAGCTATAGTACTGTCATTTAAAGAAAGCTTCTGGTTTCTGAAAGGCAATATTTTTCGTATTCTAGTAATCCACACAATTGTTTCCTTGACAGAATGAGGCGGGTATCTTGAGAGTTTGTTCCA
>CM052897.1:24503293-24517134 GCA_028534135.1 Potos flavus
TTTTAAAGATTTTATTTATTTATTCGACAGAGAGAGAGATCACAAGCAGGCAGAGAGGTAGGCAGAGAGAAAGGGGATCCCAGGACCCTGAGATCATGACCTGAGCCAAAGGCAGAGGCTTTAACCCACTGAGCCACCCAGGCACCCCTGGATTAATGTCTATGTTAGTGATTATTTGCTTTGCCTTTTGAAGCAAACTTTATTCCTTTTCTATGAATAAAATTAATTTAATTCCATATAAAGAGCATGCACTGAACATACGCTGTAAAAGATAGACTAAGCCAACCAACAAGGATATACATCTCCCTTTCTTGAAAGGCAGTTTGCATCATAGAAGAAAAAACAAATCATGTATATTCAAACCTTACTATAAGGTAGAGTCTAAAATGTGTTAATGATGGTACTGGATATAGTGGGGATATTATGAGGAGACAGGAGCTGACATTTGTTAATCAGGTACCATCACATAAAAATCTGATTGGGTAAGGATCATCATCTAAGCTATCTGAGGCTCAGAGAAGTTAAGTTATGTGCCCAGGGTCACCAGCAAGTAGATCAAAGAATCAGCACTTGAACTGGATCCAAAATCCATAATCTTTTCTATTATAACATTTTGTAACCTCTTTTTTGGGAATTGAGGGAAACATCAGAGAAATTTGACTTTGGAGCTGAATCTCAAAGAATGAATCAATGCCAGTGTTAGAGGGGAAATAATTTCACTGACTATTGTGCTGTCTCTGTGATCTATCTCAGAAGTGAAATGAAAAGCTTAGAGATAACACAGGATCTAAAGAGAAAATGGGGGACAGGCAGTCTCTGAAGTATAAGTTAAAAGCCTATTCACCCCAGGGCATTGTTGAGCTTACAAGGGCCTCCTTATGTTAGAGACTGCGGTTTCTAATTAGTGAGTTAAACATAACCCTTTGTCTGATTGTTCTGACCTGTTTCCACTTCCTAGAGACTTTAGACCCTCACTTCCACCCGGGGTAATTGTCCTAAAGTGAGCTTCTCATAACTCTGAGTTTTTTTTCCTCTGGAACATCAGCTGTTTCATAATTGTCAAATGCAAATGAAATGTGTTGATTCTGAGGGCAGTTTTTGGGGCTGCACAGTTATTAGGCAAATCAGAATTACGAATTCAGATCCAAAGGCAAGATCTTTAACATAACCAAGGACTCAACAACTAAGGATATGTTGTAATCAAGATTTGGGAACTCTGAGAAGAAACCATCCTTGCCTAAGGAAAGCTGGCCTTGCATTGTGGAGGGGGTCTGTGGACCCTTATGAGATCCTGAGTATTTATTTCCATCTGGAATTATTAGCTGAGATGTGTTTCTCATTAGAGTCAGCTGTGGGAATTCAGGAGTTTTATAATGTCTCCACTTACTCATTTTATTTATTTATTTATTTATTTATTTATTTATTTATTTATTTTTAAAGATTTTATTTGTTTATTTGACAGAGAGAGAGAGATCACAAGTAGGCAGAGAGGCAAGCAGAGAGAGAGGGGGAAGCAGGCTCCCTGCTGAGCAGAGACCCCAAAGCGGGGCTCGATCCCAGGACCCTGAGATCATGACCTGAGCCGAAGGCAGAGGCTTTAACCCATTGAGCCACCCAGGCGCCCCTCCACTTACTCATTTTTAGCCAACAAATATTTACAGGCTGCAGGACTAAGGCCAGCATAAAGTTAGTTGTAAGGTATATATTCAGAAGGGAGAGGAGATCAGGCTTGTGTGGGTACCCTTGGATCTGCTGCCAGGTCACCTAGTCACCTAGAGTGGCCTCAGAACTGGCCACATCCCGAGGATGGCTCATCTCTTTACCTGAAACATAAAGAAAAGATTCCACCAGGTGGATGCCACTGTGGAAATGCTCAATCATAGGCCTTAATGGTTTGTTGTCATCTTTTCATAAGCTGAATCAGTTAAATTGACAGATTGTCACCACCTATCACTTAACGAGCTATTCTTCTGAAAGTAGTGTTGTATGGTGGGAGGCACAGACAGGAGACAGTCAGATGTCATTCCGACTTCTGACTCACTCGTGTGATTTTGGGCAGTGACTTTACTTCTTGGATCTTCATTTCATCATTTGTAACTTGGGCATATTAATACATGGGTTTTGCAAGCAGGGAATTAGATACATTTTATGAATGTTTCTATTACATTACTTGGCACTTGATATGTGCCTAGGAAGTCTCATTTCCCTTTTCCATACTGCGTAAGAGCAAAGGAAATCTTAGGTACTATATGTGTACATTGAAGTAAGAAATGAAGAATTTCCTATCTTTATGAAGATAAACCAACATCTACTTAGGCAATGTTGAAAAATGTATAATGAAATTTGGATTATTGTCAGCAAATAATAATATTCTGCATTTTTGGAAAGGAAGTGAAATTTAAAAATTTACCAATACATTCATTCAGCAAATATTCTTGGAATTCTTATTATGTTTCTATAAACTGAACTGGAAACTAGGTAATATGGATGATTAAGGTAGTAGAAGAAGTTGATTAAGGTAATACAACATGACCTAAGAGACGTATGCAGACAAAAAAGAATTGGGAGTTTTAAGGAAGAAGAAATCATGGCAGAATTAAGATAAATCTTATGGGTGAAGAAATAGTTTCTAAGCTGGACTTTAAAGTACAGATTGAGTTTCAAAGGACAGAAATGAGGAATGAGGCATTCCAAGGAGGACCTGAGAAAGGGAAGAGAGTTCCAGATATGCAGGAGGTTAGTAGATGGGCTGGTTTGGTTGGAGCTCTACAGGGCCCTACATTTGGTTTATTGCCCTGTGGTTGCCATTTTGAAATTCGTAAAAAATTTTGAACAGGGTATCCTACGTTTTCATTTTTTATTGGCTCTCAAAAGTTATGCAGCCAGTCTTGACTAAAGATAATGATTAAAATAAAAATCCTGAAATTCTGTAGGATCTTAAATGTCAGCATAAATAACCTAAATTTTCTTCTGTCAGGTAATGAGGGGAGCTTTGAGTAAGGAAGTGACATGACCAGGATTATGTATTAACCATGCAAGCTGTGTGCATGTTGGGTAGCAAAAGAGAGAGGCCAGAGGTGGGGAAGGAAGTGGTTTTTGCTGGGACCGCCATACTTCTCTGTTTGCTTAGGGCTGTCCTGGTTATGGCAGTTATCCCAGTGTAATTATTAATAGTGCCCTCTTTTACTCTCAAAAGTATCCTAGTTTAGATGATAAATTATATGGTCACCCAAGTTATTTTGATAGTCAAGGTAAATTAAACCCTGAATTTGAATGGAGACAGGAGGTGTGGACCAAAAAGAAGCATAAATGGCAAGAATTACCAAACTTTGAGTCTGAATTTCCCTTTTAACATCAATAAATTCTGCAAATGCCTATGTGCTACTAGTTCAACTTTGGTATTTGTTGCTTAGGAAAATCCATGATGACATAATATTACTCTGAATCTAGTGTAGTCTTAGATAAATAGGTATTTTATTAATCACTAGACACTTGAATATTTGTATTACATGTTTAAAGGAGATATTATTCATCTTGTCTCAAGTCACTGCTTCCTACACCTCTAGATTGGTGGACCTCTTGCAAAATTCCAGTCCTCCCTGCATAACAAAGTGTCTATCTGTGGCCCTCCCTGAAGGGCAGACTCACTGATGCGTAACACTGAAGTTCAAATTATTTAGCATGACATTCAAGGCATTTACCAGTATGGGCAGAATCTAAAATGGAGCCTTTATATTATGGTTTGAAGAATCTACCAATAGATAGCTGACTATTCACTACGAGTGATGATGTGTGTATGGGGGAAAACGGGCATGGAGTAAGCAGATGTGATTTTATGGAAGTCATACTCCCATATAATTCAATAAAAGAATAAAATTTCATTTCAATAAAAGAAATATCTGATTTTATCTAATTTATGTACTGGGGGTATCCACATGATATTTCCTTTGAGATATTTTTTGAATCCATAAATGTGGAAGAAAAACATGGTGAAATTTCAGGTTTAAATCCAAGCCTTAAAATTTACCAGTTCTGAGAATGTAAGCAAATCCTTGAAGTTTTCTAAGCCCTTCTTCTTTCATTTATAAAATGGGGTTAACGAGGCTGCTCTGCAGGCTGTTATAATGATAAAGTAGATCTAGTGTGTGAAATGCTTAAAAAACTCTAACTCAAATAAAATAAAATAAAATAAAATCTCTCAGTGGTTCTCAAACTTAAGTATACATTAGGATCACTTCGAAGGCTTGTTAAAACAGATTGCTGGGCCCCAGTCTCCAGAGTTTCTGATTTGGTAGAATCTGCATGTTAGCAAATGTCCATGTTCATGGACTGAATGTTTGTGTGTCTCCCTAAAATTCAGATGTTGCAATCCTGAAGTGTTGGCATTAGGAGGTGGAACCTCTGGGAGGTAATTAGGTGACAGGGTAGAGCCCTCATGAATGGGATTAGTGCTCTTATAAAAGAAGCCCCAGAGAGCTCCCTAGCCCTCTTTCCACCTCATGGGAATACAATGATGAGAAGTTGTTAGTCTGCAGGCTGGAAGAGGGTCCTCACCTGATCATTTTGACCATTCTAGCACCCTGATCTCTGTCTTCTGCTATCAGGACTGTAACAAATAAATTTTCTGTTGTTTATAAGCCACCAATCTATGGTATTCTGTTAGAGCAGCCTGAGTAGACTAAGACTGCATGTGACTTTAATGCTGCTCCTCTGGGTACCATACTTTGAGAACCACAGCTCTTAGAAAATGTAAATCTTAGCAGAGTTAAAATAATAACGCCTGTCTGCCTAGAAGATAGGTATTTTGGGGAAGGATGCATACTATAGAATAAAAGAGACATTGACAAAGAAATGCATATGACTCAGTATTTTACTGGAGAAGGAAAATCTTGGCTATGTGAAGAAAATAATAAAGATTGCTATGAATCATCTGTTGGTCTCATGCAAACTAAAACCAAAGATTATACATCCAGCTTAATTTCAACTTTATAATGATTTCCTTTAATTACTGTATAAGACCAAACATGAAGATGCAGTAGTGTGAAATTAATACTGACAACACCGGGCTTGCCTGGGCTCTGCAGATTAACCAGCATTTTACTGCATCAATAAAGGAGTGAGGAAATAAAATTAAAAACTGATAGTGAATGGAATTACTTATTTGAAGCTAGTGATTATGTCAAGCTGTCACTCCCACAGATGGATTAAGCACAGAAAGACAACCAGATAAATTATAAACCACCCTACGAAGCCCGTATCCATCTAGTCCACGAGCTTGGTAACAATGGAAATCTGAAATCGACTTGGTCATGGCAGATTTGGGTTGCGTGTTTAGCATGTCATAGACTTCTAGCATCTTGAAGAGCAGAAATCAAAAAGACCTTAGAGGTCATTGAGATTAGATTTCACTTTTGAAGCATTACATCGAATTATTTAAAATGGAAAAACTAAAGAGGTTTCTTTCCTTTTTCTAAGTCACTGATGTACAATTTAGAGAAAAACAAATAGTGCCAGACAGCATACCTAAAGCATATAGAACAGAAATTACATTAAAATATAGCAAAGGGAGTTTTCTGCCCTTTTGAGTAGGTTATGTTTATTCAGGCTATGGATTTTATTTTAGTTTCCTTTTCTTTGTCTTTATTTTCCTTTCCAACTCTGTTCCTTTTACCACTATTCCTTCATAATCTAGACTTAGATCACCCAAAAGTCTCCTTAAAATTCACTGGAATACTGATCCCTTATTTACCAGCTGATTTTTGGACAAACTGTGTTTTGTTATAGTGGGTCCTGGCTTTAGCAGAAACAAGGCTGCATTTCTCTGTGTAGGTAAAAGTAATTATAGAATCATGACATGTCAGGGTCAAACATGATCTTAGAGAAGCTCTCCTAATTCTCTCTGAAATTGTGGCAGGACATGGTTCTTTCTTGCCTGTGCTTGTATCCTCACTGTTGCAATGGAGAGTCTTTTTTTGCAACCAAGTGGTTTTATTGCCAGAGCCCATGACCTTAACCACTAGGCAAATGACCTTTGATAAGCTGATGAAAAATGCTTTTCTGCATCCTCTCTATCCCTTGAATGTTTCTACTCTTCTAATGGAAAAGTGTCACTGGCTTTCCCATAAGACCTAGGAACTTTGATACATATGAAAAGATAATCTTTTCTTCCTCTCTGTTTTAAATTGAAGTATAATTAACATATAGTGTTATATTAATTTTAGATGTGCAATATAATGATCTACAATTCTATCCATTTCTCAGTGCTCATCAAGATAAGTATACTCTTAATCTTCCTTATCTTTTGAACTTACCGCTTTACCCACTTCACCTCTGGCAACTACCAGTTTGTTTTGTGTATTTTTTTAAATTTTATTTTAATTCCAGTATAGTTAACATACAGTGTCATATTAATTTCAGGGGTACTATATAGTGATTCAACAACTCCATATACTACTCAGTGCTCATCCAAGGTAAGGATTCCTACTAATCTCCTTCACCTATTTCACTCACCTCGCCTCTCACCTTTCCTCTGGTCATCATCTATTTGTTCCTATAGTTAAAAGTCTGTTTTTTTGGTTTGCCTCTTTTCTTCTTTGTTCATTTGTTTCATTTGTTAAATTCCACATATGAGCGAAATCATATGGTACTTGTCTTTCTCTGGCTTATTTTGCTTAGCATTAGATTCTCTAGATCCATCCATGTTGTTGCAAATGGCAAGATTTCATTCTGAATAATATTCCATTGTACATTCTATTATGCACAATGGAATACACACACATACATATACATCTTTATTATATATATTTATACATCTATGTTCATGCATCTACATATATATACACACACACACATACAACATCTTCTTTATCCATTCATCTATTGATGGACACTTGGGTTGCTTCTATAATTTGGCTATTGTAATGATGCTGCTATAAAAATAAGGGTGCATATTTCCCTTCAAATTAGTATTTTTGTATTCTTTGGATAAATGCCCCATAGTAGGATTACTGGATCATAGGGTAGTTCTGTTTTTAATTTTTTGAGGAACCTCCATACTCTTTTCCACAGTGGCTGCACCACTTTGCATTCCTACTGACAGTGCACAAAAGTTCCTTTTTTCCCATATCCTCACCCACACTTGTTGTTTCTTGAGCTTTTGGTTTTAGCCATTCTGACAGGTGTGAGGTAACATCTCATTGTGGTTTTGATTTGCATTTCCCTGATGATGAGTGATGTTGAGTATCTTTTCATGTGTCTGTTTTGTATTTGTATTTCTTCTTTGGATAAATGTCTGTTCCTGTCTTCTTACTATTTTTTAAATTGGGTTATTTGGGCTTTTTTGGTGTTGAGTTATATAAGTTGTTTATGTATCTTGGATATTAACCCCTTATTGAATATGTCATTTGCAAATGTCTTCTTCCATTCAGTAGTTTGCCTGTTTCTTTTGTTGATGGTTTCCTTTGCTGTGCAAAAGCTTTTTATTAATCCCACTAGTTAATTTTGGTTTTGTTTCATTTCCCTCAGGAGACATATGTGGAAAAATGTTTCTATGCCTAATGTCAAAGAAATTGACTTCCTATGTTTTCTTTTAGGATTTTTATGGTTTCACATGTCACATTTAAGTCTTTAATCCATTTTGAGTTTATTTTTGTGTATTGTGTAAGAAAGTGGTCCAGTTTCACTCTTTTGTAGTATCTGTTTGGTTTTCTCAGCACCATTTGTTGAAGAGACTATTTTTTTCCCATTGTATATTTTTGCCCTCCTTGTCATAGATTAATTGACTATATAAAAATGAGTTTATTTCTGGACTCTCTATTCTGTTTCACTGATCTATGTGTCAGTTTTTTGTGCCAGTACCATAGTGTTTTGATTACTATAATTTTGCAGTATATCTTGAAATCTGGAATGGCAATAACCTCTACCTTTGTTCTTTTTTCTCAAGATTGCTTTGACTATTCAGGGTGATATGTGTTTCCATATATTTTAGGATTATTTGTTCTAATTCTGTGAAAAATGTTGGTATTTTGATAGGGGTTGCATTAAATCTGTAGATTGCTTCAGGTACTATGGGCATTTTAGCAAAACCCTGAAGATTTCCATCAAAAAACTACTAGAAGTGATAAATAAATTCAATAAATTCTCAGGATACAAAATGAATATACAGAAATCTATTGCATTTATATACACTAAGAATGAAGTAGCAGAAAGAGAAACTAAGAAAAGGATCCTATTTACAATTGTACCAAAAATAATAAAATACCTATGAATAAACTTAACCAAGGAGGTGAACTACCTATACTCTGAAAACTATAAAATGCTGATGAAAGAAATTGAAGATGACACAAATAAATGGAAACATATTTTATGCTCGTGGATTGGAAGAACCAAAAAGGCAATCTTAATAGTTAGGCATATTTCTTAATGTCATTCAGGAAATTAATCTTAATACAACTAAATACTCTTCCTAATGAGGTAAAGCATAAATGGAAGTCAATGGGAGACAAACTTTGTAGAATAGGCAGCTTTAGAGCTTACAAGTGATGCATTAACAGGTTTTTATTCAATGTCATTATAAGAAATTGATCTCAGATGCTAGAAAATGGAACTGCTTATGGAAATCTCATACTCATCCATACCAAGCATGTATTTTTCACAGTTCTTTCCAGCTGGCCTCCCACTTACTGTCAGAGCAATAAGAAAACATGCAAATGGAGAAGAAATGTTGTAAGCTCTTCAAAAAGCATTCAAACCCAACTGAGGGAGACAGATTTTTTTTTTTTTAAAGCTTTTAACCTGTGCTTTCTGGGTGATCTAATGATAAACTAAAAAGACCAAAATAATTTTATACATGGAGGACTTGCTTTCTGTGTAGAGCTAGCACTTTCTTTCTTACTCTCTCTGTAAGGGCTATAACTCATTACTATCTATGACTGTTTCTAAGATTCTCAAAATTATTTAAAAGAAGTAATTAGTAAAATATATTTAAAAATTCAGTAAAAATGAAAATAGAGGCAGTAATCAGATGAAATAAACCAGGCAGTAAATACTTAAAAAAAATAACAATAATAATTTTTGTTCAGAACTAAAGGAATCACAATAATAAAAGTAATATCAGAACCCTGAAAGTATTTTTTCAAGCCTAATTATTTTATGAATATTTAAAGTAAATATAGGTGGCTCCTGGGCACCTGGGTGGCATAGTCAGTTAAGCACCCAGTTCTTGGTTTTGGCTCAGGTTGTGATCTCATGGTCCTCAGATCGAGCCGAGTCCTGTGTTGAGCTCTGTGTTCTGTGTGGAGCCTGTTTAAGACTTTTTCTCCCTCTACCCTTCTGCCCTGACTCTCTCTTTCTCTCTCTCTCCCTCTCTCTCTCTCAAATAAATACATAAATCTTTTTAAAAAAAAATAAATATATGTGTCTTAAACTCAAGCATTTGTTAAGAAACCAAACAATAAATAGAGGGAAATGTATTTGTTCCTTTCTCATATATTCAGTCGAAGTCTACTGGGTCAGAGATGAGAAAGAAAAAATAGAATGTGGTGAGAATATATCCAAGTTCTCTCACAAAGAGATGCCAATTTAGGTGGTACAGACAACATTTTCTGTCTTGGGGTTACTGCTGGACCTGGTGGAGATGTTTGAGGATTACTCTACATTTCCACAGTGATGGAATATCTCTAAGATAAAAATCGAAGACACATAAAATAATCTAAGACAAATCTCTGAGACTCTAAAAGAAAATAATGCCTTTAAATATTTAACCAAAATATGGATCATTCCAAATATTAAAACAAAATCATAATTCAGAGTCTAATTCTTTATCATCTAGTAATCTTTACCATAAACTCTAGTGAGGATAAAGTATGCCAAATCAGTACTGGTGTGTTTGGCTCATTATGGGTAATTAACTATTCATTGGAAATTGGAAATTGATAACTAATGTGACTATTGAATGTAAATATCACATCAGATACATTAATGCTAGATTTTTATGTAAGATATTTTTCAGAGGGAGGGGTAAATAAATGAGAGCTCACAACATGAAATTGAGAAGACATCTGTCACAGTGGCCAAACCTCCAGTAGGCTGGATAATGATTATGAATCTATTACTGTTGATATATTACACAAAGCTGTGGGAATAGAAAGCTTTTCAGATTACACAGAGAGTAATCAACAGCCTACAGCAATAGCCCCATGCTCTCACACCTGCTGTGTGCCTCCCATGGGAATATGTGTATCTCCAAGCCTGGAATTATTGGCAAGATAGAGGAGTTTTCTTTCACCTTTAGTTTGGCTTTCAAATTATAAAATAAACCATTGGTTAGTCAATCCCACAGTAAGGATGATAGAAACCACGCTGTTTAAACAGTGTTAATAGAGGAGGCATCCTCTGCCTTCTTTCCTCAACATCTCAAGTTCAATTACTAAAGCTTACTTTCTTGGGATCTCTTTCTCTCTTTGGTCTCTCTCTACCACACAAATCATGTATTGTAAGGTGATTCAAAGAAGTTCTAAAAACTCGCAATTTACCTCAAGGAGAGGGAGGAAGGGAGGAAAAAATTAGGGTGGAGTTCTTTAGAATTTTCAATAAAATTCTAAGACAAATGTTTTTTAAATTGGAGAATAGAAATTTTAGCTATTGTGAATCAGATTGTAGGTTCAGAATCTGTTTAACCAAAACTGTAAGCTATCAAGTGCTGGTTACTATAGTTAGGTGGGTAACTTGGTGGTTTGCACTGATTACAGACAAAAGATGAAATGTCTGATTTCATGCCTAGCACATAATATATTGTCCATTCTTTTTTTTTTAATTTAATTTTATTTTTTCAGTGTTCCAAGATTCATTGTTTATGCACCACACCCAGTGCTCCATGCAATATGTGCCCTCCTTAATACCCACCACCAGGCTCACCCATCCCCTTACCCACCTCCCTTCCAAAACCCTCAGTTTGTTTCTCAGAGTCCGCAGTCTCTCACGGCTTATCTCCCCCTCCTATTTCCCCCAATCCACTTTTCCTTTCCTTCTCCTAATATCCTTCATGTTATTCCTTATGCTCCACAAGTAAGTGAAACCATGTGATAATTGACTTTCTCTGCTTGACTTATTTCACTCAACATAATCTCCTCCAGTCCCGTTCACGTTGATACAAAAGTTGGGTATTCTTGAAAAATGGAGTGTTAACATTGATCAGAGGTTAAGATAACTGGTTTCCTTTACAGTCTTTAGTAGCATTTGCATTCTACGTGTACAGAAATGGTAATTGGTACCACTGTAGCCTATATATCAACTTTATGTGCATTTGAAAAAGACACTCCCTCCTCAAGATATGTTCTTATTATCTGGCATAAATTTGCAATCAATATACAAATATATTATGACTAACATGTAAAATGCCCTCTAGATCCATGCAGTACGCCATCCATACAACCAAACACAACTATTTTGGCAGGTTGTATATGATTGCTTCCCTGTAATTTCAGCTAATGGGTCCTTGGCTATCCTGTACTATGCTGTATTTTCCAGGCACATCTTGATCTTGTATTTTTATCCAGCCTGACATAAGCAGACGTACTAGTTTACCTATTAGATGATTTTTATACTAGCAAAATTTGTAGCAGACTTTCTGGGCCAGCTCCATATATTCTTATAGTCACACTTTGGTTCTGATCCCATCTACTTCCTGATTCTTGACTATACCTCTTATTTAGGTCTTCAGTTACAGAATGTTCTTGATAGTAATCAAGCTGTATTTCTTGTCACACACACATACATGAAAGGTCACTCTCTGATGGAAAACTAATAAAAATCAGAATAAAAAGATGAAAGCATCCCTCTGAAAAATGATATATGTTAAGAGGATATTTGCAAATATTTTATTGAGGAAACCTAGGGAATACTCCAGTAGGATCACAATGGTGTCCTTAGGTCTGGAATGCAACTAAAGCAGTTGTTATTCAGAGAAGGGAGACTGCATGAAAAGGGAGAAGAATGAGAATTTTCAGTGTTTATACTACCTTACTTAGTGGACACTTCTCCCTTGTCCAGAAGGAGAGGTTTGCCCTACTTATTTAGATAAAAATGTCCTTTTCTTAGAGAAAGGACAATGCACCTACTAATGATTATCTGATGTAATTGTGCCTATTTTTTTTTTTAATCAAGCAGTTGATCTATAACTTAGTGTCCTGAGAAGTCTTATATCCAGGATCAGTCATGATCCTTGATTCAGGCCTCTTTGTCATTGTATTTAAATGGGGCTAAGATTTTATTTTTTATTTTATTTTATTTTATTTTATTTTATTTTATTTTATTTTATGTTATTTTATTTTATTTTTTATTTTAAATTTTAAAGCTATATCCTATGAGTTAACCTAGTGTTAATTCCCTAGAACATGAAATACTATCTATAGATAAGCCAATCAAGTGTAGTTTTCTTTAAATTTTAAAAAAAAAATTTAAGATTTTATTTATTTGTGAGAGAGAGACCGAGGGAGAGCATGAGTGGGGGGCAGAGGGAGAGAGAGAAGTAGGCTCCCTGCTAAGCAGGGAGCCTGACGTGGGTTTTGATACCAGGACCCTGGGATCATGACCTGAGCCAAAGGCAGACACATGACTGACTGAGCCACCCAGGTGCCCCTCAAGTGTAGCTTCTGATCAGAAAACTCGATGGCCCGGTACACTAAAATTACATCACAACACTAGAGCCCAGCATAGAAGAGCCTGTTGAGAGCAACTAGCATGGCTCTGTCTTGAATATTTGACATGTTAAGGGCATGATTCTTGAGATAGGTGCCTACCAGGATTTCTGCCTGAAATCCTGGAAGCTGTCACTCCGTGTGGTCACAGAAGGGCTTCTGGCAGCCACCTTGGTTCTGCGAGCCGTGCAATCAAAGAGTAGATGGCTGCAGTACAAGGTGGACAGAATCACACAGTAGCGCACTGTTGTTTGGAGCAGGAGTTACCACCTGACTCAATCTAGACGGTTAAAGCTTCTTCTCCAGGAATTTAAAATTTGAACTGAAGGAATTTTAATTGCTTTTTGTGAACCAGAATTGTAACAGATTGGGTAGGAAGCCATCAATGGTCATGTGAACTAGGGAGCAGAGAGAAAAAGAGGAAGGTCACATCCAAGCACTAAGGAAAATTCAAGAAACAGAAAAAATCCTGTGATGCTCCTGGCAGTTTTCCTATTCTTGATTCTGGTCCTTTCATAGGTCTGGCCATCATCCTACCCTTGGGTCTATAAGACAGTTCAGGAGAAACACTGCCTGTTTTTGTTTTTGTTTAAGTTAATTCATGTTTCTAGTACTTACTACAAAAATCTTAACTCCTGCAAGTCTATAATACTGAACTTTCACCAGTACACCTGATCTTCTTACTCAGTAGCTCAAGCAGTGGCATTTTTATTTAATGCATCCCAAAGTCATATGTATCCTACGGCAAGTCACTTAACAAGATCCTTGGTCTGTAAAATGGCATACAACACTTCATAGATTTGTTGTAAGAATGAAGTGAGTTTATAGATCTTAGATATCAGACCTGGTTCATATATACAATGGAATATTATGCCTCCATCAGAAAGGATGAATACCCAACTTTTGTATCAACATGGACAGGACTGGAAGAGATTATGCTGAGTGAAATAAGTCAGAGAGAGTCAGTTATTATATGGTTTCACTTACATGTGGAGCATAAGGAAAAACACAGAGGACATTGGGAGAAGGAAAGGAAGGGTAAATTGGGGGAAATCGGAGGGGGAGATGAACCAAGAGAGACTGTGGACTCTGAGCAACAAACTGAGGGTTTGGAGGGGAGGGGAGTGGGGGCTTGGGTGAGCCTGG